>CM025789.1:51952083-52441630 GCA_014635995.1 Sarcophaga peregrina
TGTCGTTTGGCCACCTCGAAGCTACGATTAGACACCGTTGGACTATTATTTGTCGAGTGCCATCAAAGATAAGTGTTACGCCGACAAACCATAAACAATTGACACTTTAAAGGACAATATTCGTGAAGCCATTGGTGAAATACAGCTGCACACAATCGATAATGTGCTTAAAACTTGGACCGATCGTGTAGGCTACTGCATGACCAGCCGAGGTATCCATTTGAATGAATTTATTTTCTATTATTAACCGGAAGAATTGTACTTTCAAATAAAAAAAGAAATTTGAGAAAATATTCGGTAGATTTTATTTAAAGCATTAAAAACAAAAAAATTTTAGCGGACCGTTTAACTAAACCGCCAAAAATCAAATATGTTTAGTCATTATTGGAGCGAATAATGAGTGGTGAGAAATGCAAGAGACTCTTACGGCAATGTCAATCAGAAAAGCTATTGAATACATCACATGGAACCGTTAATCTGTTATTTGCATGTGCCAAAAAGAAAATACGTACATACATACGGCGGGACCTACAGTTTAAAGTCGACTCCGAACAACAGATTTTTGGGGCACTTTCCATGGCAATTTTATTTACTTTCAGAGCTTTTGCCAGAATTCGGGACGTAGCTGAAGAAATATTTTCATTTTAATGTCTGACCTGACATTTGAACTCAGCCAACACATAATCTACTAGACTACAGCGATAGAAAAGGAAATAACCACATGGAAAGTTGGAACAGTGGGCATAAGGTTGTCAGAGTTAAGATCCTTCATATGATTATTCCATATTTTATATGTTTTCAGACCACAACCACTGTAAACTTCAGGTCAGCAATTTTGGAATCATCTCGTGTATACTTTCTATATCAATATTATTAAAGAATATGATATTATTTTTGCTTATACAGTGGTGGTCTTATAATTAGAAACGACTTAGCAACATGTATGTTTGTTAATTTATTTTCAAAACTTTTTTAAAACAAAAAACATTTTAAAACCAAGAGTTAAAAAAGATAGTATAACATGTTAACTTTAAGTTTAAAATAAAATAAATTCACAGCAACAATATAATGTTTAAAAAAATTAGCTAAAAACAAAAAATACCGATTTCAGGTTGGTCGTATAATTAGAAATAAAAAACATTCTTACAAACAGCTTAAAAATATATTAATAAGTTCACATTTAATGGACATATTCTTTAATATTTTGTCGAATATCTCTTATTTTGAACAACATCTGCAAGTCTTTTCGACAAACTTTGTATCAAACGTTGGCATGTTGTGTCAGCTTTGCTGCGCCAGCTGAAACAATTCATTTTTATTTCAAGGGTTTTTGTCCTTAAGATCTCTTTTGACAATTATTTGAAACCCTAGGCAGAAAGCCTAGAGCCAGAAAAACCACTCCAGCAGAAGACAGAATTATTTGAAGGGCCAGGAAGAGAAACCCTTTCTTGACTTCTCGTAGAATAAAGGCTGAAGTTGGACAATTTTAACGTCAGAAACATCCACACGGACAATAAGAAGGTGTTTACAAGGATCGGGATTTCGAGGGTGCATTGCGTAGAAAATAATGGCATGTCTCAAAAAAAATTATTAAAAATCGTTTACAGTTTGGAACGAAAATGCTTAAAAGAGTTCAGCGTTTCTGGAACAGAGTTCTCTGGAGTGACAAATCCAAGTTTAATTGTTCCAATCTGATGGAAAAACTTGTGTAAGACATCCTCCTCACAGGTTCCCGGTACGTAGGTACAGAATTTAAAATGAATTACAAAGTTTTGAAAATAAATTAGCAAACATATATGTTGCTAAGTCATTTCTAATTAAAATCCCACCGCTGTATATGCATATGTTTTGTTTGTTTATATGTTAAATTATTAGTTTTTTAATTGATTCAATATTTATGTGCTCAATCAAATGTCGAGAAAGTCATATTAGCAAATAGTCATGAAATTGGGAGTGAATTTTATTTTTTAATATCCTACGGTTACAAAAAAAAAAGTTAATTTTAATATGCACATACATATATGCAAGTATGAAAAATTTCTTTTCTGTGCTTTCATGCTCGTACATGCATTGTCTATTTAATCAACTTTCAAATGCCACATTTGATGTATAGCATGGCAGTATATAGTTTGTATTTTAGTTGACAAAAATAAAATTTTCATTTTTTATGGTTTATTTCAATGTGGGCAAGATTTAAAAGATATTTGAAATTTTATTTGGGAAAGGCAAGGTATCAAATTTCTTTGGTTTTAAGTAACTGCTTTATTTATTTATATGCCCACATGTTCGTACATATATTTGTAGATAGAAATTTAGTTTATTGAAGTCGTCACAGTCTAGTAGGTAGTATGTTCGCTTATGAGACATGAGTTCACGGTTCAAATCCCAGATCAGACATACATACATACATAATTAGTCATTACAAGCCTTCAGTCAGGATTAATGACCTAGTTTCTCACACTGCTTATGTTGTGTGTGATAATTTTATACATAAGTGGTGAGACCTACAGTTTATAGTCGACTCCGAACGACAGATATTTGAGAAACTTTTCATGGCTATTTTACTCTCAGAGTTTTTGTCAGAAATCTGGCTTTTCATATAATAAGCCAACACACTACTTACTAGACTACGGCAACTTCCCAGGTCAGATAACTCCAGTAAAACGAAATACATATGAAAAAATATTTCTCCGGCAAGTTCCTCTCAGCAAATTTCGGGCAACAACTCTAAGAGTAAATAAAATTGCCATGAAAAATTTCTCAAAAATCTTTCATCCGGAGTTGACTTTCATCTCTAGGTCCCACCACGCCAAGGAGAGGTAAATGTACCTAACCACACCAAAGAGGAAGCCGTCACGTCCTCCGTGATCCCCCCCCCCTCATCCCTTGGACCGTTATGACCACTCCGGAACTATGGTGGTATTACTTCGGTGTGGAGTCCTTTTGGCCCTTTGGCCACCTTCATGCTCATATCCGCGTCCGGATTGCGTATTGAATGTTGAGGAAACTTCTAAGTGTCTCCACTATTCCTTTCGTCCAGGTTCCAACTGGGATTACGTTTGACACGTGAGCTAGTGTCATCTATACCGGCGTGCCTACATGTTCTGCAACCCCCAGATCTCTCTTCTTCAGTCTCAGAATGCGCACCACGTAATTTGCCACTGAGGCCCAATTCTCCCTATTCGCCATCATAACTCCGACAATGTCAGCGGTCGTGATCTTTCCAATCGTTGACGTCAGTACAGAGCGATAGCTCTGCTAGCGTGCACATTCGAACACAGTGTGTTCCGCATCATCAACTACTTCCCCTTCCTTGTAAAGACAGGAAGTTTAACGAGTATAATATTTATACACCAAGAGACTTTTCAAACTACCTGCTCTATCTTCAATTTTAGTAAGTTTACTTTGTATGTCCAATTTAGTTAACTCAACAAACGTAACCAAAAATAAAATGTAATTTTACTTTTTTTCTGTCTTCATTTTATTTCAGTTTAGTTTAGTTTTTTTGTTTTTCTTCAATTCTATTGTAGCAAATTTGATATTTTTAACAATTTTTTTCTAAGGAATTTTGCAACAAATTGAATCTTTTATCTTGAATTTGACAGGATTTTGTTATAAGTTGGATGGAATCATTTTGTTTTCGTACATGCCATTTAGTATTTTAATTGAATTGATTATTGAATTAAATTGATTTCGTTTTCTTTGTTTAAATGAAAGACATGAATGTGAAATATGTAAATTAATAAAAAAAAAACAACAATAAAAAATATTAATAAAAATAAAAAATATAAAAATGTTTTTAATATAAATTTCTGATGTGTATTAATCTCATACCAAACATAATAAGTAAAGACATGGAATTATAGTGTTTCCAATAGTAAACTAAGCTTTAATGACTTCCTTTTTGTTTTCCAAAGAGAGTATTTCAATAATTGTAACACTTTTGATTAACGTTAACTGTCAAACTGAGATGGGTACCGGGACATAAGGATATTCCCGGCAACTGCAGAACGGATGATTTGGCCAAAAGAGGCACGACCGTCGAGCTCTCTGGTGAATTCTCTATATTGGGAATATTTTTAAGTACCTGTGGGCTTATGATTGACAATGCAATCATGAACCTTGTCCACAGTATGTGGGCAGCTTCGGATAAAGGCAGAGCGGCGCATAAAATCTAGCCAAGGCTGGAAAAAAGCGCACGGCGATTCTACTTAAGCTGCAAAGAAACTGTTATCGGGGTTATTACGGGGCATTGTATTATAGGAATACATGCGCGGCGTATTGGTCTAGGACACCTCACGAATGATTTCTGCAGAAGCTGTGGAGATAAGGAAGAGGATGAAACTATTCTTCACCTACTGTGCACATGCCCGGCACTTGGCCGAAGGAGAAAGAAACACCTGGGTACCTACTACATGGAAGACCAAGATGAACTGTCATGCATGGTTATTGGCGGTCTGAGTCGCTTCATCGGAAGCTCCGATTGGTTCCTGGAATAGGGGAGAGGATGAAACTGTGGTATCACAATGGGCCTGTATGCTCATCGGGTGGACAGCCACTTCTACCTACCTATCTAACTGTCAAAAAGATTATTTCGACAGCTTTCTGTTAAATTAGACCCAAAAAGAGCTAGTTTGTAATTAAAATTCTGTCGAAAAAGAACGATTGCTCTTAGAGAAGCAACTGGCCCAGATACATTTATTTTATGTCACTAAAGAATACACTCAATATAGTGTAGTCTCTGATAAGAACTGTAGCCACGATCCTGAATATGATAGAATAACACACTATTTATTAGACTACCAGGGCGTCCAGACTTCTTACAATTTGATTAAAAAATATTAAAATCGGTTCACACTAATAATTCTAAAATTAAAATATTTCGAAGAATTGCAACATAATCCGTTACGTTTTAAATGTCTTATATACGACGTAGTGACCAGAAATTGGCAATGAATCGTTTTTTCGCTACTCATAAGCATTGATGCAATTTTGGGTATGAGTGAATCAACAGAATTGAAATTCAACTACTCTGATTCATGCGTACTCGCTACAACATTGATTTATAAGTATAAGTAGCAATGAGTATGAGTACAACGTTGACATCAAACTCAGAACATTCGAAATATTTTTCATTCATACGCCTACTCATTCTGATTCATAAATTTAGAAAAATACTTATAATTCTTATAAGTCATTCGAGTGGCTCGAATCATTTTTAAAATTTACAGCCTTGGTTGTTGTTGCGTATACAAAGAAGATAGAAAAGACAAAGACAACAAGCAAAAAATACACACAATCTTCAAGTGAGCATAGTAGTGTTCTTACACGAATCATACTAATTTTGTGCTTCGTGTAAATGTTAAGTAGAGACGAGTCGAAGTCAATAACATCATACTTAACGAATACGACGAGGAGTTCCAACTTTGAGTATGAGTATCATATTAAAAAAAGTATGAATGCGTATAAGTATCAGAAATTATAATTATGATTAGAATCTACTCATCGTTTTGAATACTTATTGCTGATCTCTGGTAGTGACCTAACACTTTGTAGTAAGTTGACCTTCAATCAATAATATTTTACATCTGCCATGCTTTACTAACTTTTTTTGTGAGGCCACCACTCCCTTTTTTCAAGAATTGCTTTTTAGTAATAAATTCTCACTTACTTTTCTCTATTATGAGTAATCAAACAATCACAAGCCCTCAAAGTCTCTGAATGTTTCAATAAAACTGCAAAACTGGAGTGGGACATCGCCAGCAGTCAACGTCGTATATTAGGTAGTATGTTGTCTTATTATATGTGAAGTCGTGGCTAATACCCCAGGTCCGACATTTCCAACAAAATGAAATATAAAAAATTTTTCTTCGGCGACTTCATCCCAGCCGTTTTCTGGCAAACACTCTGTCTGGCGTGGCATTGCTCTTCTAAGGATGATGAATAAACTTTCTCAAGGAGTAAAGTCCCAAGGAATTGTGTATCGATCAACTGAATACATAGAATTAGAGTGCAGCAACCAGCGAAACGCCTATCCCATTATTCATTGGTTTTGAAAATATGGTTCCATCAAGTCTTGAAGGACATTTGTGACAATGGAAGCTGCTGATTTATACACGAAAGTAACGGGGGGTGCATACTGTACCAGTATTAATGGTTAGGAATGTTTTGCTTTTTAAATTAGCAGAGAAGTTTTCAATTCATTTATATTGGTTATTTTGTTATGTTACTACACCTTATATTTTGTTTTTTTGGTTTAGAATAATCAATTTAAAATTTTACCGACCATTTTCCGTTGGCTTTTCTTTTATTTTGCTCACACTATTAATTTGGCATTAAAAGTTCAAATCATTTTGGTTTTACGAACCATATCAAAATAAAATCCAGTCTATTTATACGTATTAATGGCTATTGGCAATAAAAATAATTTTTATTGTCATCGCAAGAAATCAACACCAAAAAAGAAAAAAAATATGTACAAATCCTATAATAAAATGGACATTACAAGAGAACAGATGCCTTAAGGATAGATGGCTGGACAACGAAAAATAAACTAAAATCAGAGTAAAATAAATAAATCACAGTTGCGATTACAAAACTTTCATTACAAAATCAAATAAAGTCTTGGAAAAAACACAAAGAAAGAATAACATTGACAAACGTTAAGGCAAAATTTATAACGTTTAGAAGAAAAGCTGTTAACAACTTTTTTTAAAAAAATGAACTGCAAATACAAGTACAATCGAACGGGCAAATCAGATAAAACAATGAACTAAACTCTATATGTATCAGAATTATGAACAAGGATGCACCCTATACAAGAATCATAAACTAAAGATTACGCCATCACGCACACAAAATTAAAACTCTCTGCGTATGTTGAATCAATGACGTCACGTAAACTGTTTTCCTATTGGCTAATGATAATGTAAGTTATATAGCAGGGCTCCCAACTACTTTCGCGTAGTGCATACACTTTTCAGAAGAAATGTTCATTTTCACATACGAAAAAGACTTGGAAGCCTTTAAAATAGCTTAACAACGTCATCTAACGGGAAATCATGCGCAAGGCGTAATCTTTAGTTTATCATTCTTGCACCCTATAATATGCAATGATTGTATTGGAATTCAGGAAAGATAGTTTATAGAATAAGGGAAAGAAGGGGTAGAGTGAGACGATTTTTTAATACACAGTGCATATACCGTCACTTTTTTTTCGAGAATTGTTTTCTAGTTTCTCAGTTTTCTCACTTTCTTTTTTCTATTGCAAGTAATAACATACATATAATGTCAGACAAATAATCAGACAATCACAAACACCCAGAGTCTCTAGAGAAAATTGAACCCACGACCTTGGCACTTGAAGTTTACCACAATTACAAATAGGCCATCGGAACAAACTGTATCAATTCAGCACTTCCAAATTCATTACTGCTTATGTAACTTAAGTGGAAATAAGTTGAAAAACATTTATGTTGTCTGAGAATTATCCCCCCAGCATCGAAAGTCATATCTGTCTCAAGGGGTACTTCAACAAATATATTTGCGTAATTTGGTGTGAGCAGAAGGCAATGGCATTTCTAAGGCTTTCAAAACACCCTATAAAATGCTCTGATTGTGAACCGACTGCACTATTTGACCTGGTGCCGTTCAGTCTGTATGAAAATCGTATCATCTTTGTCTATAAAACAAACTATTATGCCATGATTAATAACTTTTTTCTTAAAAATAAAAAAATTGAGTTTGATTGACATGAGAATTCGCCACGCGATAAAATAAATCCTTTAAAAATCTTTGAGGATTTAACCTCATATTTTAAAACCTCGTATGCCTAGATGTACCAAGAGCGCACTGGAATATTTGATGTGATATATGAAAGCCTTTGGTTTACAGGAGCAATACACCCAAAATGTTTACCCTATAAGATAGCAATAGTCACCTAATAGTCCAGTAGGTAATTGAGGCGACTTTCTCTCAGCAAATATCAGCCAAAAACTCTGAAAGTAAATAGAATTGCCGTGAAGAGTTTCCAAAAAAAAATATGCCTTTCGATGTCGACTTTAAAACTACAGGGCCTGCCATTTACAGATAAAATAACATACAGAAATAAGAGGTGTGAGAAGCTATATCGTAATCCTGTAATGACCAATTAAGTAATTAAGATAGAATTACAAAGTTACCAATGTTAAGAAATGGTAAAAATTTAATGACAATGTTGAAGCTTACTAATGGACCATCTACGGCTTAGACGATGGCAATAATTACAGGAAATAATTTTTAAAAAGTAGATTCATTTATTACCTCAAATAAATGCTTTATTCCTTTTTATTAACTGTCTCCATTTACTTCAATTTTCAATAAGCAAACGACCAAAAAAATCACCCGTTTCCTTTCTATATACTTTTATTCTTTGCAAACACGAAGTTTGTAGAATGAAATCAATTGCCAAAAAAAAATAAATTTAATGTCGTTTGTTTCTGTTTCCATGCTTTTTCTTTTACTTTATTTCCTTCAAATTATATTACAATTTACTAGAAAACACTTTCCCCCTCTTACCGATGTAAGAAAATAAATATAAAATTACATTTTCTCAAATCATTGCCTGTAATGATTTTTCTTTAGTTTTTTGTTAGATGGTTCACTAACCATAAAAACTTAAAAGGCATTAAAAATTTAATTTCCAATTTAAATTCATTTTATTTTTCAATTCAAACTGCTCTATTGAAAAGATATTCTAAAAACATTCCTTATATACTAACTACACACATAATCTATATGTACCTGCTAACATCTGAAACCCGACTTTTGGCCCACAGGAAAATATTTCAAATTAAAGCTCTGTAGCTGTTTTATGTTCTCGTTGCCATAACTTTTCCCTTACCCACTACAGTCCGGGCTGTAGTGTGTACGTGTCCCTACGTAATGAGGACGAGCCCTCCGCGGTCGAGTGAGGGTGGATTAGAGTGAGCCCGGGGACGTTCGAAAAAAATTCAGTGTTTCAGACCTGTGTTTAGCAATGTTTTAAAGTATGATAAGGCTTAGGTTCATAGCTTCGGACCTGATACAAAGAAAACGTCAAAGCATTGGGCTATAGTAGAAGAATGATGTAAAAAGATTACAAATAGAGTTCTATCGGCTGGAAAATACACGCAGTCAAATTTTTAGGAACCATATGAAAAAATTTTATTGCTTACCTTGGAAAAGAAAAAATATGTAAATTTGGGTAATAAATTTAACAGAAAAATGCAACTTTTATCGATAAGCTGTCGTTTAATCAAAACCAGACCACGCAATTACCATTGTGGTGACCAAAGTCAATGAACTAAATTTCAAATTACGTTTATGTTCGTTTCAAAAGCACGAAAAATTGTTTAAGCTTCAGTGGACGGGAGAAGGAAGAGTGAGTGGTGTTTATGATCAGGTAGAATAGATTTTAATCAATTCATATTATAAATAAGTACATATGTATGAATAGTGGGTCTAAAGGATTCTGTTTGTAAAAAAAAAATAGCCAATCAACTACGTACGAATATGCTTGACGAGACATAGGTTTAGGTATGTAGGTCGCAGTGGTAGCTCTGATATCACAAAGCTCACTTGAGCACGCATGGCGGCCCGTTGTGATGCCACGAGTGAAATGCAGTCCCCATACTAACCAAGTTCCGCCAAATCAGGGAAAGAAAGAAGTTGATCAGCGCAAGGGCTGCACAACAAAAGCACGACTACCCCGTACTGGAAAACCAGCCAGAAAATTTGATGAACGAAGCTATATCCTTGATATCAATAGATGATAGCTCCATTAAGCAAACAAAGAATGGGGAGCCAAATAACCTATATCTACACCTAGCAAGAGACGGGCACTGGCAAAGAAAGTGAATAACGCTTTCCTCTTCCTCAGTGGACCTGCATCCACGACAGAAGTCGTTAAAAGGGAGCCTCATTCTCTCGGACGTGCCTACCCATGATGCAATGACCCGTAAGCACGGCCACTGCAGTCGTGATGACATCACGACCGAGATCAAGTAATCGGTTGGTACGCCTTTCATCCATCCTGGGCCAGGTGAGTCTAGCGGCGGAGCAGGACTCCTCATTGACCCAGGATAGGTTGGCGTCCCGAAGGAACCTCCGCGCAATGGTCAACTTGACCGAGGCAAGTGGCATACCCAACTCAACAGAAGAGGATTCCGGAAGAAGCTCACCAGCTCTGGCGAGCTCGTCGGCCCTACAGTTTCCCGGAATATCACTGTGCCCAGGGACCCACACCAAAGAGACACCGGTGAAGCGCCCCGAGACTAGGTCGAGACAGCGGCGACATTCCCTAACGATCCTAAAGTTGATCACGATACCTGACTGTCCGAAAAGATCGAGACGTGACTGAAAGGAGCATCGTTAACGAGAATCCATTGAGCGGCCCGGTAAATTGCCATCACCTCCGCCTGAAACACGCTGTAGTAGTCTGGTAGACGGAGAGAAATATTCAAGTCCAGTTTGCTAGAACAGACAGCACTTCTAACCCCAACCTCGAGTTTAGAGCCGTCAGTATATATATCAGGACATCCGGGGGGACGATCGTATCAGGATTCCAGTCATCGGAATCAGAGAGTGGAAACATCTATCAAGACGATGTTCAGCAGGGAAAAAGTCCATGTTCCCAGGGACCACACAGTCAATCTCCAGAATTGTGGAGTGACCAGAAGGTATAATGTGCCAACAAGAAAGAACATTAAGTCTAGTCGCAGCAAACTTGGCCACCTGCTTTGCGAGAAGCACAGTAAGGAGCTAGTTTAGCATTGCGAACAAGGTTTTCGTGGGGGTGGTGCATAGAGCACCAGTTATATGAATGGCGGCAGACCTTCTGACCTTGTCAAGAAGTCGGACGTTATATTGTCTGTCCAGAGCAGTCCACCAGAACGTAACACCGTATAAGAGGTTGGGTTCGATGACCGTGAAATATATCCAACGAATGATCCTTGGGCGAAGACCCCACCTGGTTCCGACCGCCCTACTGCAGCAGTAGGCAGCACATGCAGTCTTGCGTGCCCTAGCAGCCAGATTCGCCCTCCAGTTCAGTTTGGGATCGAGACATAGGTTTAGTTTGGGATCGGGATATAGGTTTAATATGTGAAAATATTCTGTACTTTCCAGTATTGTTATTTTATTCGGTAGTTTATAGGATTATTACTTACGCCCTCTCTGGGGATCGGTGTTACATTAGCAGCCATCTGGCAAGTACCAAAAATTGCAACACGATTCAAGGCACTGAAAATGTTAGCTGAAGGAGTAACCGTTAAAGAACACTGCTTCAGGACCAGCAGTGGAATAGCAGACTGTCTTGAAGACTTCTTAATACTGAGATCAGTAAGAACCATTTTAATAGCACAGATGCGAAAAAAATTTAATGGTTGATTTGCTTTATCAATCAAAGCAGTGAATGGACGGTCATTCGTTATAAAAGTTTTAATAACCAATTATGTTTGTTTGTATGTACAAAAGTCACCTCAATGATGGCAAAAGATTCATCCTCGGACAATGGTATCAAAATAAACTCAAATTAAGGCATCCAAAAAGGACTACTTTTGTTCATTTGCTAGTTCCAGTCAAGATTTGTTAAAAACTTGTGGAATCAATTACAAACGGTTAGTGCTCATGAAAATAAGAGGAAATAAGGTATAACGAAAGTAATTTATTTTATTGAAAACCTTCAATTCTTTTATTTGAACTAATAAAATTCTGTGGCCCTTTTTTTCAATTTCTATTTCTATCTTTTATTTAATTTCGTTCAAATAATTTCATATTTTTAGTTTTAATTATTGTTTTTAAGTCATCCTATACTTTATTGGTTCTAAAACTTAACGAAGTAAAAGGAAAGGATTATAATGCTGCGAATGTATTCTTTTAAAAGGCCCTGTGACCTTATAGAACCTCTATAATTTTATAGATGAAACAACAACAATTTTGTTTTTTCCTTAAAAATTTTTTTCAATGTAAAATGAAAATTAGGCAATGAAAAAAGGTTCCTTTTAAATTATGTTGCGCCAAGTTAATTTAATTTTTCCTCTAAATTACGCTTTTTCACAAAGTTATTATAATTTTTCTTATTTTTTTTTTCTAAACTTTTGTAAATAAGTATGTTTGTATGTAAGAGTTTGTACAAGTAAAAAGGGGGGAGGGGCGGTGATTGTGTATTGCTGTTACAATATAAAACACAGGCGTATTTCCGTTATTTTGTGGCATACAACACTGTCACTTAATTGCCATAATTTGCCTTGTTAGTCCCTTAATTTTTTTTTTTTATTTTCTTTAACTACCATCCTACGGTCATCACAGCGACTTTGTAGAAATTTAATTTTAATTTTATTTTGAAGCAACCAAAAAAATTTAAACGATGCCTTAGAAGTATGAATTTAACTGTTTAATGGTAAAAAAAATGAATAAAAAAAATTCAAGCAAATTGTCTTAAAATGTCGATTTTTTATTTTTTATCTTCATCTTCATATTTTAATTTCAGGTTCAGATTCTTTTTTTTTTTTCAAAGAAAATTTTGTCAGCATGTTTATCCCAAAGATTTTTATTCCATTAAAATAAAATTTATTAGAAAATTTTATATACAAAAACCAATGCCTGTTAGTTTGTTTGAACTCTTAAAATCTTCAGAATATTATCAAGCTAAGTACGGCGGGTCCTAGGCAAATAGAATTGCATCGTCTTGTGTTTCAGTAACAACATAATCTGAAGCAAAATTTTGGGTTTTTTATATTGCATGTGAGAAACTTAGTTTCATTTGAATTTAAGAAATTATATTGAAGGTAGCAAAACACAACAGGTATTACCTGCTATAGAATCTTCCAAGTGCGAGATTTAGTTTCAAATCCAAATTCTATGCACATTTTCAATATGTCGTTTTAGTCTTCTCAGATTTGCGATTCCCTATAGAAACTCAGTAAACCTAACTCTTTCAGTTCAAAGAAGCTTCTAGTTGCCATTTTCTTTACATGTTCCTCAATCGGCAGCAAGTGAAGAATGACATACAAAGAATGTTTCTGCTCCTGTATTCTTATGAATACCATTTTCAAAAGCCAGCTTGAATCGCTACAAACCTAACATACATAATTGATCATTAGAACCCATCAGTCAGGATTATTGATCTAGTTTCTCACACCACTTCTGTTGTGTGTGTTAATTTTATACATGAGTAGCGGGACCTACAGTTTAAAGTCGACTCCGAACGACAGATTTTATGAGAAACTTGTCATGGCAATTTTATTTACTCTAAGAGTTTTTGCCAGAAATCTGCTGAGAGCGAATCATCGAAGAAATACTTTTTGTATTTTGTTTTGCTGTCTAGCCTGGGACTCGAACCCTGGCTTTTACGTCTAATAAGCCAACACACTACCTACTAGACCATGGCGACTGCACTACAAACACAAGTACGATTTTATGTTACCGGCTTTATGTTACATGACACAAGGTAAGCAAATTTGTCAATTTCCAACCAAAAAGAAATTAATGTCATCACCACTTGGCAACCACATTTTACTAGATAATAACCCCCCCCAAGTACCCAAATATTTGCATAAGCACAACCAAAATCATTGACAACTATAACCTGAATCGAATCCTTAACTAACTTAAGTAACTTAATATTCCTAAGACCATAGGCTAGTAGGTAGCATATAAGCATATAGGTTGTCCCCGACTTACGACTATTCGCATTTATGACAATATTTTTTTCAATTTTTTTCATAAAAAATGCTTAAAGAAGACAAATATGTATGTAGTTGCGGGGAATCCCTAAAATATAAACTTTATATATACATATACACTAATACCCCGGTTTGCATTTGTGATTTTCATTTAATTGTTTCCGAGATTCATAATTTTAACTAAAAAAATAGACTTTCAATAAAAAAATATTTAATTTTTTTAATAGTTTTTATTATTGTAAAAATATAACAATTCATTGGAGTAACGCAAAAAAATTTTAAAAACACACAACTTCGAATTTGCACTAGATTGTACAAACATTTTCGTATTAACGACGCAAATCGAAGCACTAACGACAGAACTTCGAAATCACAGAAATTTTAAAAAGACGCAACTTCGAAGCAGAAGCATAACGAGGCGACGCAAACCGGGATATTAGTGTAAATGAATATAAATTTTGGATGGTTTCACTTCTCCTGATCCTCAAAGTTAATAGTCCAGCATGTACATAATATTTTTCTTAAATTTTTTTTAATATGAAATACGACTTAATCGACTTACGACCTTTAAGCAGGAAACCATCTCGGTCGTAAATCGGGGAATACCTGTATTAGACGTGAGGCCGCCCCAGATCAGACATCTCAAATGAAACGAAATATGAAAACATATTTCTTCGTCGACTTCCCCTCAGCAGATTTCGGGCAAAAACTCTGAAAGTAAATTAAATTACAAAGTGAAAGTTTCTCAAAATTTTGTAAGTCCTGCTGCGTAAAACTAACACACACAACAAAAGTGGCGTGAGAAAATAGGTTAGAATAGTTTCTGAGAGTTATAATGACCAATTAAGTAAATTAGACAAGTAAGAATAAATCTGAGTGAGATCCGTTCGGTAGTTATTAGCTGATAAAACTTAGTTAAGAGAAGTTTTCTGGTCGTCATGTGCTCCTTAAAAGCACTAAAGGAATAATAATAATTATAAAACAAAAGGTAGTGCCCTGGTAGTCTAGTGAGTAGTGTGCAAAACTATTAGCGTAAAGGTCGTAGGTTCGATTCCCACCAGAGACTCTAGTCTGTGACATTACACCGCGCACATGGCCTAAGTTACTCAGCTCGTTTATAATTGGAATATAATTTGTAATTGTATTGTAATCCTAATCTAAATATCGTAATATATATTATAAATCTTTCTGTAAGTCTGTGTTTTTGTCTGGACCGATTTTCTTGAAATTAGGGATATAGATCGAGCTTTTGTCGGTGCAGTTTATAGGCTATAAATCTTTTCAAAATTTTGACCAAAAGGAGAGAAAAAATGGGACAAATGGGAAAAAAATGGTAATAGATAATTTTATACGATTTAGTTTGGTTAAGTTTCCCGAATAGCTATTGGAGGTATTCCGTTTCTAAAGTTGGACCAAAATGAGTTAAAAAGGGGGAAAGGGGCAAAAAAGTAATCCGCGCAATGCAGGGTACAATCTGCTAGTAGGCTATAAATCTTTTAAAATTGTTGACTAAAAGGGGAGAAAAAATAAGCCAAAGGGAGAAAAAATGAGCCATTTCTTTACGATTTAACTTGGTTAATTTTCCGAAATAGCTATTGGAGGTGTTCCGTTTATAAAATTTGCCCAAAAGGAGTAAAAAAAGGGGGAAAGGGGCGTAAAACTGGCAAATTGAGTGGATTTATATTTAAGGCTTAGAGTATTAAAAAAACTGGGTTGTTTGTTAAACCGGTTTCCGAATAATTTGTATTTTTTTAAGAAACCGATAAACCGGTTTTCTATTTATTGTTATTTTATAAAAAGATGTGATATTAAATTTGCAAAAATCTTCCAAATCGGAAGTAGTGCCAAATGAAAAACGAAAAGTAAAATGTTAATGTGAAAACGTTATTGATATAAAGAAATTTAAACTGGATAGATTCTGTATTTTATATTTCTGTTGGTTCTGTATTTGTTTAAAATAGAAATTCTGCATTTCTTGCCTGTGTTGTATAGATGGTTGTAAAAGATAGACAGACAGACATATTTTTAATAAACATTTTTTAATGTGACCTTTTTTGTTATGCCCATTTCATCATCTTTTTTTTTTTTTTTTGTTATCCTGTCCCTTAGTCTTTAATGTCGTTGATTTTTCTTCTTTCTCATTTTTCGTTGTGTTTCTGTAATTTTTTTTAACGTTTGTTCTAAAGTCAAGCATTTGCTTATGGTTTAATGATTCTTTTGTTCAAAAATTATTAAAATTGTTCGGTTGTTATTTAACATTTTTTATCATTTAATATTTAAAATTGATCTTTTCAAGTAATATTCTGTGCACTTGACGTATTCAAGTGAAACCGTAATCAAAATTGTTCCATTGTTCAACAGTTGAAATGAAAAAAAAATCTTTTATCAACGGTTTCACTAAACAACAGGCAACTGATAATGTCCTTGAAGTGCAGAGGAGGTATTTAAGCCTAAATGTGCGGGCATTTATTAAACGATTTTAGAATCCTTTAACATTTTTTTTTTTCGAGCCAACTCTCTGGGCATGACCTTTCATAATAAAATTTAGTTGTTTGAAAGAAAACATATTATGGAAAGGGGGACAAGGGAGTAACATTGTTTCTGTAATGCATTATATTATTCACTTTTAATTAAACTGCTGTGTCTTTGACTTTCTTTTCAGACACAAATTAATTACACTATTTAAAAGGAAATATTTGTATTCCATTGGTTCCTGACAGAAAAATAGGCTGGTCGTCAGGTTTTAAATCGCATAAAATTTTTTTTTAACACAGTATTAGGATTCCTATATAGTTTTTATGCGGTATCTATCACACCATAGATCTAATGAAGTCATATTTTTATGCTTTTCTAAAAGGCCAGCACTAGACAGGAAATGCTCAACCATATCATCTGTCCCTGATAGCCCATTCTTTGTTACCCGATTTATAAATGAATTAGTCCACTAGTACTGCAAACTCAAGTGGTCGCATCAGTATAAGATGAATAATTTAGCAGCATAGGCTTTGTGAAATTTACAATAAGAGAATACAATTGAATATTTAAGTGGATATACCCTGGGTAGTAAAGAAAAACTCTCAGTTCCTCTAGCAGTTCTTGTACTACTGCATCTATGCCTCTCTAGATGAGGTTTATGGTGCAAGAGAAGTGAATAGATTTGTTATTGTGGAGTAGTAGAGGAACTGTTAGAAGAACTGCTGCGACTTCTTGGTTAAAAGTTCTGTAATAAACTCCGTAATAGGTTCGATAACATTGCTTAATACGGGCCCTAACAACAGCCTTCGAAGGGAGATTGTTGAAGGCACACTCCACGTCAATGAAAGTTACCAGTGCGTAAAGTTTGTAAGCCAAAACTTACCCAATTTTCCCCACCAAGGAACTTAGTAGACCTGCACCTAGTGTAGGCGTGTTGAGCACTAATCGGAACCTTCTATTGAGGTCCAGAAATCCTTTCCATTGTTTTGAGGTTAGACTGATAGGTCTGAGGTCATTTGCAGTGGATCCCCTTGGCCTCTCTCCACTTAGCAGGTACATATTACTAATCAATACAGGCATAAAAGACCCGCTGCAGCCAGGGAAGCGCTATATCAGATATAATGCCGTCAGTACCAGGTGATTTGAGACGTTTAAATAAGCGAATGGCCCACCAAAATGTGACCACAATCAAATTTAAGGAAATCGTTTACATGGCTGTCTCCGAATGATGAGAGTATACAGCATCTAATCTGCGATCGCAATTATCCTGATAATGTTTATCAAGCAGTACTTCTCGTTTGGTAAAGTCCAAGTAATATTACTCGACCGATGATATAGTATTTGACAGAAGTTTGCGAAGTCTGCTAGCTGCATTAGATTTTCCATTTCCCCACCAAAGGACCATTCAAGAGTAGCTTTTCGTCTTACGTGTTTCGTTTCTGAATTCGCGCAGTCTAACCTTCCGCTAGTTTAGTCTCGTTTAACAACCTCCTACATTCGACTCGCAATGCTGCATTTTCGATGTTCCACCTCTAAGGTGAAGCTTCCTTTGCAGGCCTTGCTAATAGCAATTCTATAAGTGTTTGTCAGACTGTTCAACCTTTTACCGAGACTAGCTATGTCCTGAATAACCGGTAAGTCTCCATACCTAGCAGAAAACACTGATCTAAAAACATCCCAGTCAATTTCCAGCTTTTCCGGAGACCCCTATTAAAAACATGCATTATGTATGCGTGGTCAGATAGAGAGCAGTCATTGCAGACGCTCCAGCATATAAAGTGTTCCCTGTGAAAGTCAATTACTAGAGTACTGAATTAAAAAACGTAGGCTTGTCACCTACATTCAAGCTCGACAATTTAAATTCCATAAGAAATTCAAAGATTGACTCACCTCTTACATTAGTATACGCGCTTCCCCACATGCAGTGATGAGCATTGGTATCGGCACCAATTAGTAGGCAAATTCCTTTTTGCTTGGCATCCATACCATTAACCGTCTCAGACGGTCGTTAGATGGAGAGAAGTCGTTGTACGTTATATAGTAGGAGAAGATCCATAAGGATCTCCCTCCATTGTGATTAAAGCTAAAATGGTTAACAAAAAAATGATTAATTCCATTCTTAATTAGTATATAAACTCTTTTCTTACTCACACCATGAAAAGCGGCCAGCTGGTATCCCTTTTCTATTGAGTCCGCAAACCTTAACCCTATGATTCTTGGAACAGATTTATATCCTCCACTCTACTATAGGGTCGGAGAAGAAGTGTAATCGAAGCAGCTTTCAAGGAAGATGCATGCAGTACATTCATCTCTTTTGACTGATAGGTGGTGTCTATCTCTTCTTCATCCTTTATATTACGCAACACACTTTTAAGTGCGTAATTTTTAGAGATCATGATTGAAACTTTCTGTATGATACGCTTCAAACTATAATATTTAGTTAATATCGGTTGAAACTTATATCTAACAAGGGATACTTTAACTATCGCGAAAGCAAATATTTAGATTTTAATTGTGTACTTAGAAAACGAAATATAAATCCTAGCAATCACAGAATGAATTAATTCTTGCTGGCAATTTAAATGAAACCCAGAATTGTTCTTGACTCTAAAAGAACTTTGAATATATAGTCAAGACATTTTGAAATACGCGTTTTAAAAGTGTTATAAGGCTCAATGAACTTGGCCAAGGAAAGTCTTTGAGGTAAAATAAAATGTTTCGAACCATTAACGGCGAATTGTATTAAAATACGTACATATTTAATAACAACAAATCATTTTGTAATAAATATTTTATATTTTTCTTTTTATACTATCAAAATATATTAAATACTTAATATGTGAAAAGATAAAAAGGGGTGGATTTTAAGCACAGTTAAAATTGTTAATTAAGGAATTATGCAACAACTAAAGAGTTAACTTAAATAAAAAAAATATAACTTATGTATGCAAAATTTCTTTGTTTTTAAATTCATATAAAAATAATATACATAATAAAACAGTTCAGGTATAAAGCAAATACAAAAAAAAATCATTAATAATCCAAAAAGCCAATAGATACAATTCTCTTAGTTAAGTTTTCTACACAAAAATAAAAATGAACAGATAATGGTTACGATTAGTATTGAAATTGTTAGCAATCAAATGAAAGTTACAGCCATAGTATAAGAAATCAGTATTGAAATTTATTGTAATTATGACTTTTTGGATATTAGAACATGATAAACAGATACTTTGGTCGCAAAATTATCGTAAGCAATATGTTATTCGAATTTTATTGAACTATGGCAATTATATTATATTTTCTAGTTTTAGAATCTTTGCAATATTGATGAATTCAGTAGATTATTATATTCGAAAACCATTAGACAGTAAAAGAAAACATTATCTTTTGATGTCTAATCCAAAAGTAAAATTCGGAAATTCGTTGGCAAATATTAATAAATACAATTTGGTGGTTCATTTAAAATAAAGTGGTTCATTTTAAAATAAAATCTAAACAATATTAAATAATTTCGGATATTGAAATGTAATTTTGTACTTCAATAAAAAAGTTAATTACATTAGGTAATTTTGCTTCAAATATTGAATATCCTGGCCAATAGTTGCTTAACAATAAGAAAATTTAATATAAAGAATTACAATATATTAAACCTCGTATTTGATCCAAGTTGTTTGAGAGAGATCTATTTCTATAGATCTATTAGTTGTCCCTTGAAGCTTATGATTATTTTGCGCTCAAAATACATTGTAAACAATTTTAAAAGCCTATTATATTAAGATTATGCTTAGCCTCTTTGGTAATACGAATTACGAACGTAACGAAGCCAAGCGCGATTGCATTTCTTGTAAATCTTCTTCTTCGTCATCATCGTCGTCCGCGTCATCCGCCACTGCAACAGCAGCTGGCGACTTTTGTTTTTCACTAGCGGCCAATTCATCGGGCGGTAGAGGTGCTTCACCCAATTTACCATTGGTGATTTCCCACAATACCTTATCCACTTCCTTGGCAGCCTCCTCCTCCATCTCCTCAGTTTCCTCCAGAGACTCCATAGTCTCTTCAAGCATTTCTTCAATAATGCCAGCTTTCATCATTTCTTTGGACATATCACGCATAATACCAGCTAGTTCAGGATAACGTACCAAATTTTGCATTGCCTGCATAACTTCGGTGGATTTTTGCAGCGAACCGGCCACACGTAAGGTAGCTGAAATAAATATTTCAGCATAATCTTCTTTAAATATGATGCATATTCAAAATTTACTTACCTAATTGATTCTTCATTTGCAATTGCACTGAATTCAAATGGGCCTTAGAAGTGTAAATGCGATTGATTGCCTTACGGGCCCCCACTATTTCCCTGGCCAATATAATGCAAGTGTCGCGATCATTTTTCGCAGCTGCCTGCTTTAGAGACCTTTTCACTTTTTCCTCCTCCCTTTGTATGCTGCGTATTTGACGATCGAGCTGATTGCTTTCTTTGCGTAATTTATGCGTCCATTCCTGAACCTGTGTGACCATAAAAATTAAAATTATTTCTGTTCTCATACTCCATTTAATAAAATGATGTCGTCATTGCTAATGTTTACCTTGAACTTTTCATATGTAAATTTCTTTTTATTACCTGTTCCTTAGGATCTTTTGATTTTGTTTGTCCAAATAAGCCCATTTTATTTTTTTTATATTTGTTTTGATTTATCAAATTAATCAAATTTTTATCCAAAAAATTAAAATTCTAAATGACTCATTTGCAAAATTGTTGACGATTTTTTTACAGTGGCTACGATTTGTATTTGTTTTCTGTTTGTATGTCGTTTTTGTTTTGACATTAACAAGTGAGAGAAAGTATGGAAATGGAAATGAGAGAAATGCAAAAAGACTTCGTATCTTGTTGAAAGAGATGCCATACTTAATGTGTTTTTAATTATGTGTATGAAGGTATTACGCTTTTAATATTATTATATTTCTTTTCCTTAATATATATTCTAAAACGGATAGGAACTTGTCGATCCTACTTGAAAGTATAAATTCATTTAAATTCATTTTTACTTTCAAACCACTTTTATTACAAAATTAATTTTCATTTTTGACTTGGCAACCCTTTCATCTTTTTTTTATACAGTACAGCTATCATATGTTTTGTTTATAACAATTTCTTACCATATGACATTCGGGTCCTATCAAATTTGAGGTTAAAAACCGCTTATTTGACAGTTTATGAACAGTTTTTGTATTCCAACAAATTCATTGCATCACAGTCAATATAGTTTTGGTGTGATGCTAGATTTTTTTTTCATTTTTAGTGTAAATACATTAAATTTGTGAATGAAATTATTATTAAGGAATAGTTAATAGTTTGTAAAGTTTATAATATAATGCAAAATTCCCGTAGAAGTCTGACGTTACTCTGTACAGCCACACAAAATTTAACGTTAAAGTCGGCCTTACCTGGGCTGCATGCAGTAACTGGGGGAGTAGTAGCAACACAAAGGCTGCTATATAGTGGCCAAGTGCAACATGGTCGTAATCGTAAACCGCAGTCCGGCAATGTATCGGCATTATTTAAACCGGTGCAAGTGCAACATAATGCTGACGAAGTTGATGTTGGTTCCGAGCTGGCGGGAAAGTTAGAAAAGTCGGCAATATTAAAAATTCTTAATAAATTTACCCAAAGAAGAGAAATAAAAACTTTGTGTACCGAAAATGGTTTAGACAGTGAGTCCATGCAATTAAAAGTATTTGCATTCGATAATTATCGAATTAACTGATATCCCTCTTTAAGATTATTTACAGCAACAGGCCTTTGCCTCATTTAGGCGTTATTGCATAGAATCTGAAAATCTTCCTGTAGACATTCATATTACATTCAGTGATATAATCAACGGTGCTGGCCACGTTGACGATATTTTCCCTTACTTCTTAAGTCATGCCCGCACAATATTTCCCCATTTGGAATGTATGGACGATTTAAAGAAGATTTCCGATCTAAGAACTCCAGCAAATTGGTATCCCAGTGCGCGTGCTATAACCCGTAAAATAGTTTTCCATGCCGGTCCCACAAATTCGGGTAAAACGTACCATGCTATGGAAAGATTCTTAACAGCAAAATCTGGAGTTTATTGTGGTCCTCTAAAACTACTGGCCACAGAGGTTTTTAATAAGGCCAATGAAAAGGTATTAAAAGGCAAGAAAAGCTTTTTTAGTACATATGTAATAATGTAAGGAATTAATTTTCATTATTAGGGTACCCCTTGTGACTTGGTGACTGGTGAAGAACGCAAATATGGCATAAACGAAAATACTCCAGCCGCTCATGTTGCATGTACCGTGGAAATGACTTCAGTCAATACTCCTTGTAAGTAATATTCAAATTGTATGTAAGGACGTTTGTTAGCTTATATCCTTAATAAAACTTCAAATTATATTAAATTTGCTTATAATTCCTTAGACGAGGTAGCCGTCATAGATGAAATCCAACAGTTACGTGATCCCCAAAGAGGTTGGGCATGGACTCGTGCCTTTCTTGGCATCATAGCCGAAGAAGTGCATGTGTGTGGTGAAGCTGGCTCACTGGATCTACTACAAAAAATCTGTGAAACAACCAATGAAACCGTAGAAGTTCATAACTATAATCGTCTTACTGAATTAACAATAGAAGATTCTGCATTGGTTACCTTAGACAATATACAGCCTGGTGATTGTATTGTGTGCTTTAGTAAAAATGATATCTACTCAGTTTCCCGTGAAATTGAAGCCAGGTAATGTGAATTTATATAAATTTAAAAGTATAATTTTGTAATAATAATCGAAATTTATTCTTTTAGAGGTAAAGAAGTGGCTGTTATATATGGTGGTTTGCCACCTGGTACTAAATTGGCTCAAGCTGCTAAATTTAATGATCCCGAGAATAGTTGTAAAGTTATGGTAGCTACTGATGCAATTGGTATGGGATTAAATTTGTAAGTATAAATGAAATTTTTATTTACAATCAATCTACTTAATAAGCTTAATATTTTAACAGGAGTATAAGACGCATCATTTTCTATTCCCTTGTTAAGCCAACAATGAATGAAAAAGGCGAAAGAGAAATTGATACAATTTCTGTATCGTCAGCCTTGCAAATAGCCGGTAGAGCTGGTCGGTTTCGTACACAATGGGAACATGGCTATGTTACCACTTATAAAGCAGAAGATTTATCAACTCTGAAGAAAATTCTAGCACAAACACCGGAACCATTAAAACAAGCAGGTTTACATCCAACAGCCGATCAAATAGAATTATATGCCTATCATTTACCAAAATCTACTTTAAGTAATTTAATGGCAAGTATCTAAAAAGACTACAAAACTTTTTAGCTTTCCTTAATAAAAACCACATTTCCTTACAGGATATTTTTGTTAATCTTTGTACAGTAGATGATTCGTTATATTTTATGTGTAATATAGAAGATTTTAAATTTTTAGCTGAAATGATACAACATGTTCCTTTGCCATTGAGAGCACGCTATGTATTCTGTTGTGCTCCCATCAATCGCAAAATGCCTTTTGTGTGTTCTATGTTTTTGAAGGTACATTTGATCACTATTTGTATTATTTTGTTTTTTATATTCTTTAATTACTTATGATTTTAACACAGATTGCCCGGCAGTATAGTCGCGGTGAGCCTCTTACATTTGAGTTTATAACCAAAAACTGTGGTTGGCCTTTTAGTTTACCAAAAACAATCGTCGATTTAGTACATTTAGAATCTGTATTCGATGTTATGGATCTGTATCTTTGGTTGAGTTATCGTTTTACTGACTTGTTTCCTGATTCAGCTTCAGTTCGGGCAGCTCAGAAAGAACTCGATGAAATTATACAACAAGGTGTTTTCCAAATTACAAGACTTTTAAAGAATACTGAAGCTAATCAAGGTGCCAGTGATGGCGACACTTCATATCATATGAGACGTGTTGCATATACTAAAGGTAAAAATTTTTTAATATAATATTCTGATTTTTTTAATCACACATTTCATTTATAGAACCACGCATACCCAGTTCTAGTCGTGGCCGTTTAACAGATCGCCTTATAGCTCAAGGCCTTTTAACACCTGGCATGCTAAGTGAATTACGAAAAGAATGGGATGCCCGAAAGGAATGGGATTCCTCTAAACAACAACAACAACATCATAATACAAATACATCTGACTTTATGAATGCTAATGAGAGTGAAGATTCTGCGTTACATAAAAATGTACGTCGAAAACGTCGAAAATAAATAATTCTACAAATATTTTAAATTATTTTAAGCAATATTCTTAATACTGTTAATGTTATGAGAAAAACAAAGTTATTTGAATCTTAAAAAAATAAAGAAACTGGATTCTTTTAAGGTCTATGCTGACAAACTACATTGTGTATAAACAAAATTTATGTTTAAAATATAAACAAATTAAGATCAACTAAAAGAAATTGTATTACATTTTAATTATTATCCTATACGATGGTGTAGGAAATGACGATAATACGTACAAGTTGTTTATTTTGTTTTTTTTTAATAGCAGAAGTCAATAGAATTTCCATAAGGCTCTAAATTGTGTTCAAGACTATAGTGGGTCTAAAGTTCAAGTTTCATCTTCGAATGTCCGTCGCGTATTGTTGTCTTTTGAAGCTTTAATTGTTTCTGGATTGTACTGATGGATGTTATCATTAATATAGGCACTAAAAAGAATAGTCTTTACGTTCCGTTTCTGTTTTGTATACTTTTACACATACGGACAACTAACGACTTATTTACGTTTCTTTATACGGCATTAAATGCCATAGTTAGACTCATACTTATTCGCCCAATATTTCCACTTTCATTTTACCTGATGGATACGAGCAAATAAAAATTGAATGATTTTTTTCTATCAAGATTTTATTAACAAAAATTTGATATATTTATGTTTATCTTGTTGCTTTTATTTAGTTATTTATTATTAATGGTATTATTGGCAAATGGTTCCTCTTATAATGATAATTTCTTTTCTTTTCTAGATTTTTATTTAATTAGACTGTGAATTCATAACAAATTTCATAATGAAATTGCACAGCAATGTTGTTGAGTAAAAAAAATTGTTCCTTGTTTTAAAAAATAAATATCTTATTATTATTATTAATAATATTAATTACAAAAACTGATTAGAATATATGATTTATAAAAAAACAGTGCTTTTTATTTAATTAAATCGTGTGAGTATTTTATTGTTAGTTTTTTCTTTCATTGTTTTTTTTTTTATTTATTTATTTATTTTTCTCTTAGTTATATTTTTAATAAATAAATAGAAAGATTTCGATAACTTATTTTAAAAATTGATATAAAAAAATTGTATTTTTTTATAATTTGTTTTTTTTTCATATTCTTTAACAACAAAAAGTGTTACTTTTTAAGATTTAGTTATTTTTGTTTTGTGGTTTATAAAAATAATCGTAATTATTGAATGTATTTTAAGCATATTAGTTATTTTATAAGCTTTTTTTTTGTTTGGAATACAATACTTAACAAAAGTCAATTATTTTATACGTACATACATACATACACATACACATTAGCAATCAAAAAATTTTATTCTTTTTTCTATAATGTGGGTAGAATAAGATACCATATAAGTTAAATTTTTTCTTAAAATATTTTTCATGGAAAATTTTGTATTTTTATAAAATACTTATTTAAACTCATTACAGAAAATAGGGACTGATTTATTATACATATGTATGTATCCATGTAAGTAATTTACCAGTTTAAGAACTTGTTTCCTACTACAGTGCCGAAAGAAAATAAAATATTTTCTTAAATTTTTATTTACTTTGAAATAAATTAAATTCAATACAAATATTAAAATAAAATATTTAGGTTTTAATAAGGAAACGATAAAAATTAAAAACTGTATGTAATAAAGATATTTTTTGTATTTCTTTTTTTTTTTTAATAAAATAAATCAGGGACCGTAACTGTTATAACTTTTATTGTAAAAGTCACAAAATAAGAATTATTTTTTGATTTTTATTTTTTCGATCGGAAATAATAGTTATTTTTGAGTTTTATATTTTCGAGCAGAAATTAAAGTTATTTTTGTTTTATTTCATGATGAATTCATAATATTTATTAACATTTATTGCAAAACTTAATTCTAAAAATTTTTTAACATAATTTACTTTAATTATTTTAAAGAATTTTTTAATAAATAATGAATTAAAATAGAAATGACTTTTATTTCTGCTCGAAAAAATAAAAGTAAAAACTTAACTTTTATTTCCGCTTGAAAAAATAAAAGTCAAAACTTAACTTTTATTTCTGCTTGAAAAATAAGTCAAAAATAACTTTTATTTTTGCTCGAAAAAATAAAAATTTAAAAAATAACTAAAAAATAAAAATCATGTTTTTAAAAAGCATCCCATTTTATAAAAATTTGGTCCAAGACAATTAAAATGGTATACTTGGTTCTGTTTTCCGACATTTCCTTGCGGTTGCTTTTTTAATAAAAAAATTCAAAAATAACAGTTATTTTCGGTCCCTGAAATTGGTCTCTAGTAAACGTAGCCTGCTTGCATTTTAATATTTAGTAGAAATACCTCTGATTTTAAATACATCTGGATGAGAAGTCTATCACGTTTACAAACTTATACAAAACAAAAAAGTTTTTTAAATAATAAAAAAAAAAATAAATAATTGTTTATACTTGCTTTTCTGTAACATTTTATTTAATAATAAAAAATTAAAAACATAATACGATTACATATGTCCAGTTTCATAAACAATTCTAAGTTCTTCCGCCACTGTATAAAAATGCTTATTTATTTTTTAATTATTTTTATAATTTATTTTTAGTTAAGTGCCAATTCCATGTTAGTTTTTCTTTTTAAGTTTTTTAATTAATTTTTTTTTTATTTACTCGTTAACATTGTTTTTAAGACAGTCTCAATTGAAATATATTTTTTTTTTTCTTTAGTCCAATTACAGAAAGAGAGAGAGAGTTTTTGTTAGAATTATACAAAAATTAATTGTTTACCAATAGTTTCATTTTTAATTATAATTTTTTAATAAATTTGTTTCTATAAATACGTTAAGCTTTACAAAATAAAATTGTTTGAATTTTTTGCATTTAAAAAACATAATTTGTTTTTATTAAGTTTTTTAATTGTTGTTGTTGTAATTGAAGAACACATTCTTAATTATTGGGTTAATAAGTTGAATAAAAATGTTTGTTGCCTTAAACAAACACGAGTACAAAACACATTTAGATTGAATGTTGCTGTTTAGCTTATAAATAATATTTTAAAAAAATATTTTATAATTTATTTAAGTATGTAAAATTACATTCAAAACACATACATTTAAAAAGGTAGAAAAATAATTTAATTTTTAATTCAATTTCTTTTTTTTTATTTTTTTTTTTGTATTTTATTCGATTTTTTTTTTTTTAAGTAGTTGTTACTATATTTCTTTAGTTTTAATTTGTTTAAAATAAAACATTAAACATCAATTAATGCTTTTCAAATTCTTTTTATATAATTTTATTTATATCATATATACGTATATATATATTTATTTTTTTTTTTCTTTAGTCCAATTACAGAAAGAGAGAGAGAGTTTTTGTTAGAATTATACAAAAATTAATTGTTTACCAATAGTTTCATTTTTAATTATAATTTTTTAATAAATTTGTTTCTATAAATACGTTAAGCTTTACAAAATAAAATTGTTTGAATTTTTTGCATTTAAAAAACATAATTTGTTTTTATTAAGTTTTTTAATTGTTGTTGTTGTTGTAATTGAAGAACACATTCTTAATTATTGGGTTAATAAGTTGAATAAAAATGTTTGTTGCCTTAAACAAACACGAGTACAAAACACATTTAGATTGAATGTTGCTGTTTAGCTTATAAATAATATTTTAAAAAAATATTTTATAATTTATTTAAGTATGTAAAATTACATTCAAAACACATACATTTAAAAAGGTAGAAAAATAATTTAATTTTTAATTCAATTTCTTTTTTTTTATTTTTTTTTTTTTTTTGTATTTTATTCGATTTTTTTTTTTAAGTAGTTGTTACTATATTTCTTTAGTTTTAATTTGTTTAAAATAAAACATTAAACATCAATTAATGCTTTTCAAATTCTTTTTATATAATTTTATTTATATCATATATACGTATATATATATTTATTTTTTTTCGTTTTAAAGCTTTTTTTATCAAAGACTGATTTTTTTTTAAAACAATTTTGTTTTTCCATTTCGGGTTAGAAATTGATTTTTTATAACTTCCAAAATCAATTCTACAAAAAAATAATTTTCTGTTTTTCAAAAGTATTTATGGCAGGTAAAATAGAGCAGAACATAAAAAAAAATAGTTTAAAATTTTATTTTAACCCATAGTGTGCTCTTTTTTTGTTTTTTTCAATAATTTCGAAAATACGTAATTTTTTTCTGTCTTAAATTAATGTGTTTTCATGTGATAATTAAAAATAAAAACTGAAAACTAATAAAATACTAATGTTTACTTTCAAAATAATATTTTTAGTCACTTTTTTGCTAACATAACGACATAAAAATCCCATTTTTCTTTGGGGGACCTTAGTTACCCCACTCCAGCTTCGTACTCTAAAGGTTAAATTAAAAAAAAAAAATATTTTTTTTAAAAAATTAAAAAAAAAATTATTTATTTAAATAATTTGTTTAAAAAATTAAAAAAATATTTATTTAATTAATTTAAATAAATTTTTTTTTGAAAAATTATTTTTTTAAATTAAATTATTTTTTTTTGGATTGCGTATTATTTTTAAAAATAAATTTATTTTATAAATAAATTGTATTTTATTATGTTGCAATAGTGGTGATTATACTCGTCAAAAGAAAATATAAAAACAATAGCATGTTCTTAAAAGAAAACAAATACGAGAAGGACAATCTTCATATTAAAGAGTTGCGCAAGTACGGAGTTCCGAAAACGATGCGCTATCAGAAAAAAATGGTTACAGTTGGCTGTTGCTTAAGAGTTCGATAAGCATGGATGCCTAGGCTAAGAACAATTCATACGAAAACATACGTACATAGGTGTATGGCCAGTAAATAAAATTTTATTTCAATCAAAGTAAGCCATTAACCATAGATATCGATAAATTAAACAAGTCAATTGAACTATAAGACATTCAAAGACCTAAGAGAAGAGAGTTTGTGTTCATGATATAATGAAGGCAGAATCAAACATGAAGACGAATATGTGTAGACCTGCCTTCGTCAAATGATGTTGGTCTACTTATAAAAATACCGAAGCAATCTAAGATGCTTAGGTTTCAAAAATTATTCTTGTTCATTTAATGGTTACCGAAATTTGTTGTTTTTATTAGATTTTTAATATATAATAAATGAATTTATAAGAAAAATATAAAACTTTAATTACTTTATAAAAACAAATTGCTTGCGTATCGAACGCAATGCTGTACATGTTGCAAAGTCATTTCTATGCGTGTATCTTATAACAGATAACTGTACAGGATTTAAAAATTTCACATCTCTGCCATAAATACTATTAAAAGAAAACATTATTTTTAAATGTGAATTCATTCACAATTCCATTTACTTAATTTTAAATTCATTAAATGATGCCACTAAAACAATATTATTCAAATCAATACTATTCATCATCTTTTTGAAATAATTTTTTTGAAATAAATTATTTTCATAATACTTGACATGCTATCAGCTCCTTTCTCACTTATGTACATACATATGTACTATATAGACTATAATATACTTGCATAACCGTTTATATATCTATTATTAAAGCGTAATTGTATTTCAAAATATTTTGAAATTTCCTAATAAACATTTTTTTTTTTTGACTTTTGAACATTTTCATTAAATACTGACTGTTTACGTACTGTTTATCCTTTAATTATACATACAAAATATTTCCATACATACTTAAAGTATTCACTTTTAAAAATGTTGAATATAAAAATTAATTAAAAATTATAATTGAAAAAAGAATTGTAATCAAAAAAATGCTTTTGATCACTTCTATCACAGTGTTCTAGAGAAGATATATTATCGGAATTTTTCAGCGTATAATCATCTAATATTCTTATAAATAAGAAATCATCTATATTCGTTAAAATTTGTAAAAGCTGATCGTTAATAGCGGCTGTGCTTAGATACACACCACAGTAGTCGCATCGATTTAACCACGTCTTGAGTAAAGTGGCATCCATTCAAATTATCACTAATGCTATATTGGTTTTATATTGTAGAAGTTTTTAAACTATCCATCAATTCAAATAAGAGACTTCAAGAAGAATAAATAAAAGGAGAAAAATTACACTGTTCAGACGTGAATACTACTTGTGATGCTATCTGCCACAGATATTTTCATTCTTACGCCAACAGATGTAGTTTTCTTGGCGGCCATTAGATCTCTAGAGAAAGTGGTTGTCTAAGTCCAACACAGTTTACATTCTTGCATAAGCTGGCACAACGGAAAATTCAATTGAATTCACACATGGGATTGGAGGATCGAAAAAAGAACCCACTTGCAGAGTGGACAGACATACCTCGAGATCAGAATTTACGTTAAAACTTTCAACATTCCGCTTTAGGAACATTTTAGCAGTTAACACTGGCTCCTGGGTATATCAAAATTTACGTTAAAACTTTCTAGATTCCGTTTTAGAAACATTTTAGCAGTTAACACTGGCTCTTACCTCTCATAACATTTAAAGAAGCCGAGGAAATAAGCGAAATCACAGAACCTAAGAAAAAATATTACTGACAGAATCTGTTTAGCCAAAGGCAATTTTCAATAGAATTCAAATTTTCATAAAACTATTGCGATGGCTAAGAGATAGCCAACCAGAAGTTGTCACTATATGGCGGTAATAGCTAATACAGTCAAACTCGGTTATAACGAACTCCGTGGGACAGAAAAATAGTTCGTTATAGGCAAAGTTCGTTATAAACGGGGTGAAGTCACGGACGAAAATATAAAATATAAAGAATTTTTTTCGTTTATTAAAAACAAGAAGTATATTTTTTTTTTTATTAAAAACCAAAAATATTTGTTAATTCTTTTTATCTATCTGCTGATTAAAGATATTGAGTTATAATTTAATGCTGCCATATTAAATAAAAGTAAAGACTATTAACACACTTCAAAGTTATTTTTGAGGGTTCGTTATGAAAAAGGTGAAATGTATGACATTTATTTACTGGGACCATTTAAAATAGTTCCTTTTACCCGAGAATTTGTAATAAACGAGTTCATAATAAACGAAGTTGCGGTGGTCTATTAGGTAGTGTGTTGGCAGGGTTCGAGTCCCAGGCCAGACATCAAAATAAAATACAAAAAGTATTTTTTCGGCGATTTCCTCTCAGCAGATTTCTGGCAAAAACTCTGAGAGTAAATAAAATTGCCATGAAAAGTTTCTCATAAAATCTGTCGTTCGGAGTCAACTTTAAACTGTAGGTCCCGGCACTTATGTATAAAATTAACACACACAATATAAGTGGTGTGAGAAACTAGGTCAATAATCCTGATTGAAGGATTGCAATGACCAATTATGTATGTATGTATGTAATAAACGAAGTTTTTTATATGAAAATCGTTATTATAACGTTGGGACTTGAAAATTTGTACGTAATAACCAAGAATTCGTTATAACCGAGTTCGTCCAATTCAGCCCACCTAACCTTATCTAGACCATTGAATTACATGAAGATTTAAACATTTTCTTAAAAATAATATTGAAAATCATGACTATTTGCTGAAATAATATATCTTCTAAAAACACTCTTAAAACGTAAATAGACAATATATTTTTATAATTTTCCCTAAAATATTAATTGTTAACAAAGCAATATATAGTAAATATAAAATGTTTGTTTAAAAAAAAGAAACAATGATATAAAATTCTTTAAATATATATATGTTTTCAAATATATGTATGTATTTAATATTTTAAAAATTTAATTTCACATACTTTTCTTTTAATAAATTGTGCGTATAAGAAGTTGCATTTCTTTGATAGGTACTACGTTCCAATAAGTTTATTTCTTTAATAATACTTTTTATATAATTTCCTCCTTTTTTTAAAATCAAGTTAAAGGTACTAAACAAATATACACAGTCGCTTATTATAGAATTTCAAAATAATTTCGAAATTTCCATTATTTATAGGACTCTGGAGTTTAAAATTGAATTATGATTCGTAAGATAAATAAACAAGATGTTAATATATATAAAAATAAATTTTGAATTTTTGATTATTTATTATATACTACGACTGTGTAGAGAGAGTACCTTAACTAGTTTGATCTATTCAAGACAAACATTAACTCAAGCATTTTTAACAATTTTAACAATTTTATATTTTCTTTTCTTTCTTTTATTTTCAATATCTTACATTCTATCTATCTATCTATCTATCTATCTATATACCCCTTTAATTTAATATTGATAACATACCAACTATAAAGTACGAGTATTTTCGTTTCTGTCTACGTTCCATTTTTGTGAAGTTAAAACCCGAGTAGTATAATTTTTATATAATTTTTTTAGTAAACGTTTTAGTTTTTATAAAAATCTTATTTCAATGCTTTGATTTTCGCAGGTAAATTTAAATTTAAAACAAACAAAGATACTATTGATTTTGGAAAAAGGATCATCATTTTTAAGGATTTCCTTTTGGCAAAGTTATAAATATAATTTGCCATTTGTTATTAAAAATATTATCGATAGACAGTTTTTCAACACTGTCACAATCCAAAGTTAATTAAAATTGTGTTGTATTAATTACAACAAATTAAATTTATTAACTATTCTATTCGATAGGTAAAATATTAACTACAAATGCTATATGAAATGACAAAGCAATATATCATATATACTATATAGCACAGATAATAAAAAATAATAATTTCTTAGCCATACTAAACATACAAGTAAGCTATGATCATGCTTATCTCTATTAATACAAAACATCAATGAATGAGTTCTATGTTCTCATTTCCATAACTCTGAACTGAACTGAGCCGAATTGAAATTAAGGCCGCTATAAAGCAATGCATTAGAGAAAAAAGAATTTTGCCTTTTTCCTTATTTCATTTCAATATTTTATTTTTCTTTAGGTTTCAGTTTTTGTTTTATTGACTTGCTGAACTTGCATAAAAAACCAGGTTTACTGTAACAGGTCCTAAGTAAGAAGAGCAGTCCCTGGTGTTATCATCTTAGGTGTAACAGACTGGGTTCTTTCTAGATGAATTACTTATGGAAGGAAATTGAAGACTCTGACTTTTTTAAATTAAAACGAATAATGTGGATTATTGTTTGTCTTCTTCTGTATTCGAAATTATGTTCGAAAATACGTAAACCACTAACACATGCCATATATAAAGTATTATATGTGATAATTATTTGTAGGTGAAATGAAAACTTTTGCTTTAAAATATGTTTGTTTTTTAATTAGCACTCGCACTTAAAGTTCTTCAGCTTCACGGTATGTTTAGAGCAAAAATTTCAAAGAAATAACAATCAGAATACGTGATAATATTGAAGGATAACTAGATGAAGTTTATTCATTTCATTAAATAACTTTTTTTAATTGCCGTTAGGTCACCGATTACAGACATCGTGACGTGTTAACAACTTTTCTTTAATCAATTGTTAGTGAGGTGGACATCGGCATTATGTTTTAAAGAGATAATACGCAATGCCATACAGCTCTTGTAGTATTATTTAGTAAATAAAATTATTGGAAGGAATAGTTTTACAAAAATTCTGAGGACTGCCAGACTCAAAGCCTGCAACAGAAATGGCTTATAATTAGAATTTATTGAATATTCAGAAAGTAGTTGTAAAATGTCATTGGCCATTAAGCCAAAGAAATAAATTTTTGTCAGACATTATTAAGCATTCGTAGATCCTTTCGGATATGCGAAGAAATATCGAAATTTCTTCTTACAAATGCAAATTCAAATTTTAACTTGAAAGACACTCTATGTATACTTTCCTTCGTTGATCAGTGTTAAAGACATAATCGCATAATCAAAATTTAATTGTATGGCAATAGTATGAACGAACAAGTTGGAACAGAATAAATATGATGTAACAAAAGCTAAAGCCTTTCATAATAGAATCAACATTACATATTTGGAAAAACGAATAAAAAAACTTTCCAATAGCATCATAAATGTTGTACTTCTAATAATAATAACAATAATATCAAGAACCAATAGTTTACCAATTCAAGAATTTGATTAAGTAATATCACAAGAGATAAACTAATATATAATTTTAGTTAAATTTAATAATAATAAATTTAATAGTAAATATAAATATAGATAAAATCACTTTATATTGTTTTAGGGATTGTTTAGTTAAAAAATATTAATTTGGAGAACAAGTTTCTTGTTTATATTTTTGCGAAATTATTATTTTTATTTCTTTTAAATACTTTTGTTTCTTCTTCTTATTTTTTATTTTTTTGTTTTTATTTTTAATATTTAAGTGTAAAGTATAAAAAAAACTGTATGGACTAATTTATTACTCTAAATAGTTAATTTTTTTTATTCATTTTTAATGTTTGTTTTATCTTCTTTTCCAAGTTTCATATGTATATAAAAAAAGTTATATTAAATATTTATTTTTTTTTTTTTTACTTTAATGTTTGCATTTAAGTTTTGGTTACCAAAAAATAATTCATTTTATAGACTTAATAAATATGTGCGCGTAGAATTTTCAAAGTTAAAGTGACAAAAAAATTACAAGCTAATCTTTTGTTTTTTTTTCGTTTTTTGTTAATTATTCTTTAATTTTAGTTATAATTTTTTGTATTTTTTTACCAGAGTCCAAACAAAAAAATGTACATATTTTTATAGTTTTAAACATTTGGCCAGCATAGGATTTAATAATCATTTGCAATCAGTTTCTTTATTAAATCCATTTAAAGACTCTGGTATTACAAGTTTCAAAAACAAAGTTTATAACACCTTGCAACAGGCACTTCAAGCTCTGAAGAAAATTGAAATCTGAACTGGAACTGGAAACTCTGAACTTATTTACCTAAATCGTTTACAAAACAAATTTGTTTTTAGTGGCATAGACAGAAATGCTGAATACTTCTACAAAAACGTTCTTGCCAAATTACAATATCTTTAGAAAATATATGCATGAACCTTATGAAACATTTGTTTCAAGTTTAAAGGCATCTTGTTGTTGTTTTGTACTTACTTATGTAAATGTACTCAACGATTTCATCCAGTTTATAAGAATATAACTGAAAAAATTTAGAGTTAATTTTTTTCACTGAAATAATCGTTGATTTTAAATTGCTAGTCCAGGACAAAAGGATTCAAAAATAGTTTTAAATGATAATTTCAGTACTTTTGAATATAAAGGGTGATTTTACTTTTCGTGTTTTGTTTCACTGTCAAACATCTTCAGTTTGGTCTATAATTTAACCATGAATCGTCTTACAAACGAACAACGCTTGCAAATCATTGAATTTTATTAACAAAATGCGTGCTCTACTAAGAAAGTTCACCGTATGTTTCTTCCACTTTATGGTCAGTTTAATCGACCAACTGAAGCGACTATTCGGGCTATTGTGACTAAATTTCGCATCAAATTTACATTTTTGGACATTAAATCCATCAACACGCTTACATAGAGTGCGAACTGAAGAAAATATTGCAGCTGTATCAGCCAGTGTTAATGTTATTCAACAACGTGGTAAATTTTGCGGAAGGATTTATGTGTGAAGCCATTCAAAAGACTTGGATGACATGTGGTTTCAACAAGACGGTGCCACATACCACACAGCACGGGTAAGAATGAACTTATTGAGAGGCGAGTTCGGTGAACATTTTATTTCACGTTCGGGACCGGTCAATTGGCCGCCTAGATCGTGCGATTTAACGCCTTTAGACTATTTTTTTGTTGACTTTTTGTTAAAGCTCAGAAAACATTAAAGCATTTATTCGTTAGATACCGGCCGAAATGTCGGAAAGAGTATGCCAAAATTGGACTAAGCGGATGGGCGGACCATTTGAGGCCATGTTGGAAAGAGTATGCCAAAATTGGACTAAGCGGATTTACCATTTGTCGCGCAGTCGCGATCAATATTTGCATGAAATAATCTTTAAACATTAAGTTTTATAGACCGTACTATCGATTCAATTAAAGATTTCATACATTTTTCTGAATTTTATGTGTTTTTTTTTTTGAAAAATTTTCCTATAGCGCTTAAAAAATCACCCATTGAATAAAACCATGTTTTTGTGCTTTTAGGTTAAGATATCTCGAAAATCTAGTGCATTCGAATTTGAGGGCCTGTGTTGTCTTTATAAAGAGTTGAAAAAATTAAAGATTTTGTCAGCTATGGAGTGTGTTAAAATACAATTCAAACTCCAGATATATACTAGCTACGAAAATTATTTTCTATGGCTGAAACTGTTGATGCTTAGAAAATCTTAAAATGCTTTTTAATTAGATGCTTAAAATTATGATAAAATTTGAAAGACAAAATTTTCTATGGCAATTAAAAATCGTCTAATTGCATGTAGTTCATCATTTGGGTTTGGTTCCGCAAGCTGAATGTTTAAGACTTGGCTTTGTTTGGTATACCAAATCCTTAACACTTATCATTACCAAATTTTGCCACATTTAAAATAACCTCGGTTTCGGTTTTAGACTCAATAGCATTCTAGTGCGTTACTTTTTAAAACACAACTAATTACACTTGACTCAATTCAACAAAATGTACATAAAGAATAAGTGTTCAGCTATGAATGACAAGTTAGTTCAATGTAAATTGAACGATTTTATCCAATTTTAATGGCAATATAAAAAGTTTTAGAAGAACAAAAATTTACTTTGAAAATGATTCCACGAATTTTTATTTTCCTTTGAGCTTTGAATAATATTTTCGTTTCTTTTCGATTGTTGCAGGGCGTTATACTTGTGTTTCGTTTTTAATTTTTTTTTTGTTTAAAAATTACAAAGACAATATTTTTGTACAAATTTTATCATTTTAATTTGCACTTACCAAAAAATTAATTTTGTTTTTAATATTTTCCTTTTTAATAAACACGGTTTATTTTTATCTGGTTGTTGTTGTTGTAGTTGTTGTTGTATCCAAAATATATTAATAATTTATATACTTCAGTTGTAATTATTAAGAAATTTTTTTTTGAATTGGAAGTTTTGTGTATGCTTATTGTCTTACACAAAATCCAATTCAAGACCAGTCTCTATATCGACAGCAACAACATCAGCTTTAGTTGCTGCTCCACCATCTTCTTCTTCGACATCATCATTTTTGGGTTTTTTTGATTTGGACTTGTCTTTCGTTGAGGCGAAGGAAACTAATAGACCCAGGCCACTGCCACGACGAGAAGATTGTCCCAACTGCTCGAATCAGGAATCCACTAAAACATGCCATCGTGCTAACAGTTCGCCTTTAGCCATGTCACGCATATCCACCCAATGCGCTACTTCTTCTGGTCCGGATGAGTTTAGGCCGAGGCTAAACCAACCGACCATTTCGTTTTTCTTCATATTACGCTTAGCGTAAACAGAAACCATTAACGTAACATCATTTAATTGAAACAAGGCCACCTAATTGTGTAACAAAACAAACGAAATTTTATTTAAATTTTTCAAATTCGTTTGCTTTTTGAGCGTTTATTTCTTACCTGAAATACAAATGTCTCTTTAAACAGAGGATTTGGTTGACCACGTCGCGTTGATGTTTTTGCCCTTGAGATCTCTTGTCCTATACTACTAACTAAGCATAACTTAACATAGGTATCCGGTGCCTTGTTTAAATTTAAACTACGAAAATGACTGCCCTTAACTATTTCAACAGTTAAACGACCAGTGGTACCATTATAACCTAAGCCTAAAAGTAGCTCGGGTACACCTCCATGTTGCATTGAAGTGGTCGAGCCGGCACTATCGGAACGAGCTAAACTTAATAGATCACTAGATGATCCCAATATCTGAAATTAAATAAAATTTTTAAATAATTATATGGTAATTAAATATATTGTGTATACAAATATCCAAGTCCATTCAAAATGAATTCTACGTCATTACGGCGTATTTAAAAATTATTTTCTGATTAGGGCCACTAATTGGGTTTTATTTGGGACACCCTAGGCTACAATTTCTATATAGTGGGATACCTGCAGCAACCCGTTATTCCATAAAATCGATTATCTTTTCCAGATATTGTTTAAATAAAAAAATTTTTGTATAAGTTTTCCAATTTTCAAAACAATTTCCTTATTACCAAGGAAGCTACTCCAGTCAGGAACGTATGTGCCAAAATTTTTAATTAATCGAATAGGAAATTCATAAGATTGCTGATAAATCTTAAATAGTTGAACTAATAGACTAAGGAAAGAATAAACAATTTACAAAAATCTCCTTTCATTTGCTCCTAATACGTATAACACACGGTACGAAAAAGATATGAAAGAATATTTGACTGCGGAAGTTATTTCTTTACTTTACCAAGTCTGTATAAATATGGACATATCGTAGGATTTATTGTGTAAAAGAGAATACTCATCCATTATTATAATATTACCATTTATAATAAATAAAAAAAAAACACTTACCGATGATGTATTTCTTGGTTCTAGTGGAAGCCATAGATTTGTTTCCAATTCTAAATCTATGGTAGCAAAACTCACATAAGCTTCACCAATCAGTCGTTCTTTGCGTAAACGTTCGCAACCGTATAGGCGCACACGTAAACCCATATTGTTAACTTCTTCGGGTGTAACACGATGCAGAAGAAAACTCTCCATATATTGAGGATTTTCGCCCGAACGTATTTTGGTCTTGTGTTTTTGTTTCTTATTCGGCAACATCAGAAGACGAACTTGCGTATGCGTTTGCTGGCCATTACCCAATGTGGGAAGACCGCGCGCTTGCAAAACATGCACTGTCATCTTGCGCATAGGAGCGTCATACAAAAGAGAGATTTCAACGCTACCAGATTTGCCGTAGCATTGGGTTTGCATAGAAATATCATCGGATTTAATAGATCTTAAATCGCTAGTATCAAATAAGGGTTCCTAAAGAAAAACAAGCTAAAGAAATAAATTTTTAATTTACAACTAAACAATAGAGATTAACTTACATCTTCATTATTATTATTGTTGCTATTGTTATTGTTGTTATTGTTATTATTATTATTGCATTGTATATTAGGTACATCTTCTAAACTATCCTGACGGGGCGGTGTGGTTGTATTTGACGTATTATGAACTTTTTGATATTTAGTTGTTTTACTAGCATCCGAACTTAAATCAATACGAGATTCTTTAATTGAAGCAGTCGTTGATATATCGGAAGCTTTACTTATCGAATGATGCCGTTCTGCAATGTATAGTAAGATTTCAGATAAATGAAACCGTAAACAGAATACACATTTTATATGCCTTACCTTTCTTTTCACCAGTTAATATACCCGTGTGACTGTCAATTGATGCTTCCACAGAATCATTTGAACTACATTCGCTATGTGACGAAGGTATACCTACTTTGCCACGTTCAGCAATAGCTAAGGGGTCACGAGATGAATCACGTGGTGCCACCGTCACCCGTTGCAAATCACTATTCAAATAATTAAAATTTTGCGACAATGGATTTAATTGATTAATACCATAGTTCGTATAAGAACTGCTGCCATTATTGGAAGCTATGCGGGCCTGTTGTAAACGTAATCTTCGCAATATATCCTCCTCAGAATCTGAACTTGTATTATCATAACGCCGTTTGCGGGCTACTTGAAAATAATGGTAATTGTTGTATGCATAAACAAATGTGTTTTAAAATATGATTTTAACTTCTAATGACTTACATAACTTTTGTACACATTTTGATGCCAAATGTTTCTCATCACAACAATGTATTCCCCGTCGAGCATGAAAACACCATTTACGATTTACATAGAGAAAAAACAATAGCATTAAAGCTATCACACCAAAAAGCGCTGACAATACTGTGGTAATTTCAACAGTTCCTATAAAACAATACAATACAAGTAATAAAAGCATTAATGATCATCGACTAAATTATAAATAAATATATATAGCAATTACTTAAGCAAAACTGCTCTTTTAGACCTTTTGTACATGTTGAAAAAAATCAGTTTTATATCCCAATCTGAACCGAAGTTATAGCAAAAATGTTTACGGCAATTAGATCATAGGACTTATGTCTTGAAAACTTAAATCCCATTTGTGCAAGTTCAAGATTTCTTGGGATATGACTATGTTGCAATAAAGGAGCGATATGTATTCGTATATCGTAAAGTATAATTGTCGGATCCATAACACGTAATTGATCATTACAACCCTTTAGTCAGGATCACAACCTAGTTTCCTACATTTTATACATGAGTGACAGAACCTACAACTTAAAGTCGATTCCAAACGACAGTTTTTTGAGAAACTTTTCATGGCAATTTTATTTACTCTCAGAGTTTTTGCCAGAAATCTGCTAAGCAGTCGCCGAAGAAACATTTTTTCATATTTTCGTTTTGATACCTGACCAGGGGTTTGAACCGAGATGTCAAGTCTAATATGTCCAACACACTACCTACTAGACCACGCCGACTTCTAATTAATTACATAAATGTGGTTTTTAGGGAACAATATTAGGAATCAAATAATGATTGTCTAGAATGTCAAAGAAAAGCTTTCTTATTAAATAAAAAGACTTTGTTTTATGTAGATCAAATAAATTATCAAAATTCTAAAATTATTTTAGGACACAATAGAAGTTTCGGGACATCGTATTATCTTGAACACAAGATAAGATCAGGAAACAAAAAAAAAGGTTAAGGAATGTGCAACATAAAGCTAGAGTTTGTTTATTGATCTATAGCAGATCGATGCTTCTTATTCGATGCATCGAAGTTAAAAATAATACTTGTACAACTACAATACACCGCTTTGAAAATATATTCTGCTAGCAACTAAGTGGTTGTTTTCGTATAATCGTGTGCGATCCCTGAATTAAATATTGCGAGCCTATATAAGAACTTGCAAATTGTTTAAAAACAAATTTTTATGCCATGGAAAAACGTGCTTAATTCAACATGAATAAGAAGTACGGAATATAACAATGCTATCTGATAAAGAAGTTACCAACCGAGTACTATGCGGTTGACTCAATATTAGATTGGTTAGTATACCTCAGAAGAAAGCACCTGACACATGTAAAAAACTGGGATTTATCCTTACTGATGCTCTAGAAATGTCATTATCGTAATTAACTCTTATACATACATACATACACAATTGATCATTTCAACCCTTCAGTCAGGATTGTAACCTAGCTTCTCACACCACTTATGTTGTGTGTGTAATTTTATATACAAGTAGCGTGACCTACAGTTTAAGTCGACTCCAAACGACAAATATTAGAGAAACTTTTCATGGCAATTTTATTTGCTTTCAGATTTCTTACCAGAAATGTGGTTAGAGAAAATCGCTGAAGACATATTTCATTTTGTTTGAGATGTCGTGGCTTTGAACCGTCACTTCAGTTCTAATAGGCGGGGACAAGAATTCATTCTTATACTCATGATTAATAACATTTGTAACGAAATTTGTTGACATATTTTAATAAAACTGGATTACATTTGATTACCTCAAAATAGGTGAGAACTATTTATTCTCTTACAGTAAATCAATACCAAAGTTGCTCCTTAAATAGGTCTCCAATATAATATAAAAATTTCCTTTCTAGCAATAAAAAAAAATCATAAGCTTTACTGAATGTATTTTCCGTAATAAATCAACAATTTGCATTACATGTCAACAACGTATCATTTTTTCCCTTGTCCTTGTATTTGTCAGACTAGATTGATTTACATCACGTTTGTCTTAACAATTCTTCAATCTAGTAATTCAGCGTGTTGTTAAAAAGTCTACTGCAAGAGAGTGTACCACAGAAAATTCGAATGGAGTTACTAAAACTATGGAAACGGAAAACCCCATTTAAGGACACATATTTAACATAACTTTGAATATATTAACGCTTAAAGGGACGTGTATTAATGCCATTAATATGTATAAACAATGAGTGTAACAGTACTAACGGCTAACGAATAAACTTTCAATGTCAAATTTTCAATCCATAACAACAATAGCAACATTGTATACACAAAAAAAAAGACCAGAACAAACAAAAAAATTAAAAGGAAAAACCTAAACAATAAGACTTTCATTTCAAGTTCATTAATAATTAATGATAAACACAATTTAACCGTTATATTATTTCGAATACAAGTAAAACACGCTCCACCGTTATCTGTTTCCACCTTTCGAGTTGTAAATATGAGTCATAAACGTGAAAGAGGTTAATGTAGGTCATATAATTAAAAGGATTTATTTTACAACATACATGCATGCATTCGAAAGTGTTCTAAAATGTTCTTTTTTTCATTTGAGATTTGCGTTTTAAGTTTATTTATTAATTAGTATACAACCTTAAGTTATAATTTAGACGATGCAGTTTAATAAACCACTTGGTCTAGAGGGAATCGAATCTAGAAGTGAAATAATTTTGGTCTAGAAAGTTCCCAGATATGGTTTATAGAGTTAACAGAGGTATTTCGCTATAGCTGCTTAATTTTTCTGAAACAACTGTATTTCAATTCCAGTTAAACGTTTGGAATCATTGTTCTGCATAAATTGGCTCGTCAATTGTGTGCATTTTGGATCATACGGTTTTTTTACAGGCGTAGATATAATATTTCATCTGCCCTAAACGAATTAATCCTTATCTGTTCTTCAATCTTTAGTTTGAAAGAAACAGGTATTTATCGTGGACTCCAATACAAAAGTCGAGCGTCCTCAAATCTCTTTTTTATTTCAGACTAGATTTAAAAGTTTTACAACTCTTTCCTCTTTTAGTCTCTATAGTTTCCTTTAAGTCCTATTAACCACTTTTCTTTTGGAGAGCTTCATAATAGTTCCAGAAATGTTCGTTATGAATAAGCACTTTAATTTTACGTTAAAAGTCAACGAGTAAGATAGACTGCATGATGTTAGAAAAACAGTTGAGCGGATAAACTGGACTGATGTGACACAATCACGAATTTTCTAATATGGTTGTGGACTCCATTACCGACAGATGGGCAGCTTTGGATACAGGAGGAACAGCACAGAAAATCTGTCCAAGGATAGACAGAAGACGTACGGAAAATTTGTGTAAACTTCACGGGATATTGAGTAATGATCATTTGTGAAGCGCATCAGCCTTAGACACATGGTAAATGCAGAAGTCCTGCAGAGATTAGAACGAGAAGGAAACTTTTCTTTACCTATTGGGCAAATTTCTAGCTCTATGTCAGGTTAGGTTAAGTTAGGTCGTAGTGGTAGCTCTGATATCACAAAGCTCACTTGATGCCACGGGTGAACGCAGTCCCTGTACTAACCCTGAATTAACCAAGTCAGAGGAACAAAAGAAATTCTTTTCTTCATCAGAAGCTTTGAGTGGTTCAAAAATTAGGGGAAGTGCTACAGTGTAGTATCACAATGGACCCTATGTGGCCTTTGTGGGCTATCAGCCACCTCTACCTACCTATCTACCAGGAGTCGTTTAAGCCAATAATTGATATTTCAGTAGAAACTCTCTAGTTGCGCCTTGATGTTGTTCCACTAGGTACAAAAATATAGAGACCATATTAATTGTGACAACGTAGAACGAAAAGGTCTTGCAGTTCCTTGTGGGACATGTAAAAAAATAAAGATGGATCTCTAACATTTCTGCAATAAAAATGTTTTAAAAAGTGAATAGCTTGACAACCTGTGCTATGCTAAAGCAAGCTGTTAAAGAAACAATTTTGAATGTTTATAACGCCTTATACTAGATAACGGTTAAAGTAGAGGACGATTTTGAAATTATAATGTGCAAGCATTTGCCGATTACGGCTGCTATGTCCTCAAAATTTGCTAGGGAGAGCTCTAGTTTGCCTTTTTCGTACTCCATTAAATTGTAATGGTAATGAGGAGTAGTGGTTCCACGTTATACAATACTGGAAAACGATTCTGCTAAATGAATACGCAATATGTATTTAGAAATTGTTCCAATACTGTGGAATTGTTTCTTAGGTAGTCACATCCATATATAGTCATACATATTACAATACATATAATAACTAATTATAATTATACAGAATTAAAACAATATTTGTTTATAGGGAGTTATTTTGGATTTTCATAATATTACTCACCATTTAAAGCGTAATTTCCAACATTCGAAGTAACTATCATTTCCGATTTTGTATTTGAAAAATGGCAAATGTGTATGTAGTAGTAACACTTTATTTCAACACTAGAAATATTACAAAAACAAATGCATGTAGTATTTCATTGTTGCTTTGATTTTATTAGAAACAAAAACACAAACATAAACACCATGCGGCGTATAAAACAACCAAAACAAACAAAACTTAATCGCATTCGTTATTATCCTTCTCCTTTCTCTCACTGACTGTCTCTTAGTTTCTCTCCAAAACACTCATAAAAATACACAAACCACAACAGGAAATGTTTTCGTTTTACAAAAGAGAGAGAGAGAGAAAAGAAAATGAGAGTAAGAGTGAAAGTCATTATGAAATGGAAAGTAAAAGTGTAAATTAAATATAAACGACATATTAAAGGAAGAAAAAGAATCGATTTTTCACACATTGCATCTTATAAGAACTTTTAATGAATTTATGCCACTTTTCCTTTTCATTTAAAACTTACAAGTAACGATGATACTCTGTTAATGTTTTAAGGACCTTTTGATAAAATTTTTATTTTGTGTTTTTATTACTTTTACAACGTAAATCATTTATTTAATATGTTCCATTATTATTTTTATCTACAACTAATCTGGTTCCAAATGTTTAAAAGTTTTCTTTTTTACTCGTAACATTTGTTATGATTTTATAGAAATTTTTCATTTAGATTTCTTTAATACATTCACTAAACTTTTATAAACAACGTAAAAAAATATATTTTTTTTTATTTATCAACACTAAATTAAAGAGTTTAAAAGAATTCTTGAATATTATTTATCTTAAATTTACTTTTTTTTTAATATTTTTTGTTATATTATGTGTGAACCGTTCTCTAGAATAATGTATCTACGTGTGACTCAAAAATTGTCTCACACAAGTCCTTTATTATCACTTTGTGTCATGTAAAAAAAAAGAGCTTTACCTTCTCCACAAAGAAAGAAAAAAGCTTTAACTTGAGCGAAAGTAAATGTCAAATATTGACACAATTCATGTATGACAACTGTTGCTTTCAATGTCCTATTAAGGACATGCAATTAAATAGTGATGATATTTACTAAAAACAAAAAAAAGAACTTGCTACAGTACTTATCGTGGATTCGTGAATAGTACTACGGCAATCAAGTTTTAAATCAAATCAAACCATTTTTTAAATAACCTATCATGAGTTAGTTAGTCAAAAGGATATTTCAAAAGGAGTATCGTATGATCACATTATAAAATAATGTGTGTGAAGATAAATTCGAATTTGAAAATCCAAGACGCAATCCATAAATTTTAGCAGCGCCACACTTAGCGTTAACCACTGATCTTCTAGAGAATTCTCATATATTTTCGACCAAAAATCGTTTTTTTTTAAACTCAATATTTCGACTCACAGCTAGCCCACTATCATGGTTGAAAAGAGGACCCTCTGGACTACAATTTGCATATAGTCTGTATAGGGTACAATTTCTTACGTGTTCTCAAATGGCCACTGATCTTCTAGAGAACTTTCAATAAAAAAATTTATATTTTCAAAGCCAATTTTTACAATACCATATCACTTCATATAGGACTTTTTTGCTGATTATATTAAAGGCATTAGAACAATCCCTAGATTATGATATGGTACTTATGTCCTAAAATTACCTCCTAAACAAGTGACCTTCTTCAAATGGATACTGTTAAACAGTTAGCAGTCCTCTGTTAACGGCAAATTTTTCTCTGTTAAGATCAAATTGTGCACTGTTAACGCCAAGTGTGGCGGTGCTAAAATTTATGGATTGCGGCTTGGATTTTCAAATTCGAATTTATCTTCATACACATTATAAAATAGAGTTTTATTGCGTTACTGAAAATGTAAATGTAAAATTAATTAAGAAAAAAAAGTAAGAGATGCAGGTATATGTACTTACTCGATTGGCCATTACAACTCTTCAAATAGAATTGATGTTATCCAGGAGTGAACAACCCGTACGTAGCCTTATTAAGCATATCCGATCACAAGTATATAACTAAAAAATGTAAATTAGCGATCATAACGAAAACGTAACTATTTCTTTTAGTTTCTACTGCAGAAGGTCTCTTTTCTCTTTACATTTGTTTAGATTGCCGTTTTTTTTTTCAATTCCATTAAGTTTGGTTCGAAATCGGTATACACCCAGAAATAACGCTCTCTATGGAACTGCTTTAAGGACATGGAGGAGTTTATTTTTTTCTTATTTTACATCTCCTTTTGAAAATTCGTTTTGAATGAATTGTTTGTCTTCCGTTGTAATTGAACATAGCAAGCACCAAAAATACTTCCCGCTTAAATCATTGGTTACGATACAAAACTGACAACGTTCAATTTGAAGTTTATCTCAATCAGTGTTGCCATGACGAAAAATTTGTTTTAACCAACATTTGTGAAAAAATCGCCAAATAAGAAAAATTTAACCTAATATAAATTCACAGTGTTTTATGGTTTATCATGGAATCAAGGAATTAACAAAAACAGCAATACTAACATTAAAATTTATGAAAATAATTCAAAATTTAAATGCTTTCCAATCCACACTACCATTTTAGGTTTAATGCCCCATTCATCTACTACCTATTGAAAACATCACTGTGGTGCTTGTATTAGTTTTGCGCGCTGTCAAAAATCAAAATTTTATTCCAACCGTCAAACACGCGTTTTCCATCCATACTCTTTTTTCTTGTTCTTCTTATCGTTTGTTGTACTTTATTTCTGTTCATAAGCTGTGGAATTCTTTTAATCAACGTGCCGGCATTTTTTAAGCAAAGAAAATAAGTCATTAAAATCAGTGTATTTTGTTCAACGATTGTATAAAATAAACTTTTTAGAAAACCAATTTTTATTATTAAATTAGCAAAATGTTTTGGGGTAAGTGATAATTATTTATGGGCAATATGAAAAATTTATTTCCAAAAAACTAGCCCCCCACCACGTGTTGAGTTCATGTTTTAAAATTATTTAATTTTGATTTAATAAAAAATATTTCATTTCTTTTCTATTCTTTGTAGGTCTTAATTTGAAGCCAAATCGTAAATATTCTCAAACCACAGAGAAGTCGTTTCACATATCACAGGCGGCCTTGGATTCGGACTCATCCCAGGGCGGTCCAACACAAATTTTCATCAGCAGTGAAAATCAACGGTTTTTAGTCTGCACTTTGCGCAAAGATGCTTGCGAGCAAGTCATGTTGGACTTGAACTTTAGCGAGGGAAATGAAATCTGTTTCCAAAGCATAGGTAAATATTGCAATTGATTTTTGGCGGAAACTGGAAGTATTCATATTTGTTATTTTGTGTAGGTAGTGGCAACGTTACCTTATCTGGCTATGTCATGGAAGATATGGGTGATGATTTCATGAACGGCGATGAGGAAGAAGAGGAAGATCTTGAATCAGCATCCGAGACTGAAGAAATCGATTTGCGCAATGCTTTAAATGCTAAAAAATCTAAAAATAAGAAGGCTGAAAAAGGCAAAGCAGCAGCTAAAGATGATGATGAGGAAGACGAAGATGACAGTGAATTTGATATGGAGAACGACGACGATGAAGATGATGATGATGAAGATGCTGAAGGTGAAGGTGAAGAGGAAGAGGATGAAGATGATGAGGAGGATGAAGAGGACGAAGAAGACGACTCGGAGGAAGAGGAAGTCCAGCAACCAAAAGCTAAGCAAGCTAAATTGGAAAAACCTGAAAAGCAACAGAATGGTGTAGCTAAGCAAAAGGATAACCAGCAAGCTGAAAAGAAATCCAAAAAGGAGCAGAAAAAGGAAAAGCAACAGCAGCCTAAAGCTCAACCACAGGAGAAACAACAGAAGGCTGGTGGGGAACGCGTCTTGTCCGGTGGTGTCAAGGTTGTTGATTTACGTGTTGGCAACGGTCCTGATGCAAAACCCGGCAAGAGAACCCAAGTGTACTATGAAGGACGTTTGCTATCAAACAACAAAGTTTTTGATAGTTTGAAGTCTGGTGCCGGTTTTAAATTCAGTTTGGGACGTGGAGAAGTTATTAAAGGCTGGGATGTCGGTGTTGTTGGCATGAAAGTTGGCGGCAAACGTCGCATTACATGTCCTCCTCACATGGCCTATGGTTCCCGTGGCTCTCCACCCGCTATTCCTCCCAATAGTACATTGGTTTTTGAAGTTGAACTTAAAGGTGTAAACTAAAGCCAGTGTACACTTAATAGCATTTTCATTTTAACTAAATTATCTTTTAAGTAATTCCATAGTGAGTTTTATACATAAATACAAACCAAGTCCTCTAATTTTTTTTAATACTAGTGTTAATATACGAGTTAAAAAGAAAAACACTTCCTTAAATTGTAATAACACAGTGGTCCACCAAGTTTTAACCTAGTAAGGGATTTACTTACCGCTGTGAATAATTTTTAAAATTCAGTTTCGCAAAACAATTAGATTTTCGTTTCTTATGAGTTTTTTTTTTTTCTTGTTGTGTTATAAAATATCTTAATTTTTTTTTATGTTCTAAATAAGCCTTTAAGGATTTGTTGCAGTTCTTCTTTTCTTTTTGATTCTACAAATTTATCAAGTTATTCACTTGTTTAAATACTTAAAACAAATATATATAGAAATTAAATAAATAAAATGATTGTTTTTCTTTAATTTCGTAAATAGCAAAGGTTTTACTAAATACCTATATAAAGGTTTGCTTGAATCCTTGTTTCTTTCAGAAAGTTTAGGGCATCATGCTAGCTATTATGTAGACTAGAAATTTTAAAATAAATTTAATATCATTTTAGATACTAAAAATATTTATATGTAGTAAAGTATCGATTTGACAGATATTTTGACAGCTTAAGCAAGTAAGTTCAAATATTGCATAGTTTTTATTGAAAATTATGAAATAAATTCTTTGACCCACTGTGCCATACTATATTTCCTTTACTTTACAAACTGTCATTGCATAACAAACGTCAAAATCAGCTGTTCACGTTTTGTTAATTGTGCCTCCTCAGATTCAATAGCCGCATTTCATTATCCAAGAAAAAAATTATTCTTACAAGTTTCATTAATTAAAATGTTGAAAAATTTGTGTGTTCAACAAATAAATTTATTAAAAACATGTGCAACACTGCAGCAACAAGTCCGAGTAAGTATATTATGAAAGTCTACTTGTTAAATATCAAACTTACTTGCGTGCACTCGTTTCATGTAGACCACTTTCATACTTAAACGTAGAGTGGAACCACCACTTCACAAAACTAACCAGAAACCGAAGAAGATGCGTGGCAGGCATCATATTTATGAACTGATTGAAGATACGACTACAACAAAGCATAAGAATATTGAAGTTATATTGAAGAGTTTTGTGGAGGGTGTAGGTGGCAAGGGAGATATCGTATCTTTAAAGCCAAATATTGCCTACAATAAACTTTTGTTACCCGGCTTGGCTGTATATAAAACGGATGAAAATGTTGTCAAGTATGCTAAAAAGGATAATGAAAGAGTTGATACAGAACACAGTTCACAGTTTGCTCAAAGGGTAAGTCCAGATATCTTATCTCTTGAAATATCTATTAAGGTTACTATATACAATTACATTAGAAATCACACGATGAACAATAGACAACTTCTAACTTCCTGGAAACTTGTAGATAACAATGTTTAGTGACTTAGGTGTATTTAAAAATCTTAAAAAGGTAGATCCCCAGAAAGTAATGCATGCTCGTTAACTGTCGGGGTCTCGATTACCAAATAATTTCAAACTTTCGTTAAGATTCTCTTTCTATTATTTTCATTTTAATAATTTCCTGTTAGATTTATTGTAGTCCACATAGATCGCCGTAATCTAGTAGGTAGAGTGCTGGCTTATTAGACGTTCGAGTCCCAGGCCAGACATCAAAATAAAATACAAAAAGTATTTTTTCGGCGATTTCTTCTCAGCAGATTTCTGCCAAATTTTCTGAGAGTAAATAAAATTGCCATGAAAATTTTCTCAAACAAAATCTGTCGTTCGGAGTCAACTTTAAACTGTAGGTCCCGCCACTTATGTATAAAATTAACACACACAAGTAGTGTGAGAAACTAGATCAGAAATCCTGACTGAAGGGTTGTAATCACCATTTATGTATGTACATACTGTGTTAACTAGCGCAGTTAAGTCTAGTTGTCTCTATATATTAGTGCTCAAATACCTCCCATTTTTCTTGTTAGTATACTTACTCAAATAGGTCCAATTGTTGTAAAGCATACCAATTAACAAATTCTGAAGCTCAAAACTGTTTTTCTCTTCAGAAGTCATATTTTTCGACGGTGAGAAAAAAGATTGATATTTAATCTCTTGTACTAAGTCAAACGACCTTGACGGTTTATTCTGTTATACCAGTTGGATAATTATAATGACCTAAAATATTCACAGTTGAATGAAATAATGATTGACCTAGTTTCTCACATTACTTATGTTGTGTGAGTTAATTTTTTACATAAGTGGCGGGACCTACAGTTTAAAGTTGACTCCGAACGACAGATTTTTGTGAAACTTTTCATTTATTTACTCTCAGAGTTTTTGCCAGAAATCTGCTGAGTTGAAATCGCCGAAAGAATACTTTTTGTATTTTATTTTGATGTCTGGCCTGGGACTCCAACCCTGGCTTTACGTCTAATAAGCTAGCACACTACCTACTAGATTACGGCGACCTATGTGGTTTCAATAAATCTAAAGCTTTATGCTTTATAAGAAAAAAAAGCGAAACTGAAGCTTTAGAGAATTTGCATTTAAAAAATATATTTTGTTCAGAACAACCGCTAATTTTATTTCTAATAATGGAAGGTTATGTAAAGAGTTCTTAGTTTCAATTATATTTACAGTTAGTAAAGACACAAATAAGCTAATATACTAAAATATGTACAATATGCCCAGCCAACTGGCAGTCTTTTGTGATTACCTACATACATATGTATGTTCCTATAGGCTTTCTGATGAAAATAAATTTGAAAACGGATTGTGCCAAGTTATAGTGAAAATAGTTTCTGTCTGCATACAGGTGTCACAAGGCTCTTGGAATAGTATTACGTGATATTGTAATGCGCTTCGTGTCATCATGTGTTATAGCTGATTAGCCATGAAGCTAAGGCCTTCCCTGATCGACGAAGTAATCAGCAGGAAGGGGAGGTTGTTGTATCTTCAACATGTTCTGAATCTATATATGGAATCTATTATAATCCTGATACATTTTTTAACGAAGTATTGAAGTTTTCGAACCAAGCAGAAACGAAGTATTTCTATTCACTCTATAGTTCCTCATTTTAGTTTCCCCTGTATTTCAACTAGGTTAGAGGACGTGCACCTGTCGGTCAAGACAAGCACAGTACCCGGAGGTCGAAATTGACCCATTGTACTAAAAACTAAATGACATAAATTTCTAAAGGTGTTTCACGAATAATATAAACATTTCACCTGTTATTAAAGACAATATTCGTATGGAAAGATAGTTCGGCGGATTATATTTTTTAATTTTTATTTGTTACCAGTTTTGTATTTTATATTCGAACATAAGTTGAAAGCGAATAATTATTCATTTATAACCATTAGACCGTAAACATGTTGGAACGTTTAAATTTGGCAGTAGTCATGAACAAGGATCATCCCTGGATTATTGAGCCCTGGCACATTAAGGCTTCTCTACGCAAAGCTGGCTACATTTGTAATGAAGAATGTATAACAATTCCTAAAGAACCTATAGAAGGCCCCTGATCTAAAGAAAGAAAATAAGGTGTTCTATTGCACAGTTACCGTAAATAATTTGGAGAAGGCACGTATTAAATGCCGTATACACCATTGGAGCACTGACCCTAGCGAACGTTTACCTTATGTATTCGAACATTGGAAATTACCTACTGAGCCATTGATGGGCATTGAACAACCTATTACTGGTAATAATGATGATGCTAAACCACAAGCATAAGGTATACAAATAAAGTTGTTAAAATAATTTAATGTAATAAATTAAATCGCAATTACTTCACAAAAATTAAAGTGTCTTCTATTAAGATTTTAACGGTAATAGTCCTAAGATATTAAAGATGTTAAATTCCTATTTTCTTTAAATAAGAGTAAAAGTGTCAAATCTTTATTTAATTTAAAATATTAAAATAAATTAAATCTCAAATTCAAGTAATTGTTTACAGCAAACATAGATTATATATTTTAAGGCTGTAGATTTTCTAGGATCCACTCAATATAGTTGCCAACCCTAGTATAGACTCCGGGAAATCCTTCTAAACCGCAAGGTGTAGGTCCAAATGATACAACACCAGCTAAGAAATAGTACGAACGAATTCTGCAAATATTATAAAACATATATTCAAATTCTTATTATTGTAAACTAAATTGTACAAACTTATTAGTGGTATCCAAAGTAACAAGTGGGCCGCCAGAGTCACCACGACAGGAATCTATACCCTCTTTACCGCCAGCACAAATTTGACTATCTTCTAAAATAATATTTTGACTCTTATAGGCGGCACGACACTTATTCCTATCATATCCTGCTACAGAAGCTTTCAGTTTCAAATTTGATGCAGATAACGTTTCAGTTTTACCCCACCCAGCAACATCCATTAAAATGCCTTCAAAGGTTGATGCACGCAAATTTGCGTTTGTGGGTAAACATATGGGCCGCACAAAATCTGTGTATGTTACACTACGTTCCAAGCGTAGAAGAGCTATATCGTTAGCCTGATTTCTTGAGCTAGGGTTATATTGACTATGTGGAATTGTTTTCTCGACCCGTATATCAAGATGTTCGAGAGCACAATCCTTATCACCACGGCCATCAATTTCACAATCAGGATTTGTAGTTGTATCCCATTCACCCAAACGTACACCTGTTAACTTCCAGTCTGTTGGTATAGACAAGCCATTTACACAATGAGAAGCAGTGATGACATATCGGGTATTTATTAAAGAACCGCCACAGTGATGGCCTTTCATGTTGTTAGCTATATATAATTGAAACAAGAGCATGAGCATTTAATCAATTACCTTGTTTCTAGATTTTTTGACAAATGTAATTTTCAATTTTGTGTAAAAATTAAAATTGAATTTCCTTTAGAATCATTAAACCATTAGTACATGGATTAAGATATTGGTAATACTTACGTTTAGTATATTCAATTAAAGCCATCCATGGGAATTCGTCAATTTTTGTTACATTTCCACCATAAATACGATTTGATAACACATTACCACATTGTCCTGGTTGTGGTAAGAGATTATTTGAATAATTTGGTGGTGGAGTAGGTTGTACTGTTGGCTGTACAACTTGGCGATAACGATCTGGACAGCAAATCTATTAAAAAAAACAATAATTCAGTTTAATGAGAATTAACAAATAAAACTTAAAAAGAAAACCTACCAAGACTTTACCATTTTGATAGCCACATTGGCTACGACTTAAATATAAACGATCTGCTTCTCTTAAAGGTGTACTAACTAAAATATTATAAAGATATTTGCAATCTTCGAGTATTATACATAGAGCTCTCTCCCGATTCGGTGTTATGCAGCGACCAAAATTAGGTATATCAAAAGCTTCATCGGGGAAGATTATTTCTAAAAGAGAATTGAATTAAAAGAAATATTTAGTACTTAACTAAAACAAGTTGTGGTTTTTCAAAAGATAGTTTAATATTTAAAAATGTATTATGTATACATTTGTATGTACAAATGTAGATCCAAACAAATATTGTCTACAGCCTAAAATCAACTTTACAAAAAAATCCCCCATAATATTGTAGATATCTAAATTCTAATAGCAAAGTCACCACCAATACTAAAAATGCCAATAATAATAAAAAGAAGATTCAATGTTTTTTTTTTTAATGATATTTGTGAGATTATTGTTTTCTTCACAAAAGTATTTATTTTTTATTTCAAAACAAAAGAATTCTTAAACAAGTTTTTTGGAACTGCTGTTTAAAAAAGTGAACTAAGCGATATAACCTTGTCATGCTATAGGTATATACACTTTTTGTTTAAACGAAAATTGTTTACTTGAGATTTATCTTAAAAAAAGCTGTTCTTAAATTATCGCGTATTATTTGTAATGAATAAATTTCAATTTTATTATTCAATATTTAAACAATATTTATTTACTATACCATGAAATTTTTTTTAATAAAATAGATGGACGGTTATTTTTTAAAACAATTTACAGATCATTTTTTTATGATTTAAAATCTACAATGAAGAGAACAAATGTTTAACGAGGGACTAATTTACACGGTATATTAGGCAACAAGCTTAATATTTTGCAGCTCTGGACGTAAATATTATTTACCTATGTCTTTTCTAACAGATAACATGCTCTGGTATTGGTCTAAATTCTATTTTTTTTTTTCTCTTTACGGAATATATGAATAAAGAATCTACATGGTTATCTTGCAATTTTTTCGCTTTGTTACACAAATTCCATTCATAAAAAAGAGAATAGATTTCTTTGCATTTACAGGTTTGTTAAAAAGTAAAAAATATAAAAATGCATGAAACTGTGTTACCGATCTAATAAAGCTTAAAAAAAAAAAATCGAATAACGAAGATAGCTGTACGACTGTCTAATTTTCATTTGAATTAATGACGCAATGAAGTAATGTCGCATTCATTACATATTAAGTTTACACTATACTATCAGCTCTCTTCTACACAAAACATTTCGTACGCCTTGTATGATTGTCTAAATCCGTTTTCTAGCTAAGCAGGTTCTAGTATAATGGGATTGCCATCAATCATTGTCTACAATAAAACTTCCCCTTTTAAATGAGTTTTTATTATGTTTAACGTCTTGTTTTAATTGCACTGATTATGGCTATGAAAATTTAATAAATTTAGATCATCTAGTTTTGAAAGAGGAGGTCGCCATGTTCTAGTAGGTAGTGTGCTGGCTTATTAGACGTAAAGCCAGGGTTCGAGTCCCAGCCCAGACATCAAAATAAAATACGAAAAGTATTTTTTCGGCGATTTTTTCTTAGCAGATTTCTGGTAAAAACTCTAAGCGTAAATAAAATTGCCATGAAAAGTTTCTCAAAAATCTGTCGTTCGGAGTCGACTTTAAACTGTAGGTCCCGCCACTTATTTATAAAATTAACACACACAACATAAGTAGTGTGAGAAACTAGGTTAATAACCCTGACTGAAGGGTTGTAATGACCAATTAAGTAAGTAAATAAGTTTTGAAAGAACATTTTTGGATCCTTTGATTTGAATTGAATGCCGTTGTGTTCTGATTAAGGTAGTAAACAGAAGGAACCGTTCCCTGGCAAAAATTAAAAATTTTTGAAGGAAGACAATGAAATTAATTAATATACTCCAAAATTGGCTTTAATACTCTACATATAATTTACATTGTTTATGTGAACACCTATTATTGATAGCAATCAATAATTGCTTGACTATGTTTCTCTGCAACAAGTCAGATGACTGTTGAATCGAATTTTTTTCTGAGAATCTTTAATGAATCTTAAAAAAATTAATCCATTTCTGAAAAAATACATTGATTGAGATTGCAATAAGCTTTTGTTGTACCTTAAGCTTTTCTCTTACGACTAATTCTTAATTCAGTTAGTATTACTGTTTACCAATAACTAGTTTTGGCCAATAGTATAGGAATTGTTTTCCATTACAATAACACCAGACCATATCAATTGATAGTGACTAAATCGATTGAATTTCTTATGTCGCATCAGTCACCAAATCGCTTTATTTATGAATAAAAACTCGTAAAAATCGGTTACAACCAGGAAGACGTTGTTTACTATTCGAGTGTATATAGAATTTGAATGTAATCATCCTAAATATATAATAATATAATATTTATCCATTTACTATAACTCCTATAACAACGTCGGATAAAATTTTTGTGTAAATCTAAACAATATTGTTTATAGCTGACTGTTAAACTTTCTTGTCTTTTAAACAACTTTCTAATTCATTCTTTATTATTTAAATTGATTTCTGCAAAAAAATCTGAAACGGTGATCAGAACAACTGGTAAGAAAAATCTATTTGCTTTGTGTTTTATATGATAATTTTATTCTGGCCTGTTGGCCTGTAACTTATCCTGATATCAATAAAATTGCAATGGAATTTCCGGTTTGTTAAAGCACAGCTAATGCGAATTGGGTTTTTTTTTTTAATTGCAATCATCAGAATTTGATACAAAATTCGGATATAATTTATCAATTGTGACCTCAGATTTAAATAGAGAATTAAAGGCTGCTTTTAGTGTTAACACTGTTTATCTTCTAGATTAATAAGTCATGTTCGGAATTTAAGTAGTTAATAATAATAATTTAATTCAAGTCTTAGACACACTTAAACTTATTATTTACATGCCTTTAATTGGTAATTACAATTTAGAAAAATTTATTTAAATTTTAATTACAATATAGTGGTATATGTATGTATGTACATGCATATGCAATAATTAATATTTATTTTTATTAAAAAAAAACTCTAAGCTTACGTGCAAAAGTTGATGTCTGTATTATTAGCAAAATGCCGATAATTAAAAATCCTTTAATTGATGATAATTTATCCATTCTATGTAGTTGTTGTTTTTCTTCTTTATTTTCTTTTGTCTTTTTTATTTTTTAAATATTATTTATTTGACAATAAAGCTGTTTTGTTTTTCTTTTTGTTGTTATATTCAGCTATCTACAACAAATATTTATTTGCTTAATTAATGATTGTTCAAATTCAAATTTTTATTGATAATTTATACAAAACAAATTAACATTGACTTAATAATTCTTTTTTTTTTTAATAATTTTAAATTTTTGTTTACAATATCCCGTTTTTTATTCTAGGCGAAATGTTGTTACTACTCTTAGACTGTTGAAAACGAACTGACGCTATTCGTTGCGTGTTTTTAACCGCTAAAGCTTTTAGTAGAAACTGAGATGCGCTAAAGATTTGTTTATACATGCTTAAATTAATTATTCTACCAATCTCTAGCAAGTTAATATCACAAAGTACAAAGTTACTCGTATCAAATTTACCTCTTCAAATTTGCATATAGGTTGGTAATATTTGTTTTGTTTTGCTCAGCACAGCAACACTTCAAAATTAAAAATTCAAACTGCATTGTATTGTTGTTGTGAAGAAGAAAAGAACATATAATTAATGAACGCAGGTAGCGAACATCAAAAGTATTTTGATCTTCTTCAAACTCTTCTCAGTCTATATATGTGAGTACAGTTTTACCAATCCATTAATAAAAAATGGCGAGTGTGATTATTCCTTGGCCGGGCATCTTAATAGAGAGTTAAGGTTCAATTAGTCGTGACTTAACCATAACCATATAAATCAGCTGTTTTAACCAACATTATGGACATCACTGTTTTCGATTATAGGTGACTTACCATAATGCCATAGTCATAACGATAACCATATGTACCAATTGAATTTTGATTTTTTGCCATAACCATAAACAGCTGTTTGCTGAATTTACTTACATGTATACAAAATTTTTATTGTTTACTTTTGTACTTCTGAAAAATACATACATATGTGCAATTAACGTAAACAGCTGTTTATGGCCATGGCAGCACTGATTGCTGCTAATAGTAAATTTACGGTTATGGATTATGTTACGACTACAGCGTTATGGTGAAGTCACGACTAATAGAACCTTTATTAACTACTGTTACTTTAGTAATGGCGCATGGCGAAGTATCAAATTTAACTGATCAAATTTACATATGCGTTGGTAATACAGCAACGCTTCAAAAATTGAACTCTCAAACTGCATTGTATTGTTGTTGTAAAAAAGAAAAGAACACATGATTTATGGAACACAGGTGGCAAAAATCAAGAGTATTTCGATATTCCTTCAAACTCTTCTCAGTCTACACGTGCGAGTACAGTTTTAGCAACACATTAACAAAAAAGGCGAGTTTGATTCATTATTTGATGCGCGGTCGGCCAACTACTGTTACTTTAATAAAACATGTTATAAAATGTTGTATTACAAATATCATTTAAAAGCTTGTTATAAAGTTACCAATCAATTTTAACATTCATCATCAAATCACAAAAGTATTATTAAATTTAATTAAAAACAAAACTAGTTTTACGGTTTTTTTTTTAATTAAAGCATAAAAAAAGGACCAATATAATTGTCTAGTTCAAAACTAATTGAAATATTGTAATCAATAGTTATAAATGCTACAAACAGACAATTCGTGAGGTTTGTTCTTCATACCTTACGTAAGGCAAAAAACCTTTTGGAATATCCCGTCAAAATCTGTCTGCACTTGCAAAGGTCAGGTTAGAACTGGTCATATAATATACCTTGTCAAAGATTATTCTTCTATTTGTAGCTAAAAAACTGCGACTATATTTCTACAAATTTATTTATTCCTTGTCGTTCCTTTATGGGGAATGCACAGTGTGCCTTACATAAGATTTTTTATATATAAAGTGAAATGTAATTTTTTTAATGATCATTTCTTTGACTTACTCGCTGAAATTTAACGATGCTTACTTGCAAAGTTTTGGTCTCCAAGAAGGGTCTGTTTTACTGTACTTAATCAGTTACTGATTAAGTACTGAAGACTAATAGGTAGTGAGTTGGCTTATTAGAATTAAGGCCCGCGTTCAAACCCCCCGTTAGACATCAAAACGAAAATATATCTTCGACGGCTTTCTCTCAGTAAATTTCTGGTAAAAAGTCTGGGAGTAAATAAAATTGCATTGAAAACTTCTGAAAAATCCGTCGTTCGGTGTTGACTTTAAACTGTAGGTTCCGCTACTCCTGTATAGTATTAACGCACTCCAGCATAAGTGGTGTGAAAAACCAGGTGGTAATCTGACTGAAGAGTAGTAATGACCAATTATGAATGTATGTAATCACTGGCCGTTTACTTGATCATACCTTTTCTGCTGCCTGTACCTCTGTCACATGCAGTTTGGTTTAGTAGAACAGAAGCAAGTTTAATTTGGATTAAAGAACTTGCAGCATGCAATCTAATATTACTTACTAAAGTTAATTAAAATAAAATAATGGCAACCCTTTTTAATTAATCTACGTTCGAACTTGATTAGCTCCACTGGTATTAATTTTTTAATATTTAAATATAAAATTGATGTCATAGTGACTTTTACATTAAAAGTAAAATATAAGCCTTGATACTAAATGATAAGTAAATAATGGTTTAAAGAGAATTTACTCCGATTTTATTATCAATAAAAAATTTGCTGTCATATTCGTAAAAATCATAATTAAATAAATAAATAAATTGGTAGGTTGAGGTTCAGGACCCTTGGCAGGGCCTTCTTTGAGAGCTTAAGTTCTGTGTCGAGAGCCGAAATTAAGGCTCTCCACAGATTCATTGGAAGGTGCTAGAGCTTTATAAGTGTAGTCGCACTCTCAACCTCTTTTGTTTTGTGTCTGTTTCTTTATATGTACCTTACCTACATTCCTATATCCTCTATTTTCTTCCTCCCCTAAGGACAATGTACAATGGGTCAATTTCGACCTCCGGGTACTGTGCTTGTCTTGACCGACAGGTGCGCGTCCTCTAACCTAACCTAACCTAAGCTAAATAAATAATAAATTCACTTCACTACTTTTACGGGAGTTTAAATTATTAAGCTTAGCTTCGAATTAAATATGATGTAATCTTTACTACGTGTCGCGTGCTTAGTTTAATATTCTTTTAATCTTCTAGCTAATATCATATAAATATTACAGCTTCTGATATACATATATGCCCTTATCCTATATAAGACTTTTTTATTCCTTATGGACTATCATAAAGAATTCCTTTGTTTCTTTGATCATAAATCTAGTGTTTGACAGCAAAATAAATGATCTGATTTTCTGTAGTAGATTTTAGTACGATAGGCTTCTGTTTAAAAGATGGCTTGCTGTTCAATATGTTCTTTGTTAATGTTATTCCTCAGGTGTTTACTGTGGAAAATTAAGTGTCATCCACATTATCCTAACAAGTGACATTGAAGAATATCCAAATAAACATTTACTGAAAGATGATTGCTTTTCAGACTCAAATCTACTGCAGAAGTCATTTAAGGGAATGCCAAATAAACATTCATCAAAAGAGGTTCGCTTGCTCCTCTTCAGACCCAAACCGCTTTCAGAAGTAATTTAATGGAATGCCAAGTCTATCGACATGAATCCCAATAGGACAGTGGTCTGATATACGAAGCATCATCGCTTTTTATCTTATCATACTAACTCTTAAATGCTTTCAAGATATCTGATGAAAGTGCTCATATCTAAAGCTGCATTGCCGATGAAATTCTCTGTGTATTTTTGAATAGCTCCGTCAGACCCTTGTTTAAGCAACTCAACCAATGTCTCCCACATTTTGACTTACATATGCAACTTATTATTAATTTTTTGTAATAAAACATTAATTTTATTTAATTAACTTAATTATAAAACTACTTAAGACTACTTATAATCCAATCTACATAAGAACTAACTCTCATATAAACACCAGGCAAATTTGATTGGCCACAATTTGTTTTTGGTCCAAACGCTACAATACCCAATAAAGTATAACGACGACCGATTTTCGAACGTTCCATAAACGGACCGCCACTGTCACCTGTAAATAAGCATTTCACTTTGATTTCATATAAAGAATAAAGACCAGCTGCACAAACCTTCACAAACGTCATTCATTGCCTGAGCTTGAGCACAAAATTCGGTTGGCGTTATAACTATGCTCGTCTCGAAGTTTTCACTATATTTAGCATAACGTATGGCACACTCAGTATTATTCATAATGGGTAAATTAATATAACGTATTGTAGAGCTTTGTACACTTGAGGTAGAACCTGTTTTATAAAATATTTTTGAAAAGATTTTATATTTCATAGAAAATTCAATTAAAAATAAAAAGAAATTGAACATTGAATGTCTTTATAAAAATTATATAAATTTACCATTATTGCTCCAACCAGCTACTACGCCCGTATCACCCGCCAAAGCCGTGCTATTACTTTCAGGTAAGCAAATCTGTATCAGTGGACCTTATGTTGACGGGAAATAAAATGTTTGAGTTTGTAAAATTACAGTCAAATTTACAACAGAGCTCTTTACCTTTTGCTTGAGATGTTATTGCCAGTCTTAGCAGCGCTACATCATTATTGAATAATGGTTCATTGTAATTGGGGTGTACAATGGTTTCCAAAATTTTATAATCATCAAAATTTGAATCATCACCCACTCGTGCGTAGATTCTAAAGTTTTTTTTTAAAGGAAATTTCTTCAGAAAAGATTCTCTTGACAGAAGCACATACAATAATTCGATTACTTACAGTCTTAAATCCTGTACCAATTGATCCACACAGTGAGCGGCAGTTAATATATGTTGATCACTAACAATGGTTCCCATACAACGATAACGTATTGTTCGGCTGGCTAGAAAATTACATAAAAAATTGCAATAATTATATGACAATAAAGTTCAAATTGCGATAAGAACAACAATTATGTGCAGTGCTATCGAAGAATATGGAATTGACCAGCTGATAAGCTATGATTATGAGCTGAAGGCAACTTCTATTGGGTAACGATAATGCAAAATCGCTATTGATTTACAGAACCTTCTTACCCAACGATAGTCAAAATGAATATTTTGCATAAAGAATTTGAAGATGAGGTTTTTAATTTGGGGCAAAATTTTCCAATTCCTTTTCGTTCCTTTACAGTGTCCTAGCTTGTATTAGGTGCCTATAACACTAACGTACAGCAAATATTATCTGATAAGAGAGAGTGTTTTGCTATTACAAATATCAACAATTTTTGACATTCATCAGGTCAAGCTTGTAGACACAAATTTCGCCCTCTAACTCGAGTTTGATGCTTTGCGATCCGGTAGTATTTGCGGGGGAGGTTCGCTCTTATACGTAGTTTATGCTCGCCTCAAATCTATTATTTTAATTTCTCAACCTATTCGGTTTAAAAAGTGTCTTTGCCTCTTTTATCTTTTTTTTCGTTTAGAATAAGTCTCCTCGCAACACAGATAATTCTGACTCCAGTAGGGGCGTCAAGTTACTCCACAAAAAATTCTGACTCCATCAGCGGTGTGAAAGCTCTTCTCCCCTCAAGAATGATAGAGAATCTGCTTTCTCTACCCAAGTGATTAAGCTTCCTCAGATAGTCTCTAGTAGCCGTGGTCTAGAAGGTAGTGTGTTGGCTTATTAGACGTAAAAGTCAGGGTTCGAGACCCAGGCCAGACATCAAAATAAAATACAAAAAGTATTTTTTCGGCGATTTCCTCTCAGCAGATTTCTGGCAAAAACTCTGAGAGTAAATAAAATAGCCATGAAGAGTCGACTTTAAACTGTAGGTCCCGCTACTCATGTATAAAATTAACACACACAACATAAGTGGTGTGAAAAACTAGGTCAATAATCCTGACTGATGGGTTCTAATGACCAATTATGTATGTATGTGTGTATTTATGTATGTATGCAGATAATCTCATAGTATCTTCAATTTGACCTCACAAGGACTGGGCACTGGAATGGCGTCCGGTCTGGCAAACAATATTGATATGTCTCTTCTCCCTTAAGTTGAATGGAACACATCTTTCGATTGCATAGATATGGGATTGAAAAATTCCAGATCCGTTCTTGTCCCATCTCTGACCCTTAAACATCTACCAGATTACTCTATTCACTTTTATTAAATCTTATTTCGAATTAATTCCCCAATTCAGAGTCTACTGATCTGTCCACAGCACACTTAAGATGGCAGCTGTCAGATCATGAAATCACCTGATGAAAAATTTTTCTCATACAGTCTGACGTTACCTGTTAGTGCGAATTTTGCTTGAATAAATTAAAATGATAAGTTATTATACTTGAACCGGAGTCGATGTGTAAAAGCTGATAGTAAAACAATAAAATTATTAGTTACTCGTTGTTTCTATATTCATCCACTACAGTCTTTTATGAATATGAATTTTTTGCACATTAAAAAAAAAAACAATCTAAGGAATACTTTTAAAAGTTATATTCATAGTGTTTGTTCTTGTATAAAATTTTTCCTCTAAATAAAAAAAAAATACCGAAATGATTGATATGAATATTATAAAAAACTGAGTGCTTAATAGATTAATGATATTTCCATTCTTCATTTGAATTTTATTGTTTTTAGAATCGCTTGACAGTTCCTTTGAAATCAAGATTTTATAAGTTAATTAAATTTATTAAAATTTATAATTATTTTCAGATCTCAAATCTAATTATATTATATTTTAAATATGGCTGAAAAAGGAGATCCACCAAAATCATTAACGAATATGGTTGAACATCTAAGTGATATCTCGGATAAAGTTAAAAATTGTGTCTGCGAATTTAAAATGACTGAAGCTAATTGGGGATTATGTCGCAGTGCTTTTGTATTTTGCATGGGTGTTATACTAACCTTTCAGTTGCGCCCTGTTGCTCATGAATTTTTGAATTGATATATTTCGTAATAAACTTTTGACTCAATATATCATCGATCATTATGCGCAAAATAATCATAAGCGTTTTATTCGTTGTTATTTTAAAACGTAACATAATCGATTGTATTTGTAGATATTTTTGTATAATTTATCATCAGTATCTACTTTGCAATTTATTCTGTTACTCTTATGATCATTTCGCTTATAAAGATCGGTATATTACATTAGTTCTATAAAATCAACAGTTTTAAATAATATAGTTTTTATATAAATATTATTTACTCTTATCTGCATAGTAATGTAAATAGCAGCTAATAAAATTAATTATAAAACCAAAACGAATGTTAACCCTAAATTCGTATAATTAGCTTCAAAGTTGTTTAAGTAGCTTTAAAGATTTTTTAAAATTAATTTTTTCTTTTTTTTTTTCATTAACATTAACAGTGCAATCGATTCTATTATTCTATTCGCTTCTATTCGTTTTTAAAACGATCTGAGCCTTCCTTCTTAGTGATCTTAAAACCCATTAAAATATTCTCTAAAGTTTAACGTATAACTGAAAATCTGAACTTTCCTTGTCGAGTCTTGAACTATATTATCTGCTGCTCATTATTGTTACTTATTAACTTTAAAATACAAAACATACATAATTAGTCATTACAACCCTTCAGCCCGGATTACTGACCTAGTTTCCCACACCACTGTGTATTAATTTTATACATAAGTGGCTGGACCTACAGTTTAAACTCGACTCCGAACGACAGATTTTTGGAGAAACTTTTCATGGCAATTTTATTTACTCTAAGAGTTTTTGTCAGAAATCTGCTGAGAGGAAATCGCCGAAGAAATACTTTTTGTATTTTGTTTTGATGTCTGACCTGCGACTCGAACCATGGCTTTATGTCTAATAAGCCAACACACTACCTACTAGACTACGGCGACTACAAAGCATAACAACCTATTTGCAAAATTTTGAAAGAAACCTCTTAAGTTAAATCAAATCTGTTTTGTAATATCAATATGTTCAAACAACAAGCCTATAAGAAGTACATTTAATCCATAGAGAAGACTTAACCCTGAAATTGAACTTAACAAGCAAATATTGATGCCAGTGGCTTTACGACTATAAATCAATTTCGACTGGCCATACTGGTTTTAATGTAAATAAATATCGCATCAATTGTCTATCTTTCTCTCTGTGGTTTAGAGCTAAACAAATGAAAGCAAAAAATCCTGATTGTTAGGATCTCGAACTTCTTTTCTCTTTATAAAGGCCAAGATGCGTTAAAAGTTTCTTAGACACTCCAGACATCAATGACATCAATCACAACTATTCTGGTGCCAATTTTGGTGCCTTGAATGATATTTTCACGTTTTAAATGAAGCAGAATCAACAACAAATTTTCTTAATGTGGCAAAATATTAAATAATTGAGACTGCCTTCATTATTAAACTCCTTTATGAATTTGCTAATAAATAATATAATTTGTCCTCTAAGTTGTCATTGGCATCTGCTGATAAAATTCATGATTCCACCATATACGGAGTCTTAGAGTAAAATAAATATTTTATTTAAAAACATTTAATATTACTTACTTGTGTTTAGATACGCCAAACGAGCAATCCACGGATAGACTTCAATATTGCGTACGGACGGTAATACGCCACAGCCCAATGAAGGTTTTCGTGTTGTTCTCTGCACTGTGGTCGTTGGTTTATTTGCAACATTATGAGATTGCGGAAAAAATGGCACATGGACATCATGACCAGAGTAGTGGTGGTCGTGTTGATGATCATGTACATGAGGATAGTATGGAGGATAATGTTGTGCTATACCAGGATACATTGGATGTTCATCATGTTCATGTGGAAAATTGAATGTTTTCCCACAATTACCGTAATCATCGCAAAGTACATGGCCACCATGATGCTCTTGGTATTGCGGTGTGGTGTGATGATGATCATCGTAATATTTGGGTTCTACTTCATGATGACTTTTTAGATAGTCATCATAGTTATATTCAACACCAAACGATGGCGGACAATTCAGACCTGTCAGTTCATCTAAATAATCTAATTTAGGTTTCTCTTTAATATTTCGTTTATGATTAAGTTTATTTGGACAACATACGAATATATTGAAACCATCAAAATGACAAACAGCTTCTTGGATAACGGCCTTAATCTGTGTATCGTTGGGAGAGTTATCAATAAAATTATTGAAAGATTCGCATGATTCTAGTAAAACACAGTTACATGAAGAAAAATTCTTCTGTGCTGGATATAAATTAACTGCAAAAAAAAATTAACGCATGAATGATCAAAACAAATAAAAATTTGAATTTGTATGTATGTGTCTTAAGTCTTTTAATATACTATCAAGTAAAAATGTTAAAATATGCGCATGTTTGTGTCTTAAGTCTTTCGTATTTTTTTCTCTACTTTCGTTCTCTCTAAAACAAGCTTCTTTTCAACGATTATTTTCAATTTTGTTTATATTTTTTCACATTTCTTTTGTATTTTTTTACTCCAATCATGTTTCTTTATTTTTTTTTATACGAATTTATTCATTTACAGTACCAGTCGATTGTAATTTTATTGAATTTAAAACTATGATTCACTATTTATATTTTATTACCGGCTTCTACAAAACAAATTCATGATCAAGGCAATTAGTGACGTCGCTGTTGTATGTTTGTGTCTATCGTTATGGGGTTTTTCTAATAATAGATTTTTTTTCTCGCGGTCTGTAAATATTTTTCAAATATTACGGTTTTTTTTTATTTTTATATCACAGATTTTGTTCGTTTATAGCTATTTTATTATTGTTTTTCTTGTTATTGTTTTTATTTTTGGAAATATGACATGGCAATTATGAAATCAATTAAGTACTCATGTCTATTTGAACTCTTTTATAACTTTAACGGAACTGACCTAGTTAAGCTTATAGTTATTGTTTTTTATCCGCAAACCGGATTTTGTGTGAATATGAATACGAATTTTTAATATGATAATCGAATATTTTTTCTGTTAATATGTAGACAAGAATTACCAAAGAAGAAAGACTAAAGACTAATTCTTTAGAATCTTGAAAATTTCCACTTGTATTTATTAATGTCCAAATACTGAATTTGGCAATTAAAGTGTAAAAATTAAAGAATAAAAATGTATTAATAAAGCTTCTTATTTCAGCGCAATGGTTATCGTAAAATTTTCAGAGAATCCGACTCTTTTTTTTGTATTTCAAGTACAACTGATTGGTTTTTCACAAGGTCAGAATTTTCTAATTTTGTGGGATTAATCCGTCGAAAATGGAAAGTATTGAATACGTATTAGCTTTTTATGAATCTGTTTTGGAAATATGATTCGAATTAGTTTCTTTAACAAACCATATTATTTTATTCCACTAGACTCTGTTTTGTGGGCATAAGCAAAGTATCCAAGGTTTCTTTAAAAGACAATCTGCTCTTAGTGAGATATCGAACGAGATGTTGGGCCTGTTTGTAAATTCATAATACTAGATGACCCGTGCGAAAATGAAAATTATTAATAGAAATCTTATTGAAAGTATAAAAATATTAGAAATCATAATATCATCATACATATTTACATGCATATATACATATGTTTAAATGCTTTTATAATACTTCTTTGAATTCAATGTTAGAGGTAATGACATGATCATCGTTAACTTTTTGCCCGTACGAATCCTTAATACAAACAAAAATATCTTTAAACGTAAGCACTCGAGAAAAGGCCACATATAACTGCCCATGTGAAAAGACCGGTTCTGGTAAATATAATCCTAACTTTTGAAGGGTTTGACCTTGTGCTTTGTGTATCGTCATAGCAAAAGCAACTTTCACTGGGAATTGTTTTCGTGTCATTCGAAGGCATAAGGTTGGATCAGAAGGTATAAGGTTGATTCGGGGTATGTACAGTACAGTACAGTTTTATCGTTATGAATAATTTTTGCTGATATGATGTCCTCTCCCAAATTTGTTACGATTAGCCTGGTACCATTTATTATTACACTTCATATTACTACACTTCATAAAACAAACAATGCCATGACAATAACGACCATACCAAAATGGCTTTTACAACTTTATATATTATTAAGTTTATCACACTTGATCTAACAACTACTGCAAATTATTGCCAAAACAGCTTTTTACAACTTAATATGCATATTATATATAACTGATTTAGTAATAAACAGCATTACAGTAAATAGAGGTATTGCCAGAATGGATTTTAATACATACTATATTATGTAGAACTGTATTACTATTAAGCGACCCTGTATTACCACACTTGAACAAATACATATAATCATAATGACAACAGTATTATCATGCAGTTCTATATAAAATATAATTTTTATCAATGAAATTATTAATTTTTCAATTTCTAATTATTTTTCGTCATTAGTGTTAAATATAAGCTTTAAAATGAGATATCATTCATTAAATTTGATGCAGTGGTATGAGAGATATTTGCAACCGACAGAAAAAACTGCTTTAGAAATAATATATATGATGATGATTATTTTGCGCTTACATTGCTAATCACATGTTGCTGATGCTTCTTTTTGCTTAATTTATTTGTTTGCATTTGCGAACAAACAAACACTGCAGAAATTGAAAAATTATTAATAAATTTGATTTTTGAACTGGGCGATAAACAAAAAAGACGAATTTAATGAAGAGAAAAAGAAACTTTCTATTATAACTCTCATTCTCTCTCTCTCTCTCACACTTATGTGTTTTGTGTTTATTTGCGCATAATATGATTTAAATGTTGCATTTACGAAAATTTGACAGCTGCAGTGCTGCAAAGGTTTACATTTATGAACATGATGCGTACAATATGCAGCGCAGTAATGCATTTACGAACAGACCCGCTATAAAAAGTTTGACCAAAATTATTGTTCACTGATGGACCAATAAAATAATCTTTTAAAATTAATTTTGCAGGCTTTGACTTATCAGCGAAACAAATACTTCGTTTACTTTTGCAAATATATGTTATTTTCATATGTTATTAATACTGTTATTTTTCATAATAAGAGTTCTTTTAAACGTTCAATGTTTATTTTGAAAAGTCTTGAGCTTTTAGAACAGTAGGGAATGAAGAAAGAAAGGCTGTGAGCACAGTTCGCGCATAAGTTGTTAGGTGTACTAATAACAAAAACCAAATTCAAAACTTGTGATACATTAACATTTAATTTAAAAGAAAATTCATATTTTCGAATTTAAGGAATATTTAGAGAAAACAATTATTCCCATTAACGAATGTACTTCTTCTCAATAAGACGAAATAAACCATTTTCTTGATATTGCTTGCCAAATGGACCGTCCAATTAGAAGTATATCTTCCTTCTGAAGTTCAAGTTATAATAAGGAACCTAAACAACACCAAATCTCCTGGATATGATTTTATTAGCCCAAAAATTGTTAAATTGTTACCTAAAAAAGGCGTTATATTTCTAACCACAATATTTAATTCTGTAATAAGATTGAACTGCTATTCATTGCAATGGAAATATGCTAAAATAAACTAATGCCTAATAAACGAGATAATGAAGTAACATCTTACAGACCCATAAGTTTGTTACCTAAATTCTCTAAATTATTTGAGAGAGTTGTATTAAAGAGATTACTTCCAATATTAGAAAATAAAAATATTATTCCTGATCATCAATTCGGATTCAGGCACAGACATGGCACACCTAAACAATGTCATCGTATTGTGCAAGAAATAACCAAAGCCCTGGAAAACAACTTATATTGCTCAGCTGTATTTCTAGATATAAGTAAAGCTTTCGATACAGTATGGCACTGCGGTCTCCTTTACAAAATAAAACAACTACTCCCTGCCCCCTACTACTTCTTATTTAAATCTTATTTGTGTGATAGATCATTTTATGTTCATATTAATGGCGTAGATTCTTCCTTTGGAGTTATAAAATCTGGAATCCCACAAAGAAGCGTTCTGGGTCCCATCCTTTATACTATTTACACATCAGATATGCCAATCAACCATGATTTAGCTATAACAACGTATGCAGATGATACCGCTATTTTGTCTACCAATGATTCTTCATCTAAAGCCTCTGCAATGTTACAAAATCAGCTTAATATTATTGAAATCTGGCTACAAAAATGGAATATGAAAGTCAATACGGAAAAATTAATTCACGTTACTTTCACTTTAAGTAAATGTGATTGTCCAACACTTTATTTAAATGGAAATTCTATTCCAAAATCAAATAATGTAAAATATTTAGGACTCCATTTGGATAGAAAACTCACATGTCAAGGCTAAAAGAAAACATTTAAATATTAAAACAAAGAAAATGTACTGGCTCCTAGGACCAAACTCAGAGTTAAGTTTGGAAAACAAAGTTATTTTATACAAAACTATACTGAAGCCAGTTTGGACGTATGGTGTTCAACTGTTTAGAACAACTAGCAATTCTAACGTTGAAATTCTTCAACGATATCAGTCAAAAACATTAAGATTATTGACTAATGCTCCTTGGTTTACAAACGACAATAGCTTGCACAATGACCTTAAAATATCCACAATAAAGTGGGAAATTAACAGATTTAGTGAACGATATATACAAAGAAATGTGTTAGCTATTACCCTATTAGACAATATTGATGAGCTACGAAGGCTTAAAAGATTTCATGTACTTGATCTACCTTTTAGACGCTGATTATTAATACTTATTTTTTTTTTATTGAGTTCACTGGAACTTAATAATATAAGTTATTGTTAATTATTAAAAAATTTGCTTAATATTTCTTGTAAAATATATTGCAAATAAATAAATATATGAATAAAAAAAAATATTTTCGAAGTATTTATTTATTTAATCTGTAAGAATAAATTTTTATTGCAAAATATTTCACTGTATTGATAATATTTAATGCAGTTTTTTCCTATTAAATTCAAAAGATTGCAAAGGCTTTCTGAAAGTATTATCTATTAGTTACTGGTGGCAGTATTTATTATAATTAATTAAAAATTAGATTAAATAAAATAATACTTATTGGGAGAAAGCTAAGAAAATCCTCTCATAGTCGACCATTTCAAATATTTTAAACTCACGATAGCAATGATTATTTATTTCGTATAATTTATAGAATTACGGAAGAAATTTTATTAATGGGTTTTTTTTTATTCATATGTACATATATTTATACTGTACGTTCTTATTAAAAATTTTCCAATTATCATTTCATCTCAACACAATTAAAAATATTCTTTATTATTGTCAATCTATTTATATTTATTAATTTATAGTGAAACATCAGTTAAATGGACAGACATTTTTTTTTTCTAAAAAAATGACTATAATTTAAAAAATAAATAAACACAACACAAAATTAATATGTATTGTCTGTACTACATGAAAGAATTTTAAGACTACACACGTACATCAATCAGTATCTGTTATTATATCGCCATTATAGCTTTACATGTTTTGATCTTGGCATGAAAATCTGAATCAATTATGCTACTATATCACTCACAAACGCTTTAAGTAAGTTTATTTATTTAAGTCAAAGCCATTGGCATTGTTTTATTTTTAATTTAAAAATCTTGACTTAGATATTTACACAACCGCCAGAAAATTTTTTATAGTCTTTTGTGAATCCTTTTCTATTACACGAGAGAGACAGACGGTGGGTGGGACATTATGTTTTTTTTTTTTTCTTATAAAAGCTAACTAAATTTGGCCCATGTCCATTTAATGAGAGATGCCCCTGTATTTTGAAATTGTTTTTGCTAAACATACCTATTAACACATGCACATTAAATGATAACAGTTTTGTCTATTGACAATATACTCATTTAAATCGTATTTATCAGTTACACATATTTCCACATATTAATGTAATTTTATTGTCATTGTGTACGAAAGTTAAGCAATATAAAAAATCAAGTTCATAGCCGGCTGCAATGAACTGCCAACTAACTTATTTTTTATTTAGTTTCTTTGATTTGCATAATTTAAGAAGTTTTTAATATAATCCACTTTAGCTTTTTTATTTTCTTTCTTTCTCTTTATTTATTTTTATTTTTATATTTTATCAAACTCGTAATGTATTTGCTTTTTTACCTTCTCTGACAAAATTCACCAACAATATACAGAAACATGTATTTAAATACAATATTTTATTATTTAAACCGAACATTATTGATTATAAAACTGATATTCATTAAAAAAATAATTTTTAATTGTTACACGTTGTTAGGCTTTATTGTTTTAATTAGAGTTTGCTGATGTAGTTTTTAACATTAACTTCAATAAATATCTTTTACACTTGAAAATTGTTACTCTTTATTATTTCTTTTCCCGAAATGCGTTTCAAATAAACCAGTCTTCATATAAAGCACCGCAACGTTTCGCGTTTTAAATGATAATGATTATTTTAATAACAAAGTTTTCGAAAATATACTACACACAAGACTTCGAAAACACAAACAGTAAATAAAAATAAACACTTCATTCAAGATTTTGTCGATATACATAAGTATATTAAAATTACTATTTATATGCATGTATAAATCTATAACTACATGCTTACATACATTTGTATATGCAATAGTATAAGAAACAAAGATTATTTTTTAGCATAATTAATAAAAAAAAAATATTAACAATAAAAAATTAAATAAAATAATAATTAACATTGATAAAAATCGCAAATTTTTGCAGTCTTTTAAAAATTGATATGCTTTTATATCAATTACATATTTTAAGTTCAAAATTTTTAGATTAATTTTTCTTTAGATTTCTGTAAGTATACATAATTGGTCATTAGAACCCATCAGTCAGGATTATTGACCTAGTTTCTCACACCACTTATGTTGTGTGTGTTAATTTTATATATGAGTAGCGGAACCTACAGTTTAAAGTCGACTCCGAACAACAGATTTTATAAGAAACATTTCATGGCTATTTTATTTACTCTCAGAGTTTTTGCCAGAAATCTGCTAAGAGGAAATCGCCGAAAAAATACTCTTTGTATTTTGTTTTGATGTCTGGCCTGGGACTCGAACCCTGGCTTTTACGTCTACTAGACCACGGCGACTTCTGTAAGTATATGTATATTTTATTACAAAATGGGGTGACTCAGTAATGTAGTAGGTAGCGTGATTGTTGAGAAATTACACTACGGAGAGAACGAATAGCCTTAAATTTTCATACAGTCTTCTAATCCAATTGTTTGATTGAGTTTTCTCACTCCTTATTGATTGTTGCCAAATTACGTGTGCTAGACTATTAGCGTGAGATTCTTGGGTTCGATTCCCGCCAAAGACTCCGGGGACTAATCACTGCTGTTGATATCGAATTGCCATATTATAGCTTTCGATAGCTATCGAATCGAATTTCAATTCCAATTGTAAAAGATTTTATTGAATTTGTAATAGATTCAGAACGTATTAATTAAAATAATTAAATTGCTTTTGTAACATGGAATCAATAATTTTTAATATAAAATAATTGAAGAAATATTAATGCTGGAATATTTATCTTCATCGGAATCTGAAAATAGTAGGTACATGAAAAATTAGATTTTATTTGTGACCATAAATACAAAATTTTGACAATTAATTCAAAATATGGTGGATCGGCATCCGACTCTTTCGTGTGGAAACATTCAAAAGAAAGGAATTCGTTGGAAGAACTGTATAGCGATAAAAAATTTTTGGCTTTTGGAGTAATAAATTGTTACATACTGTTACAAACATAATTTTTTTTTTTTTAAATTTCATGTGAATTGGAAACCTAGGTGCATGATACCGTAAAGAAATCCTGTAGAAGGGTTCAATGACGTACACTCAAAAGGTAGATGTTGTATAGTTGAGAAAACTTTTCTAAAAAACACAATTAGCAAATGTATATGCAGCCTTGCACAATGTTTATGTAAAATAACAGTTTCACAATCTGCCCAAGTTGACATAGAAATTGGTGCTGAATCACATCTGACCAAAATAGGCAGCATATTCAATTATTTTTGGCCGACCGTTTAATTTCAAAAAAACATTTTTTTGTTTACGACAGCAATTTTGTTATCGAATGATTTTTGTAAAGAAAACGCTCGATCGATGACTCGATATCGAAAGCTATCATCTCAAATTTTGTTCATTTTTGTTCGATATCAAATGCCATGATCTCAAATAAAATTATACGATCAATATAGGTCGATATCGACAGCGGTGATTAGACACCCCTGGTCTTACGTTGGTGCACTACACTGGTCTAAGACTCTACGTTACTGTACACGTAATAATTATAGTATAATTAATAAATAAATATAAACAAAATGGAAATACCAACTATTTTCTCAAATAAAATATTTTTTAATATTAAATATATAGTGGCACACAAATATAGAGGCTATATGTTAATATGTCTTGTTAACAAAAAAAACTTTGGGTGTAAAAAACATCGTTAATTCCAGTACAGTAGTAAAACCCATAAAAATGTTAAACATAATTATTCCATTATTAATTAGTAACTCTGAATACTTTTCCTACACACTTTTAGTAAACAGCTTTATCATATATTTTCCCAGTTTAATAGGAAAAGGAAAGTATTATATCATAACCATAAAATCTTCTGTAAAACCTTTTATCATAATGGCAACTATTGACAAAAATTGTAAATGCACTTCTTATATAGCATACATACATAGAAAACTGTTATTTATTTTTTTTAATTCTTTCTAAGTAATCAATTCTTAATTAAAAAAAAAAATTATTTTGTACGAAATACATTCCATCATTACCAAAGAATACGTCATGAAAAGAATCATAAAACTTTCAATAGACAATGATTGTGTTATAATTTTAGAAACAATAATTAATGAAGACAAAATTTATTAGAAACTTATAATTTATATTTAATTGGACAAAGAAAAAATATATTAAACATATACTTGTGCACATATATACATACATATGTACATACTTATATCTGTGATATTAAACCGGCTTTAATTATTTTTTGTTCTAATTTGATTATAATTAAGAAAGGCGTATTAAAATATGATAAATTAATAAGAATTAAACAAACATAAATCATATATAATGGAAGATTTTAAATACGGAACTCGAACAAAAAATATTGTAAAAAGATAAAACATAAAAGAACTCAACAACAATATTATTAAAAATTCAATTCTTTAGTTTTTGTTTTCAGCTTATTAAACAGTTTTATTTTAATTTCCATTTTTCTTGTGCTTTCTGCAATTTCCGAGTACATAATTACTTTATATGTCACAACTAATTAGATACTATTTAAAAATAAGTTTATGGGAATGTAACAGAATTGGAATTTTGTGATCTTGTTGTGTTTATTATTACTTTGTGTGTATAAATCTCTATCGTAGTCTTTTAAATAAAATAATGATACGAATATTGTCATATACATACATTTGTATATACGTAATAATATAATGCAATGTAAAATAATAATAATTAAATTGTAGTGATAATGATGCTCTAGATCACGTTGTTTTTTCTTATTTCGTATCAATTCAAGTATATTTAAACAATTAAAGGAACTTCTGCATTTGTAGTAAGTGTTTGTGTTACAACGACTGGATTAACAGTAACTGTTACAGTTGATAGCGGTTGCTGCTGCTGCTGTTGTTTCTGTTCCATTTCTGCTGTTAGATCAGCTTGGTCTTTATCGGCTTCTTCATTCTCTTCGTTTATTTGTAGATTTTGCATTTGTGCAACTTGTTCGACAGGTTCTCCACGTTCATTAATTGCATGATTGTGTATTGTTGTACTACAACCAATACTATCATTATTAACACTGACAACAACAGGAACATTTTCATTGCTGTTGCCAGAAGTTGTAGTAGTCGTTGTTACTATGTTACTGAGTAGCGGTTGTTGATTAACATTGTTGACTTCTTCATTCGTTTCAATGTCATCGACAGATGTTTCATTATTTAAAACTTCTGTCATGGGGTCATTTAATGCTACTGTAAATAATCCTTCTGCATTATTACTTTCAGTATTAACATTTTCATCGTCATTTTCAATGAGTTGCTCTGTATTTTTCTCCTCATCTGAAGCGTAACCATTTGTAAGATTTCCGCCAACTTTACCTTTTAATGCCATAATCATTTTTTCACCTACTTTACTATCAATTTCTGTGATTTTTTGTTTTAATTTTAATTTAAATTCTATTGGCCATTTTCTATTCCATTGTTTGAAAAGTTTAATCTGAAAAAAAAAAAACAAAATTTAGCGAACTATCCTCCGTAATAAGTATTTCGTAACAATATATATTTATCTATTAAAGATAAAAAAATTTATAGATAATTTTGAAATATGTGATTATGATTCATTCAATGGAATTGGTTTTTTTTTTAATAACAAAATACTTTCATTTTTCATTTATGTTTTCTCTTTCTCTACCTCTCTCTGTCTCTCTCTCTTACCCTGCATTGAAATAATGACATTGGTCTACCATTAAATTCAAGATCATTTGGTAAACCATTCATGTTAACGGGTGTTGTTGCTGCAGCTAAACCAACAGTATCATCATCTTCATTATTGTGGGCATCCGTTAAATAGTTTACTAATATGGGTACGAAATCATCACGTTGCAATTCGCTCCATTCATTAAACCATTGTACAATATAACGGAATTCTCCATCAATTGTTAAATTGTTCATTGACATCTTTATTTGTTAAATTGCTTTTCTTCAAAGTGTAACCGAATGAAATCTAAAATTTAAAATAAGAGATAATAAATTAGTTTTGTTTTTTAATTTTATTTGTCCGATTTAAAGCAATAGGCACAGATCTGATAACGTAAAATTTAATTAACAAATTTTATGCAATTCTAAGAAATTAAATAATTACACACTATGAAAATATATAATATTCTCTAAAACAGTGTGAATATATGTGATTTGCAGGCTTTTATATTTTAAAATATATTAAATTAAATTATTAAATATTTCTTTCTTTTTCTTGTCAGTTGTATCTGTTACATGTTAGTACTATAGTACTCTCTCCTAAGGGACACCCACCTTAAGCGGATACTTTTTTCAGTACCAAACAAATTGTAAGGGTGAAATATATCTCTCTTATGCGGACACTTCTCATAAGCGGACAAAATTGCCAGACCCATAGATGTCCGCTTAATAGAGAGAGAGAGAGTACACTGTACATACATATTAATTTCGTGAGATATAATTCTAACGGAGGAATAAGAATGATCAATTTATTGATTTCCTGATTTGTCTTGATCAAAATATATACTTTCGTAACTGTTATCAGTGGGATACCATTTTTGGCCGATTATCGAATAAAGTCGCCAAAAGCTATATTTATCGATAGCAGTTGAAAACATTACACTGTTAAGTTTAAATTGTAATAAAATTTAACTCAAATAGATACGATACCCGCTTCTTTACGCTATCATACAGAAATAACCAGCCGGTATTAAATAACTTACCGGAAGTCTAAATTATTTTCGAAATTGAATAAGAAATTATCGTATGAATTAAGCTGTTTGTATCAACCCTAGAGCAATCCATTGTGAAAAATATTCCTGCTGTATGAGACTAATTTATATCTGTCGCTTTCGTATTATGCGAAATTGTTTTTATATTTCAGAGATCTACGTATAATTCGAATTCGAAAATTTCAGAAAACTAAATTTGTTTATTCTCTATTACACAGGATCCTTAGAGATTGCTTTAATACGATACTTGCTTGCTTGCTTTTATGCACATTTTTTAACAAAAATTCTAGTTTTACAATTTGAAGTTAATTCATATGGTAACTGTATTCTTATTATACCAGTATACACTAGAGCCCCTACTTGCGTCGCTTTTTTAAAACTGGAAAAATTCGATTTCCGTCGTTGCAATTTTAAGTTGCATCGGTTCGAGTTGCGCCGTTTTGACCCCGATTTGCGTCGATTCTATTTGCATCGCTAAAAACGGTTAAATTTTTACTGCAGCATTGTGCATTTTAGGCATTTGTAGTGTGTAGTGATGATATTAATGAATTTTTGTTGTTTCACGATGAGGAGCTTGATAATGAAAACGATCGAAATATATCGCAATGGATATATTTTCTGAAAACGATCCTGACTAAAATCGGAGCACGGGCATCCGTTGATCAAGCCATTGGTTGTTACAAAAAAATATATCAACAAAAAAATCTTAAAAAATTCAACAAACTTTGGACAGTTTTCTTAAAAAAAGCAATAAAACCATCCAATCAAATGGATATGAGAGTATAAGTGTTTCTGATTTAGATTTATCATCTGAAGAGACTTCAATGTAAGCTAAATAAATTAGAAGTTTTAATGCACCTACTTTTTTGAATACACATACATACATACATATGTAAATGAATAAAATTTTGGTGTTTTCTTTTAATTCATTGTTTTGTTATCTCTTTATTATTAAATATAAGCATTTGTTGAAGTAATTGAAATAAATAAAAATGTATTCATACTTGTTTTTATCAAAAATACAACATTTTTTGCTTTGCTTTGAATATTTTCCCCAATAAATTAAATTTTAGTGCATTTATATAGAAAAGTGATTCGATTTGCGTCGCGTTTCTCCGGTCCCCATTAACGACGGAAGTCGCGGCTCTAGTGTACTAATATATTTCTTGAAAGCTTTTATTTTTTCACTTGCATTATTCGAAACTTATAGAGATGGATTGAAGTTGTACTCCAACAACATTTGTATGTAACATGATGTTAAAGACATAATAGAATTATTCTTACAATATTTTTATTATTTTTTTTTTTTGTTTTTTGTATGATTGCATAAATAATTTCAATATCGTTCAGTTATTCTTCTTTTCTTTAATTCCAACTTTGATAAAAAAAAAATAATATGTAATTTTTAGAATGGAATGTCTTTAGAAATGAATGCGTTTTAACTTTCCACATCATAGTTAAGTGTAATTCAGCAAAATGAATTAACATTTATTAACTCAATAGGAATTACTACGAACAATTTACGACAAAAACAATATGTATGTACATATGTATGTATAAGATACAGATATTTTTTAATTTTTTTTTTTCGCTTTAAACATACACAGTTCGTTTATTAATCTTTGTTAATAGGAGATTGATTTTCTGTAAGAACGACTTGTCCAAAGCTTTAATGCGTCTTAACAGCACGACATCCAGTAGACTAATGTTGGCATCATATTGTCTATTTCTCAACAGTGTTCCATGAAAATTTACAGTTTTCTCGTTTTTTTTTTTTTTTTGTCGTTATGAATGCACTATTTTTATTTATTTATTTATGGCAACTATAGTCAGTCTCTCCAAACTCTGCACTAATAGTAACTAATAGTACCACAAAAAAAAAAACAAATCTTTACCAAGTGGCTTTAGTAGCAACTTACCAGACTCTTTTCGACTGGTAAGACGAGAAAATTTCGAGAAACAATAACAACAAAAAAGAAAAACAGCAATAAATTTTAACAGCCACCAACTGCATCCATTCATATACACCAGCAAGTTGAACTTTAAACCGTTGCTGGAATAGTGGCGTGAAACAAGAAATTCAGTTTTGTGGCCTTTTTATTTTCTAATCCGTCTATTTCGTCGCTTTTATAAATATTTGATTTGCCATATACCTTGTTTTTATTACATACTTACTGATGAAGAGATTGGTTAGATGACGGTTTACTATTGCGGTTTTATGTTTTGATTATGAATCTGTTTGTGTAGTTTGTTTTACTATTTATTGCATTTCTCTACATCATTATCATTTGTCTTTTACAAGTGCATTCGTTAATGGCAGCAGCATGTTCTTTGTTTACATTACAGCGGTTGATGTTACAGGATAACGCGAAACGTGTTTATATAGCTGTTGGCGGTTACTTAAAAGCGAAGTTCTATCGAAATAATGTTTTAATCGATTTTTAGTATTTCACATTGTTATCAGCTAGTATAGATAAAAATATATATTAATTTAAAATTAAACATTGAATTAAATGATAATAATACCTTAAAAACATATATCAAAACTATCGACTAATAAAGAATAGTCAGTTATAAGACCTATTTCCTTACACTTTTCGTATGTTAAATTTAATGGGCATGAGATATTAAAGGGACAAACCTAAAATGAAAGTCCTCTAAGTAATTCAATAAAAGAAAATACATGTATTAAGTTAGCTAAAATTTATATATGTTATATTCCTTATCTCTTGGTCACCCTGTGTTGTTTACACTTCTAATATGTTATGTGTTACGACATAATGACAATGTGAGTTTTTTTTTCTGTCAAAAACCATTTTTTCTTCATTCTTTTCTTTTGAATAAAAGTTTTAACCAAACGAAAGTCCGGAAATATTTTTCCGATAATTTTGCTAATTATAAATTAAATAAGGTAAATTAAAGTGATCGTAATTCATAATATTATTCATACCATTCACAAGAGTACGATTTTATTAAAACCAGACGTAAAAAAAAAATATCAAAGAAAATATAGAAAAAACACATCACAACTGACAAAGGGAAAAAAACATTTTTTAGTGTGTGTGTTATTCTTTATTTTTTTTTATTTTTCTTCTTTTCACTAAAAAGTCAATAGAGGTGGTGGTGGTGCTGAACTTATCCTAACAACAACAACAATTCAAGTATAACAAAAACCAATAAAAACTTAAAGCAATCAAGATAAATAAGTTTTCCACAAAAAAAATAAAAAAATAAGAATAAGAATAATTAGAAAACAACGAATTTTTGCGTAAAAGGAGTGAGATTTTTTCCGATAAAACCTATTTTTATTTTAAAATAGAAACGACATGTCAGCTGTTCAAGTTGAAATGGAACAAAATAATAACGAGGACCAACAGAAAGCATGTGGTGCTGAGGGTAGTAATGGTGACAGTGACTGCAACACCTCGGCATCGACTGTGACGTCAAATAATACTTCAACAACAGCAGCTGCCGTAACTACTGCTGCCACTGTTACACCCACTACGGAAGCCAATAAGGATACTAATAATGCTCAGGATGAAAAAGTGATTTTAGCTGATAAATATAAAAATCAGGGAAATGATTATCTTAAAGGTATGTTTATGATTTTTATAATTCAAGTTCTATACCCAATATATATTGTATGTACCAATATCTAATTAAGGTTCTTTTGGATAAAGGAACTGTGTTTAAATCATATCAATTATTTATGTTAGAAATACCTATTAACCTATTCAATATTATTATTTAAAGAAATATTACATTAGATTGAAAGAAAACATATTTTCTATACACAATAAGAGATGGTATATGAATAAACGTGCTATAGGGTGTGGGTTAGTATGTGGGGAGTGTAGGGTATAACATGGATGGGAAATTGATCTTAACAAATTGTACTAATTTTCACAAAAAATTGTACTTTTTCCAGCCCGGTTGTACTAAATTCACTTGTTTTTCTTTTTTAAACTTTTTTTATTAAAAATTAAATAAAAATATAAATGACAATTCATTTTTCATTCAGTAAATTTTTCAAATTCTTAGCGTAGTTTTATTACCCCGTGTCATTACAACGGGCCGCTATGCGTGCTCAAATGAGCTTTATGATGTCAGAGCTACTACTCCGATGTAACCTAACGTAGTTTTCACTTCAGAATAAAAATTAAGGTTTTTTTGTTTTGCATAATTACAGCGCCAGTCTCTTTTTTGTTAATTAAGAAGCTTTATTTCGCAAAAGTATTGATACTTAAAACTTAGTAAACTCCCCCTTGGAGCTTATTAAACTAAATATTCGATCTTTTAAACTCTTACAAAGAATTTTAATATTTCTCCGTCTATTTTCCCCCATCCTTTGATTACTTTTAATTTCAAATCTTCAACACTGGTAAATTGTCTGTTATTTGAATAAACTCTTCGGATAAGAATGAGGAATTCATTTGGGGAAACATCTTCAATTATATTCATATCAGAATAGAAAGCTGGCCACGATAAAAACCTCAATAGATTAGTTACGAAACCATTCCATCCTCTGTCTATTGACATGAAGTTTGGAATTGTCCAGTTGGAAAATACATATTTTTTTCTATCAAGTAGGGGAGCAAACTACAGCTAAAAACAGTATTGTACTCTGTACAATTCGCGTAAATAGAAGCTGAAATAATATCACAAACCATGAGACTACCTACCTCCCCAAAATTTCTGTGGTTCCTTTTGGCCATCTAGCCCATCTAAGTTCCACTTTTTTTCATCAGTGAATATGACCTGAAGACAATTTTATATTCATTGTTTGTTATTCTTGAAATGATGGTGATGCTATAATTGCGAAAGGCAGATAAGATAGATTTTATAAATTATACAGTGATGAGACAGAATATATAAGTAATGTAATAAAGAATCAACATTTTTAAATAGTGCTAAATATGTGATTGAGGTGCTATGGTGTTTTTGGCTTTAAAAAAAGTACAATTGTACCAACTTTTCCATCCCTGGGGTATATCAATGTACAAACCTTAATTTTTTTTTTTTTTATATTAAGTAGTCAATCTAATAACTTGTCAAAATTGTTATTATAAAAAATGGTTGTCAAAATTTGCTAGGAACAAAAAGTTAATATAGTCAAAAGAACTTAGAAACAACCTAATTCAAATGACTACTCCATACAAAAAAATATTCATGAACACTGTAGTTTACTTACGCATTTCAGTGGAAATTTTTTAAGTTATGTATGTATAGCGAAAGCTATATCAACTGGCTTCCGGTATTACCAATCAAATCTAATTGTTTTATTTTGAACAAGAAGAAGTAAAGGTACTTTGCACCTTTGACTCTAAAGTTGCATAATGCAACAATGATGCTGTCCTACAACCCCTTCGAAATAGGGGTTCAGTGTGCACAAGTAGCTCTTGTTCTGTCTCTATACCTTCAACTAGAGATTTAATAATTTCTTGTTGTTTACACTAGCCTACATATCGTCCTCGAAAATCCAAAAGTACGTAACATTATTTTTTCTAATTTTACACGAGAAGCAAAAAAGCATTTTGAATTATTGATATAAAAATGTTATTTTTAGACGCAAAAATCTGAAAATTGGTAGAGATATGTTAGATAACTTTAAGAATCATAATCAATCAAAAACTCGATTTTGATTTTTTTTTTGATGATATATCCATAAGTATGGATTTTCGAAGACGATGTGTGCCATAACGACGGCTTAATATAGAAAAGTCGTATCTTAAATTTTCAGTACTTTACGGTAGAAAGAAGAAACTAAACAAAATCTAAAACAAAAATGTTATAAAAAAAAAAATTTAAATGCAGTTTTTATTAAAAAATAAATAGGAATTTAATCATAAAAATTTTTTTGAATTTCGGTTGATTTTAAGGAGTAATTTAAATAAGAGCATTTTGGCAATCAATTTGTTGAAAATTAATGTAGAGATAGAGCTTGTTTTTATTGCTTTAAGGTGAGTAGAAACAAAGATAATAATAAACGTTTAATGCAATTGGATATGATAAATTCCTACAGTCGTTTTCCTTTTTGAATTCACAATCGTCAACATAAAGCTTTTAAATCTCCTGATATGTAGAAAAATTAGCTTGGAAATAAATATAATCTTTTGGTATATTTTCGGCAATAATGTGTTTTCATTTTTGGTAATTCATATAGCCATTTTGGTAGGAAGAGCCGTCGTTGTTAATTGCGCTGTTCTATTACCGATAATCGTTTAGCAGACTTGCGCAAACTGTATCGTGAACCATGTTTATCACCACTATTTATCCATCGGCTTGAGTTATGTCTCAAAAAATATGTTATTGTGAGATTACGTAAGACTAGTAACATACATATGCCTTTGTTCCCAGCACATATTCTTAGCGCACTTTTTTTTGGCAATTTTGTGTTGAATAAGCCTCTCCAATTTGCCTAGAAAGCTTTTGACATGAACCTTTTTTGATATACCCATATACTGCTCAACTACCATTCTTTTCTTTTATATTAATATTTAATAATTAATAATCTCACTTAAACAATTAATTTTATTTAAACTTTTTATGAAATAACACTAATACCAAACTGCTTATGGACTGATACACAACCACTACCTTCAGTTTGCAAATTCTAACTAATACACAAAAATTTTTTCATGTACACAAATTCAGGATTCCTTTATTATTTAAAAACAAATATTTACATCATCATCCATAGAAGATATATAGAAGCGTAACGGAAGTGTATACTATAGTTGAAGTTTTCACTCGTTACAAAGTAGTTAAAAATGTTTATTCAAATTTATATAAGTTATAGTTTTTTCTTTCAAACATTTTTTGAAATGAGTTAGGGCTTTTTCTTTTAATTACTGTAAATCAACTATTCGTCAACATAGGAACCAGAATTTTTCAGAGGATGTGTATGTCGGTTTTGTCTAACAGAATATGTAAAACCCCGATTTTAAGAAAAAACGAGATACGACCTTTCTATATTAAGCCATCGATTACCAATTTCGTCTACATATCGGATGTATGAGATCATTCTATACTAAGTTTGCTGGGAATTATTAGAATTGAATTTTATTTTATCTTTAAGATAGAAAACCTAACTAATATGTTTCCGATCTGTTTTTGAAAAATTTCACAACAAATGACCATTGGCTTGTAACTTCAATAGAAATGAATTAAAATAACTATAAGTAAAAGTGTTCTGAAAATGGCTTTCATTAAAGCTTTCTGTTATAATATCAGCAAAAATTACACCTCATAAAAGATAAAGCCTACTCAGAAGGGTGGTTTTTAATTGTAATAATTCCACGCCTTCACCTATTTATTATTCAATTAGAAGAAAAGGAAAGGATAAGCAGAGAGAAGTGGTCGCCGTGGTATAGTAGGTAGTGTGTTGACTTATTAGACGTAAAAGCCAGGGTTCGAGTCCCAGGCCAGACATCAAAACATAATACAAATAGTATTTTTTCGGCAATTTCCTCTCAGCAGATTTCTGACAAAAACTCTGAGAGTAAATAAAATTGCCATGAAAAGTTTCTCATAAAATCTGTCGTTCGGAGTCGACTTTAAACTGTAGGTTCCGCTACTCATGTATAAAAGGAACACACACAACATAAGTGGTGTGAGAAACTAGGTCAATAATCCTGACTGGTGGGATCTAATGACCAATTATGTAATAAGAGAGGATATAAAAGTAGAAAGACAAAGAAAGAATGAAAGGAAAGGCATATCACCCAGGACATCCCTAGCTAGCCAATGAACCCTATTAGATCCTCAAGTCTGAAATCTTTCAGGTCTACAAATTCAACTATCTAATTATCTCTGCTAACGTCTCTGTAAACAAGGACAGTGGCGCATATAAAGTGGATCACTGTTTCTTCGTTTTCCTTAAAAAGCCTGCAGAAATCTGAGATCCATATCGATGACTTAATATAGAAGGGTCGTATCTTAATTTTTCAGTACTTTACAGGAGAAGGAAGAAACTTAATAAAATCTAAAATAAAAATGTTATAAAAAAGATTAAATGTAGTTTTTATTAAAAGGTACAAAGATTCTAAAATAATTATTCAATTTTATATGAGTTAGGGAATTTTCTTTTAATTACTGTAAGTCAACTATTCGTCAACATAGCAAGCTCAACTTTTCAGAGGATGTGTATGGGGGTTTTGTCTACCAGAATATTTAAAAACCCCAATTTTGAGAAAAAATGAGATACGATCTTTCTATATTAAGCAATCGATATACTTGTCTGTGGACTATGCCTCATTAGTACTCCTATAAAAGCTCTTATCGTCCATCTTGATTAAGCCTTGGCCATAAGGCCCGCGTAACCTTACAGTCCCCATGAACGTTTTACGAGAGAATCGAAAATCTATTCATTATTCATGCGTCCTTTTATACAAAAACTTGTAAATTTTTCCTTTAACGTTATACTATTAGATAAATTATTGAATTTTATATTATGAAATGTAAGATTACAATATTATTATGGATATATGATACATAATTTTAATGTACCAGAATCCAGAATATATTTATTTAATTTTTATTTATCGAGTTTTTGTCACTACTGTTTGGGGGTGTAAATAATTTTTAAATTATAAATTTTGTTCGCATCACTTTCGTTAATTGCCGTGGCAGTCAACGTGTTAAATACGTATAAATAATAAGTAATTTTTAAATGCCAAATTAAATATTAACTGAATCAAATTTTATATCAATTATTTCTATACATTATAAAAAAAAACCCCCACAAGTTTTAATTAATTTTATTTATTCATATAGCTAAAGATTTCTCTAAAGCAATCGAAATGTACACCAAAGCTATAGAATTAATACCAACTAATGCAATTTTCTATGCCAACCGTTCTTTGGCACATTTAAGACAAGAAAGCTTTGGATTTGCCTTACAGGATGGTATATCTGCTGTTAAAGCAGATCCTACTTATCTTAAAGGATATTATCGCAGAGCGGCAGCTCATATGTCACTGGGTAAATTTAAACAGGCTCTTTCAGATTATGAATATGTAAGTATTCTATAAACATACACTACGCTAACTATAAACTTTTGAAATTGGATTTGATTTTAATTCTTAAGGTTTCAAAATGCCGTCCTAATGATAAAGATGCCAAGTTGAAGTACACAGAATGTAATAAAATTGTAAAAATGAGAGCATTTGAACGAGCTATTGCGGTGGATAAACCGGAAAAAACATTGTCTGAAATGTTTAGAGATTTAGAAAATATCGGTATGTCTTGATACAGTTTTTAAAAATGTTTATGCACATTACATTTCAGATCATCAGATGTAAATTGTTTTATGTTTCGTATTGGTGTACATTGTACCCTTGAATTAATGAAAATTACAGAATAGAATTTATTTTACTGACAGACCTAATAACATAAATTATTTGTATCTTATTTTCATTCCTAGCAATTGAAGATGATTATAAGGGACCTGCTTTAGAAGATGGTAAAGTTACTTTGAAATTTATGTTAGAACTTATGGATCATTATAAACAACAAAAGAAGCTTCATCGTAAATACGCTTATAAAGTAAGTAAAAACAAACAAAAATGAAAATAGAACTTAAAAGTAATATTCGTTTTATTTATAGATCTTATGCGACATTGATAGTTATATGCGTACTCAACCTTCAATGGTTGATATTACTGTACCAGATGAATCTAAATTTACTATTTGTGGCGATATTCATGGTCAGTTTTATGATCTTATGAATATTTTCGAAATAAACGGTCTACCGTCTCAAACAAATCCGTACTTGTTTAATGGTGACTTCGTAGACAGAGGCTCATTCTCGGTAGAATGTATATTCACTTTATTTGGTTTTAAACTATTATATCCCAATCATTTTTATTTATCTAGAGGTAATTATTTGTATATATTTTATTTTAAACTTATTTGCGGCAACACAAAACAACTTTATTTCTTAAGGTAATCACGAAAGTATCAACATGAATCAAATGTATGGTTTTACCGGTGAAGTAACTGCAAAATACACTAGTACTATGGCTGATATGTTTACACAAGTATTTAACTGGTTGCCGTTGTGTCACCTGATCAATAAAAAAATCCTAATTATGCATGGTGGTCTTTTCTCTAGCGATAATGTTACCCTAGATGATTTGCGACGTATTGAACGTAACTGCCAGCCACCAGAAGATGGTCTAATGTGTGAACTATTGTGGTCTGATCCACAACCCAGTAATGGCAGAGGCCCTTCCAAACGTGGTGTGGGCATACAGTTTGGTCCTGATGTTACAGAAAGATTTTGTAAACATAATAGTTTGGACTACGTTGTGCGTTCGCATGAAGTTAAAGATATGGGTTATGATGTTACACATGATGGCAAATGTATTACGGTATTTTCAGCACCTAATTATTGGTAGGTTTTCCTTTTTATAGTAAAATTAAAATTTAAAAACAATAACAATAATTCAATTTACATTTAGCGATACACTGGGTAATTTAGGTGCTTTTATTACAATCAAAGGCAATGATTTAACACCAAATTTCAAATCATTTGAATCTGTGGTAAGTAATTGTTAATAAATGTTATGTTAATTATTATGTATTGAAATTTTTAATTGCTGTTGCTATTGTTTTCTTTTAGCCTCATCCCGATGTCAAACCAATGGCATACGCAAACCGGCTTATGAGCTTATTAACGTAGTCATTTTGTTCATAATAAATCTTACAGCTCTAATGTTTTCAAAACACTTTTTTAAGCAAAAATTTTACGCAAATTTTTTCTTTTTTACAAAATGAACATATACAATAAAACACATACCATATGCAGAACACCAAGCAAAAAAAAAAAAATAAATAAATAAATAAATAAAAATAACAAGGATGAAATATCATATTCAACTTGTTATACAAAGACACGAAAATAATAAAAAAAAAAAGAACGATAACATCTTTAAACCGAGAACAATTATACAAGTACAGCAAGTTTTGTACATTTAAGTTAATAGAAAAGAAGAGGGGAAAACAAATACAAATTTTCACTACCTGGCCGTAATTTATATTATATTTTTTATATTGTTTTTGCCTTAAAAATACATTATTTAATGAATATTTGTTTTTTTGTATGCAATTTATTTTATTGTTTTAATTTGATTCTCTAAAACATATGTTTTATTGCCATTTTTTTTTTTTTTTTTGTATTTTATTACAAATTATTTCATCAAAACTTTAATTTTAATTTGCTTTAATAAAAATTCAACAAAAGCTATTCAAAAACAAACAAATAAAACATACGTTCGAACAAAAATTTTTTCATTCTTTCGAAATGATAACATAACATGTATAATAGGGAACTAAAAATATTTCAAATAAATTTCTTTTTACTTCTTTTTGGCTTAAGTTTTACTATTCTCACATATATATATATATGCGTATCATTTAAATTATTACCAATAGGTATTAAATGAACAATAGCATTATAATACAAAAAATAAAACAAATACAGCAAAAGACATTTATAAGAATTATTTCTTATACAAATCTTTTTAGTAAGTAAAATTCAAAAATGATATATAATATTATATTATTATGTATAAAAATCATAAAACATAGAGCAATTACTAAATGTAATAAAAAATAAAATAAAATATCACGACGTGTTTAATAAAGATGATTTTTATGAAATTATAATAAATTTTTGATTTATTCGTTATTTCTTACTTTCCCCATACATACATATGTATTTATAGAAAACATCCAATGGGGAATCAAAGTGATGTACACTAGAGCCCAGACTTGCGTCATTTCGATTTGGGTCGCTTTTTTAAAACTGGAAAAATTCAATTTGCGCCGAGGAGCTTGATAATGAAAATTTTTTTAGCCATTGATATTCAGCATGTTTCAGAAAAAGATGTCATAACAGGAGATGATGCATTAGAAGAAAAAAAAAATTAACAGTCGTCAATATTTCCAAAGATTTGCAATTAATTTCTCATGCAATGGATATATTTTCTGACGACGATCCAAACGAAAATCGTAGCACGTGCGTAGCAGCATCCGTTAATCAACCCAATGGTTGTTACAAAAAATATCTTTAAGAATTCAACAAACTTTGGACAGTTTTCTTAAAAAAAAAACAAAAAAACCATCCAATCAAATGGATATGAGAGTATAAGTGTTTCTGATTTAGATTTATCATCTGAAGAGAGTTCAATATAAGCTAAAAGTTTAATACACCTACTTTTTTGAATATACATACATACATACACTCATATGTAAATGAATAAAATTTTGATGTTTTCTTTTAATTTATTGTTTTGTTATCTCTTTATAATAATCCTAATATCCTAATATATATTATAAATCTTTCTGTAAGTCTGTTTTTTTTTTGTTTGTTTGTTTGTTAGCCAATCACGCCTGAACGCTTGGACCGATTTTCTGGAAATTTGGGATATAGATCGGGCTTTTGTCCGTGGAGGTTATAGGTTATAAATCTTTTCAAAATTTTGACCAAAAGGGGAGAAAAAATAGGAAAAAATGGTAATAGGCAAATTTTTTACTATTTAGCTAGGTTAAGTTTCCCAAATGTTTGTTGTTTTGTTCGTTACCCAATCACGCCTGGACCGATTTTCTTGAAATTTGGGATATAGATCGAACTTTTGTCGGTGCAGGTTATAGGCTATAAATCTTTTCAAAATTTTGATCAAAAGGGAAGAGAAAATGGGAGAAATGGGAAAAAAATGGTAATAGGTATTTTTTTACGTTTTAGCTTGGTTAAGTTTCCCAAATAGCTATTAGAGGTGTTCCGTTTTCTAAAGTTGAAAAAGGGGGAAAGGGGCCAAAAACGGGAAAAATTAAGAGCATAACCAATCACGATCGAGCTTTTGGGCTATAAATCTTTTAAAAATTTTGAACCAAAGGGAAAAAATGGAACATAGGGAGAAAAAAGGGCAAAAATTAGTACTTTATACATAAATGCTGTATTTTATTTGTTTTAAAGGTATTTTTTACGATTTAGCTTGGTTAAGTTTCCCAAATAGCTATTGGAGGTGTTTCGTTTATAAAGTTGGACCAAAAGGGGACCAAAATTTATATTTATTTATATTTAGAACTTAGAGTATTCAAAAAACTGGTTTGTTTGATAAACCGGTTTCCGAATAATTTGAAAAATTGCTTTTTTTAAGAAGCCGGTTTCGAAACCGAATTTTTATTTATTGTTATTTTTATTACCCGCGCAACGCCGGGTACAATCTACTAGTATATTATAAATCTTTCTGTAAGTCTGTTTTTTTTTTTGTTTGTTTGTTTGTTAGCCAATCACGTCTGAACACTTGGACTGATTTTCTAGAAATTTGGGACATAGATTGGGCTTTTATCGATGCAGGTTATAGGCTATAAATCTTTTCAAAATTTTGATCAAAAGGGGAGAAAAATGGGACAAACGGGAAAAAAAATGGTAATAGGCAATTTTTTACGATTTAGCTTGGTTAAGTTTCCCAAATAGCTATTGGAGGTGTTCCGTTTATAAAATTAGACCAAAAGGGGCAATGGACGAAAAACGGGCAAATTACATGCCTTTATATTTAGGACTTTGAGTATTCAAAAAACTGGATTGGTTGATAAACCGGTATCCGAATAATTTGAAAAATTACATTTTTTAAGAAGCCGGTTTTTATTTATTGTTATTTTTATAACCCGCGCAACGCCGGATGCAATCTGCTAGTTAAATATAAACATTTGTTGAAGTAAATGAAATAAATAAAAATGTATTCATACTTGTTTTTATCAACAATATAAAATTTTTTTCTTTGTTTTGAATATTTTTCCCAATAAATAAAATTTTAGTGCATTTATATAGAAAAAAGTGATTCGATTTGCGTCGCGTTTTTCCGGTCCCCATTAACGATGCAAGTCGGGGCTCTAGTGTACATATATGTATATAAAGGACTTCAATTCAATTTGAATGAAACGTGTTATTATATACCACAAATCTTTCTCTTTAATTAGATTAAATACGAATTAAAATCAATAAATCCAAATCAGGGCGATTACAAAAAAATTGTTTGTTTTGTACCTAAGATTAACAAGAAAATGATCAGTTTACAGTTATTTTATTTAATTTTCTAATAAGTCCTTTCCAATCCTTTTATTGAAGAAGACTTTTTTTTACAATTATTTTTTCATACACTGCGGTTCATGAGTATAGAACCAACACCTTTTAAAGTAAAAAATGTGTATAAATTGCAAATAAAGAAAAATAGTTGATACTGTAAATGATAATTTAAATACAAAAAATAGTATAAAAATGAATTATAATCGTAAACTATTTGGTTAGGTTAGAGGACGTGCACCTGTCGGTCCAGACAAGCACAGTACCCGGAAGTCGAAATTGACCCATTGTACATTGTCCTTAGGGGAGGAAGGAAATAGAGGATACAGGAATGTATCAAACAACTCAGTTTTTTGAATATTCTAAGTCCTAAATATAAATGCATGCAATTTGCCCGTTTTTCGCCACTTTTCCCCTTTTTGGACACCTTTTGGTCCAACTTTTTAAACAGAACACCTCCAATAGTTATTTGGGAAACTTAACCAAGCTAAATCGTAAAAAAATACCTTTAAAACCCATAAAATACAGCATTTATGCATAAAGTACTAATTTTTGCTCTTTTTTTCTCCCTTTGTCCCATTTTTTCCCCTTTGGTTCAAAATGTTTAAAAGATTTATAGCCTACAACCTGCACCGACAAAAGCTCAATCAATATCCCAAATTTCAAGAAAATCGGTTAAAGCGTTCAGGCGTGATTCGGTATGCACTTAATTTGCCCGTTTTTGGCCCCTTTCCCTCTTTTTGGACCCCTTTGGTTCAACTTTAGAAACGGAACACCTTCAATAGCTATTTGGGAAACTTAACCATACTAAATCGTAAAAAAATACCTCTAAAACACATAAATTACAGCATTTATGCATTAAAGTATTAATTTTCGCCCAAAAAAGCCCGATCTATATCCCAAAGTTCAAGAAAATCGGTCCAGGCGTTCAGTCGTGATTGGCTAACAAAAAAAAAAAAAAGAACAGACTTACAGAAATATTTATAATATATTTCAGGATTAGGATATTATATTGCACAAAAATTTGAATAAATTTCATTGATTTTTACTAAAAAGTTCCTATGTCGTGAGATATAGGTTAGGCAAGAAGACATGTACTTGTCATTGCGACAAAATCTCCCATTGTAATTTCATCCTAACAGATAGAGTTAGAGAGAGAGAGAGAGAGAGGAAAGTGAAGGAAATAGGGAAATTGGAAAAGGAGAGGAGGTAGGAAAGGTTAAGATATAAGAAACAGAGAAAAAAGGATGGCTACAAGATAGCCCGACTATAACCTTGATGGACTAGCACTCCTCAACTAGATCAACCGATTTATGAATCTATGAAGTGCTCTAATAGCGGCTTTGACAAAACACACAACAATTTTTTGTAAAATAAAATGGGGGCGAATTGAGATTTTTTTTAATTTATAAAGAAGTTCAATATGTTATACTCTAGAGTATACAGTTGAACAGTACAACTTGCTTTTTAGTGAATCAAAAATATGATTAACAATCCTATGAGGAGAGTACGCCCTAGTGTGATATGTTTGTCTCTATTTTTTTCTTTGTCTAGATTTATGTAGGAAGTCAGGTGTTGGCTTATTAGACGTAATGGTACGGGTGAAACCTAAGGTCAAACATCAAAACGAAAATATGAAAATATTTCTCCGACGACTTTCTCTCAACGGATTTCTGGCAAAAATTCTATGACCAAATAAGATTGCCAAAAGTTTTTCGTTCGGAATCGACTTTAACCGGTAGATCCTGCCGCTCATGTACAAAATATTAACGCACAAAACATAAGTGGTGTGAGGAGTTAGATCGTAATCCTGACTGAAGGGTTGTAATGGCCAATTATGTATGTAAGTATGTAGGTATGAAGTCGCCGTAGTCTAGTAGGTAGTGTGTTGGCTTATTAGACGTAGAAGCCAGGGTTCGAGTGCCAGGACAGGAATCAAAACAAAATTCAAAAAGAATTTTTTCGGCGACTTTCTCTAAACGGATTTCTGGCAAAAACTCTAAGACCAAATAAGATTGCCATGAAGAGTTTCTCAAAAGTTTGGCGTTTGGAATCGATTTTAAACGGCACAAAACATAAGTGGTGTGAGAAGTTAGGTCGTTAGGTCCTGACAGAAGGGTTGTAATGGCCAATTATGTATGTAAGTATGTAGGTATAAATATCATAAATTGTCAAATAGAATTGACAAGAGAAATTATGATCTTTTTAGGCCAGATGAGGATTTAAAATGTGTAAAAGATTACACATTACTGCAGTTCAAACCACATACCATTCCCTCTTTGCGTTTCCAATTGGGATATCCGTTGTTTTCAATATTCCGTTCGGCTCCATAGCTGATGTTCATTATCATTTGGGTGATAAATCGGCTTGTTTTCAAATAATTTTTAAACTAATCTTCTTTATACGCTCTAATGCAATTTTTAAAGCATTGTAATGGAAAAAAAAAACCAAAAGAAAAACTTTATTTAAAAAATCAATCGAAATAACATATACAATATTAATCAAAATTGTACAATTTTCTTTTCAATATATTTCAAAATTTAAGTCAGAAATAATAAAATTTTTATAAAAAAAAAACTTTCATACTTTTTTTTTTTAAGAAAAAATCTCAAAATTGTCCGAAATTTTTCGCAAAATTCTCAGTTTAAACATTTTCAATAAAACCAATAAAAATTAAAAAAAAAAAACAAAAAAAAAAAAAAGTAAAAGTAAAAAAAAAACGGTGTTATATTTTTAATTTAAACTTTGTGTTTCGTTATATTTTGGCAATAAAGTGTTACACCTACCATATGAAATTTGATGCGGCATACACTTGAGATTGATGAAATTTAGTAAAGCTCCAGCAGAATGAGGTAATGAGTCGTAATATTCGTTAGAGAGTAAATTATTATTTTATAAATGCATTTTGCAGCCGAGAAAGAAGCTTTTCACCAGACCGGGTCCAATGCCGGCAAATGTTAGTGTGTTCACCTGCAAGATCGCCCGAAAGATACAGCACACCGCAATTAGTTCGCCATAATAGCCCGGGAACTGTAGGCGATGGGAGGGACCAATGTAAACCTTAAATATTTTCTTAATTTTTTTTTTTATTTTTTGCCTTTTAATACGGAAACATAATAAATGTATGTCCATAAATTTATTTAGCTATATTTAGGGCCTTTGATATGGATCAATTACCGACAGAGTTTTTAGATGAATTTGAACCACCGCAATTTCATGATATTCCGGCGGATGCATCATTTGAGGAGGTAATGTGTATAATGGCAACTCCTCCTCCAAGAGCAGCACCCACTGCTGCGCAGTCAATGGACCATTTAAGAGCTGAAGTGGCTCAGGTCATAGAAAGGGAGAATTTGGGTCAACGTACACCGACTGCTCCAATCGTAGTGTGTCCGGTTAAAGCGGCACCAGATGAAGTAATAACGATACCACCACATCCACAAGACCCAAAAGACTTTGAGGCTCTGGTAAAGAGAGCTCGTGCTATAGCCAAACTTAAAGCCATTGAAGAAGCAAAAGCGGCTGCTATTGAAGCAGCTGCTGCAGCAGCTGCTCCACCTCCGGCTCCCAAAAAAGTTGTTCCAGTGTCTAGAAGGCCGCCGACTGTAGCTGCAAAACCTCAGCAGAAGCTTCCGCAAAAGGCTGCGCCGAAAGCCCCACAAAGACCACCACCAAAAGTGCCACAAAAAGCACCGCCAAAAGCTGTGCAAAAACCACCACCAAAAGCTGTTCAAAAACCTCCGCCTAAAGTAGCTCCAAAAGTGGTGCCAAAAGTGGCGCCAAAAGTAGCGCCAAAAGTTCCACCAAAAGTCGCACCAAAGGCACCACCTAAAGTACCACAAAAAGCGCCACCAAAAGTTCCAACAAAAGCACCACCAAAAGTGCCGACAAAAGCACCACCAAAAGTGCCAACAAAAGCACCACCAAAAGTGCCAACGAAAGCGCCAACGAAAGCACCACCAAAAGTCGTACAAAAACCAACGACAAAGACGCCTGTACCAAAACCTCCGCAAAAGCCGCCACCGAAAGCAGTCCCAAAAGCACCTCCAGCAAAAGCTGCACAAAGACCGCCACCGACAAAGACTGCTCCACAGAGAGGTGCACAAAAACCTCCAACAGCAAAAGGGCCTGCATTAAAAGTGCCCAAACCGGGTATAAAAAAGAAAGGACCTTCTCCACAGCATCCTCCTGGTTATGTTCCAACTGAGTACGCTAAAGCAGTATTACGTACAAGAAAACTGGCTGGCATTAAGACGACGTCGGGCCCTCCAAAGCGAAAAACTCCAACACCACAAATTACGGTTTGTCCACCCTCATCCGATACCATAACACCAGTAGATGTTCCCGAGCCACTAGTAGTAGAAGCAACATACGAAAGTGTTATGAGGCGTGCTGCTGCACTTAGAGAGAAACTTGGTGTATCAAAAGAAGCTTTAGCAGCACAACTGGCACCTTCACGCAAACGACTATCTCCTTACCTTAGAGACGAGGATGAACAGGAAGCAGAAGCAGAAGCAGAAGAAAATCTTGAAGACGAAATGGATGAGTTTGAAGCTTTAGAGGAGCTATATAATGCTACGGCAAGCGAATCACTTCTTGAACCCCGTGAAACTTCTATCAGTGTACTACAAGACCGTATAGCTGCTTTACAGCAAGAACTTTACCAACCCCGCCATCTCCGGTTTTTGAAGTACCCACAATTTTACGTCATCAGGGTACAGGAAGACGTCGTGAGTATTTAGCGGCCGCTGCAGCTCGAGCAGCATATATGCGCCGCGCAGAAATGGAAGCAGGAGATGAAGAAGACGAAGAAGATGAAGGAGATGAAGAAGATGAAGAATATGAAGAAGACGAATATGAAGATGCATATCCAATTCAAATCCGCGTTTTACCGCCTACGCCAGAACAGCAATTGCCATGGCAGCAACGAGCGCGGTCAATATTTGAGAGTCCCACAGATTATCCCACAGGTGAGGGATTTGACGATAGGATGCTTGATGCTCTACAACCACCAGATTTTACTATAAGTGATGTATCACCATACGCATTTTCTCGAGAAGCTTACGAAGACTTTTTATGCGGTGATAGACAGACCGGCGATTTCTCTAGGATAGACTTCTCCCAAGGACAGGAAACGCCCCCAATACGGCCGACACTGCTAGGCCATACACCACGCAGGAAACCACGGCCAAAACTTAAGACTTTTGACGAAATGGTTTTTGAAGGTCTAACGCAACCAGACTTTGATGTAAGTAGTGTATCACCGTATGCATTTTCTCGAGAAGCTTATGACGCCTACTTAAGCGGTGATGATTCATTGGAGGGTGCATCTTTAGAAAGGATAGACTTCGAAACGTACGATAGACTGATTACACCTCCTCGTGACGAAGAAACATCTACAACACCTTCTAGATTTGACCAAGCTATAATAGATGAAGCTGATTTAGAAAGCTCCGAAGAGGAAGAAGATTTATTGGCTGATGTATCTATACCAGAGTTTGATGCGGACATTTCTATGGAAGAACAGCATGTGGCGGATGTAACACCTCCGGATCTTTGCGATTTATCCATTTCCGATACAGAGCTAGCTTTAGAACCAGATTATCCGGAGCAACTAGAAGCCTTGACAGCAGAGTCACCAAAACAACCAGGCATTTTAACAACAGTAGTCCACAGCATAGTTGATAAAGTTAGAAATATGTTTTCTCCCAGAGACGATCAGATAGAGATTGTGGAAGAGGATGAAGTTAATTTGGATGTATCGTTACCAAATTTATTTGAAACCACACCGCCTCCAAAAGCTCCTACCCCACAAGCAATACCTGTAGTATGTGAACCTACACAAGCTTCGGGTAAAAGAACATCGCCAGGAGGTCCGATTGCGATCCCAGCGCATCCAAAGGATCCTAAGGACTACCAGTCAATAGTGAAAAGAGCACAGGCAATTCAAAAGCAAAAAGCTAAAGAAGCTGCGGAAGCGGCTGCGGCAGCACCACCACCGCCACCCCCTGAAGCAAAAAAGAAAAAAGGAAAGAAAGAAATTAAGTCAAGTATTCCGAAGAAAGGTCCACCACCAGTGAAAAAACCCCCTCCCGGAAAAAAAGCGCCAGCAAAGCCACCAGCAAAGAAAGGACCACAACCAAAGAAGAAAAAAGAAGAAGAGAAAAAAGTATATCCACCAGGGGAATATTCACCATCTGACGTAAGAGCGGTAGCGAGAGCTAGAACGTTGGCAGGTTTTAAACACTATTCGGACTTACTTAACCCAGAACGAGTTGCTAAGGAAAAAGCTGCTCAAGCTGCTCGAGAGGCTGAAATGGCAAGAATAGAATTATTACCGCCTGTTATACGTATGAGGAAAAAAATTGAACTCTTAAAAGATAGGTTACCTCCTCCAGGCGCTGAAGTTTTGCCCAGACCATCTATCGATTTGTTAGGAAGATTGGAAGCTATTCGTTCCACTCTGCCAGAAGATAAACCAAAAAGGAAATGGCGGCCTACTGGAAGACTAAGGGTTGATCGTCGTGTAAAAAAGCCAGATAGAATCTTCAGAAAAGAACACGGTCGTGTCCTAATACCTACTAAACACACAATGAAGAAGAGGGGCTGGAAGAAACTTGATGTGATGTCTCCTATAGAGGAAGCATCTCCACCACCTCCAGACCATTTTATTCAGTTTTCTCCCTTAAGACCAGAAGAAGGTAGAAAAAGATTAGACTATTTGAAAGCGCAAGCGGCTAAAAGAGCTGCTGATATGCAAAGGGCTACCGAAGAAGCTGAAGGATCTGTTCCTCATCTATTTGAAGAGTCCGCAGAATATGGTTCCCCAGAACTTGAACAGGGTCCAATAATAAATCTACTAAGTCCACGCACCGAAGAAACCACAATAGATAAGTTAGTCACTACAGTAGGTCCACACGGCGGTCCAGAAACATTAAGGGAGGAAGTTACCGAAACCTCTGTAATTGAAAATGGTGAAGTGCGTACATCTACAAGAAAAGTTACGACTAAAACCGATGAGTATGGAAATGTAACACGCCATGTACAAGAGGGTACAGGACAGGGAGGTGAAGAAGAAGCCATGCCAAATCTGGAGGATGTAGAACCACCAGACTTCTTAGACGTCTCTGATTTACCACCGCCTCGAGACCCATCCATTCCCACACCTGGGGAGATAATAGATAGGATAAGAGCTGATGTTCGACAAAAGCTCCAAGAAGCAATACCTAATATACAGGAATCACCTCCTCCAGCTTCACCAGGTGAAGCTGCTTTTCCAGAGGATGTAACTGACGATGACTTATATGAAACGATAATGGAGTTTGAGGGATCATCGCCTGAACCCTCACCGCAGAGAGTTGTAAGCCCAATTATAAAAGATGAGCGCTTGTACGCTAGGGGAGAAAGACCGCCACCAACTCCCCCTCCACCTGTAGTTCGCCCACCATCTCCTAGAGTTACACCGCCACCCCCTGAACCTGCAAAATCTAGGACCCCCAGTCCTTCACCAAAACCCAAATCACCAGAGGAAATTGTTGTTCCTGCACATCCTAAAGATCCCAAAGATTATAAATCAATGGTGAAACGAGCTCAAGCTCTTCAGAAGCTTAAGAAGCAGCAGGAAGCACTTCTAGCTGAACTTGCTCCACCACCTCCAGCAGAACCTGCTGCTGGTAAAGCCACCAAAACCACTAAAGCCAAAAAAGGTGATCGAGTTCCTATATCACGTTGGGTGGGTCCTAAGCCGAAAGATAAACAGAAAAGAAAACATAAGAGAATAGTTCTTAAAAAACGAGCACCGAAGGTATCTCCAAAAAAGGCATCTCCTGTAAAAGAAGTTGAAGATGACGAAGATAGGGAGATTCCCGACGAACCACCAGAACTATCACAGGAATATAGAGACGCTGTAGCTCGGGCAAGATTAATACATGGGCTCAAGAATCGAACAGCAGCGCTTAATCCTGAAGTAGCAGCAAGAATCGCAGCGAAAAAGGCTGCAGAAGAAGCTGCAAGAGCCGCATACGAAGCCTTACCTGAAAATGAAAAAATTAAGGTAAGAATGGAAAGACTTCGACGACTACCCCCTGAAAAACGACGGGTACAAGCTTCCGCTGAAGTACTAGGAACTATTGCTGCAATTCGTGCTAATATGCCACCACTTGAAGAAGTTTTACGACAGCCATCTCCTCCTCCTCCTCCTTGTCCGTCACCTCCACGAGAAGTACCCCCTTCACCGAGAACACCTGGTGCACATATTCCGCGATACTCACCACAAGCTCCACTTAGAATGCGTGCACGTTCTCCATCACCTTCACCTTCTCCCACTGAGACGGATAAATCGCTTGATGAGTATGAAATTATGGAACAGGTCATGGGCGCTGAACCTGCAACACCAGTTTGTGTTCCTGTTCAACAAGAAGATCTAGACGCTTCTCTAAAATTACCTGACATTTCATTACTAAGACCGTATGTATCACCATCTGACCAACGTTCACCTTCTCCTGTTCGACCACGACCGCCATCAGCGGGCCGAAGTCCAGATTCTAGAAAATCGTCTCCTAAAGGTTTCTTAGATTTGTCGCTTGATGAATTTGAAAATTTAGAAGAGGCCGCCATGAACCTTTCGTTAGATGAATTTGAAGCTCTTGAAGCAGATGCTCAAAGGGTGGATATCTCTTCCTTGCACGAAGCAGTAGAAGACGAACAGCTTTATGATTATACAACTCCTACGAGGGGCGAACGCTATTTCGGACGAAAGTTAGCTGATCTATTTCCTCGTTCACCTAGGGATGAAGTAATTGATCTAGAGGAGAGTATGGGGGTTACAGAAATAGAAACATCTCCTGTAATGTTGCCTCCCTGCCCACGTACTCCTCCCGTGCCATATGTTCCAGCTCCTTCTATGCGTCAACTTGGTCAACAAGGATTTTTTGAAGATCAGGTGTATATGGAAGATGAAGAAGAGATTGTTCGACCTCACATATCACCACGACCAGGTGCTCCACCAGGTTCTATTTATTATGACCCGATGGAAGGTTTCAGAGTTGAACCAGAAGAGGTGGTGTTGGATACTTCGTTATTAATGCCAGAGACTCCAGCTAAGACCCTAAAAGAAAAATTGGAAAGACTTAAGAAGTCTTCTGAAAGACGACCAATTTCTCCAACTTATGCGCAAGCTGCTGTTAGCCCCAAAACTCCATCATATCAATTTAGTCCTGTTCAACTTATAAGTCCCAGTGGTGCCCCTTGTATAGTACCCGCACGAACTTCGCCAACTTCAGCCGTAGGCCAGTTACTTGTTGATCTTGATGCACCTCCTCGAAGATCATTCAAACGCCTACAGGACCTTGAAGATTTGCCCTTCTATGGAATAGAAGACGAGGATGCACCTGAACTTCAAGACGTTTCCTTTGAACGGCCAATAACTCCTCCTCCAAGGCCACAGGATATTGTAGACCAAATAAAATCTAGGCTACGAAATTTAACAGGACAGGCCCGAAGGTCCCCTACAAGATCCCCACCGATGTTGCCAATGCCAGAAGATATACCAGATGAAGAAATAATGGAGCTTAGTGGTCCCTGTCTTGCAGTTACGCCTCCGAGAACACCTTCTCCTCGAGCAAAAGAGAGATCTCCACGCATATCACTCCCAATGGTTTGGGGAGAAGTTCGACCACCTACACCAAAAACACCATCACCGCGTAGACCAAGCCCTGTAAGGGTGCCCACGCCCACACCACCAAGACCAGCAACACCAGAAAAATTACCTACACCCGTTTGTATACCTGAGGAAGGAGGTCCAATTGTTATCCCAGCACACCCTGAAGATCCTAAAGATTATGCAGCAATGATAAAGAGAGCTCAAGCTATTTATAAACTTAAAAAACAGGAAGAAGCAGAAGAAGCAGCAAAAGCTCCTCCTCCGGAACCTCCTAAGAAGAAAGGCAGAGTACCAATTTCTAGGTGGGTAGCACCACCACCCAAAAAGAAACCCAAGAAACCAAGAAAGAAACTGGTAATGAGAAAACGAGTCAAACCAGAAGAAAAACCGAAGAAAGAAGAGCCACCACCCCCGCCACCAGATGAAGAAGAGGAGGATAGGGAGATACCAGCAGAACCACCACCACTTGATCAGGATTATAGAGATGCAGTAGCAAGAGCAAGACTGTTACATGGCCTTACAAATAGAACAGCTGCTTTAAACCCAGAAGTTGCTGCAGAACTTGCAGCATTCGAAGCATTGCCAGTACATGAAAAAATAAAAGTACGCATGGAGCGTTTAAGGAAAAAACCAAAACGCCGCCCTGCTGTAAAGCCAACGATGGAGCAATTGGCATTTTTAGAAGCCATGAAGCAAGTGGGAGGATATCAATTACCTACACCATCACCACCAAAACCTGCAACTCCTCGTATTTCGCCTGCTGCACGAAGAATTCAAACACCGCCTCGGCTGTCCATATCCCCTCAGCGTAGATTGCAAGAACTGGATGAATTGGCAGATTTTGAAGCTCAGGAAGAGGACATCGATTTCCAAATGATGGAAGCTGAAGCAGCAATGCAAGCTGAAGCAGCAATGCAAGCTGAAGCAGCAATGCAAGCTGAAACAGCAAGGAAAAAACCTCGTGAGCGAATACAAATTCTAGAAGATATATTAATTTGTCCTCCGACTGCCACTCAAGAAAGTGCGGCTTTACAACAACAAATGGCTAACTTAGAAGAAGCAGCAATGCAAGCTGAAACAGCAAGGAAAAAACCTCGTGAGCGAATAGAAATTCTAGAAGATATATTAATTTGTCCTCCGACTGCAGCTCAAGAAAGTGCGGCTTTACAACAACGAATTGCTAACTTAGAAGAATTGTTAGAAGCAGAGGAAATGCCAGAAGGTGATGTCTCACTTGCAGAATTCGAAGCTCTAGAAGCCGTAGAGGCACCAGCTGAAGTTTGCCCTCCTCAAGTTGACGCAGATGCATTAGATATGAGTCAGGTTATTGAAAACTTACAGAGCGAGCAGTTAAGGACTCCCCCCCGGACAGACCCTAGAGAAAAATACAGACAGTTTCTAGCCCAAAGGCAAAAAACTCCTCCGCCACCTACTGTAAGTCCTATCAAAGAACCAGAAATTCACTATACGCCTGTTACTCTCCAAAGTCCATCAAAAGGACTACCGGAAAAACGAGCAGAAAAGTCCACTACTCAAGTTACAATGAGTGGTAACAACACCATACAAGAACAAATAATTGAAAAGTCGGAAATAGTTAATGGCGAACTACAACAGATAACAACTCATGTCACAACAACAACAGATGCTGAAGGAAATGTGAGATGTCAAATAAATGAAAGTAAACGGATTGCTGCCCGTGACCCTGCAGCAGAATTAGAGGAAGATGAAGGATTGGAGGATGTGGAAGAACCAAGCTTCTTAGACACAACCCCAATCTCTCCAATGGAACGTCCTAGACCAAGAGATATTATCGAAAAGGTAAAGAAACAAGTGAAGGAAAGGTACGTTCCACATGTTCCCACAGGGCAACTTATAGAGTTAAGAACACCACCACGAGAACTTCCCTTACCAGGAGATATTACTCAAGAAGAACTCCTTCAGTATAGTTTCGCAGAACTTGAAGAAGAAACTCCTGATGAAGAAGAAGAAAGTTCTGCGCGAACACCAGCAAGAGATTTAAATTTGTCCATTCCACACTTATTTGAGGCTACTCCTTCGCCTCCCCTTAGACCAGTGTCACCATTAAGACATCGAATACCTTCACCGGAGGGACCTATAGAAATTCCAGCTCATCCGATAGATCCAAAGGACTACAGAGCTATTTGCAGACGAGCTAGAAAAATTCAAGAGTTTAGAGCTAAGGAAGAGGAAGAATTACGTGCCGCCGAAGAAGCAGCCGCGGCTGCTGCTGCTGCAGAGGCAGCAAAGCCTAAGAAAAAAGTAAGAGTACCGATTTCAAGGTGGACTGCACCGCCACCTAAAAAAGATAAAAAAAGGAAAAAGCTTGTTATGAAAAAACGTGGCGAGGCTGCACAACCAAAAGCAGCTCCTCCTCCACAAGAAGAAGAATACCCGGACGAACCCCCACCATTGCCAGAGCATTTTGCGGAGGAGGTTGCTAGAGCGAGAATGTTAGCAGGTATAAAAAAGAAGACGCCTCCACATTCCCCTATTAAAGATTTTAGTACTCTTCAAAGTCGACTGGCAGCACTGAGAGAAAAGGGCGCTGTACCTCGGGCGCAACCGTCTATTGCGTCTGCCGCATATTTAAATGCTATAAAACGTGCCATGCATGTTCGACAACTAACTGGTCCGAGCAAGGAGGATGCTGCATATGAATCTCCTAAGTCCAGATATCAACGAATTTTGACTGAAAGAGCTGCTGTGCCGCCACCAGCTGAAGAAAGTCCCATTAGGACTCCACCTCGCGAAGATATTCCATATATTCCTGTACGATTTGTAAGTCCACGCGTTCAAGGGGAACTACTTGATATACCTGAAGTTGATGAGGATTATGCGTTAGACATGACCGCTTTGGAAGACTTAGAGGAGTTGGCTGAATTTGAAGAGCCGAGCCTTGTAGACGTAAGCCAATATGTTTCAGGCGAGGAAGAGGATATAGATTTAATAGCACCTTCAACGCCACCACCACAACCTGCTGAAATAATTAGTAGGATACGGGAGCAATACCAACATGTTATTCAATGTCCAGAAAGTCCTCAGGTAATTCCTGATCAACTCGAATTCCCAGAAGATTTGCCGGAAGAAGAGTTATTAGAACTCAGTGGTATATCGCTTGCTGCATCACCGCCAAGAGTAGAATCACCAGTAAGGTCACCAGTAAGGTCACCAGATGTATCATTTCCCCGTTATTTCGAACGGACTCCACCCCCTAAATTACCGACTCCTCCAGCTCGTTCTGTAAGCGCAGGTAGAAAAAGTCCTGGAGCTAGAGTTAAGACACCGGAAGGTCCTTTAGAAATACCACCACATCCAGAAGACCCAACAGATGTTGCTGCCATGATAAAAAGGGCAAGGATGATTCAAAAATTACAAGCAAAAGAAGCAGCAGAAAAACCACCTGAAGAAGAACCAAAGAAAAAGGTTAGAGAACCAATATCAAGAAGAACTGCCCCTCCTCCTAAAAAAGAGCCTAAACCCCATAAGAAAGGCAGATTATTCCGACCACTAAAACTAAAGAAGAAAGCACCAGCCGCACCACCTAAACCACCTTCCCCAAGGGAGATTCCGAAAGAACCACCTGAACTACCTGAGGATTATATTTCTGTAGTTAATAGAGCTCGCAAGTTAGCAGGACTGAAAGCCGCAGTAGGCCAGCCTCAGGCAGAACGTCCTCCTCCAGACTATGCCAGCATTATGGAAAGAATAACCGCGTTGAGGGCAGGAAAACCGCAATTGCAGCAGGAACCCACAGCTCGTGAGTTAACTACCAGACAGCATTTGAAAAATCGTCAACAAAGACAAGAAAGGGCGAGATTGATGCAAGAACTAGAACGGTTACGTGCACAACAAGGATTCCAAGAACCGATTGAATTGGCGCCAGTAAAAACACCACCACCTGCAACGGAGCGACTACGTGCCATTAAGGAAAGGACTCCACCTAAAATATTTGAAGGACCGTGCAGTCCTGTAAAAACACCAGAGCAAATTGATATGCCGGCATACAGACCAATAATGTTACCCCCAACTCCTCCCTGTCTATTCCTACAGAATGTTGAAGTTCCTGAAGTAGCAGATCTTTCTATTTGTGACTTCATCGAAGATGACTACGACACGACAATAGATGAATCAGAAATTGAGGACTACGAGTTCCAAGTAGCAGAAGCTGAAGCTATACAAGCTGCTTTGTCAGAATCGGAATACTCACCGTCTACCGATATTCAAATCCAATCAGATTTTGATATGGCCAAAAGATTACAAAACCTAGAATATGATTTAATAGATGAAGTTGCTGCAGAAGAAGACCTTGAGTTCCAAATGGTCGAAATTGCTGCTGCTGCTGAAGCTGAGGCAGCGGCAGCTCAGGCTGAGGCTGCGGCACTTGCGGCAGCTCAAGAGAGGAAAGCGGGTAATCGAATACAAATACTGGAAAATGTATTATTGGCACCACCAAGAACAGAGTGTGCTGCAGGTTTTACAAACACACAAGCTGTAGACGTCCGCAGTCTAATCCAAGTTGCTGAAAATATTTTAATGGCTCCACCAACAGGCCATTCTCCTCCTACAACATCTGCTGTTGCACGAGAACGAATACAATTAGAACAGCGCCTGAAAGCTTTACAACAACACCTACAACAATGCGAACGAAGAGCCGCAGTAGAGTATGTGTCTCCTGCGGTAAGTGAATACGATGATTCAGTAGATGAATTTGAAGCATTGGAAAATGAATGCCGTTAATGAACTAAATGAACTAAAATGTTGTGTATTTCTCAAAATTTCTCATGATAAGTTTTTCCTCTTTTTTTTTTTTTTAGTAAACTCTTAATATTTTTATACTTTTTTTTTTAAATACAAAATGTTTTTGTTTAAATAAATAATAATAATAATTTTCTTATTCACACGAATTTTTATTATAAAACAGACAACGGTTAGCATAGACGGCAAAAGTCTGATACTTGCCTTTAAAGCACAAGATCCAATTAAAAACCCTATCAAGATAGTAGAAGTTTTTTACCCATAGTACCATCATAAGAGTCTTTTGAAAGACCGAAAGCAATTTTGACCAATTGTAATACCCATTTAGGCATCCTTACCATTATCGCATATGTACGTATGTATATCAAAATAACTAATCTATATCCCGCTACAACACAGACTGGAATACACTACGCCTGTAAAGGAGCCTGCCTAATCAGTACAGTCAGCACTCCTTAACGCGGTGAGTGCGTAACGCGTTATATGGAGAGGGCGCTATAAAAAACTCGAATTTAACCGTACAAACCAAGGTAATTTGTGAAGAGTTCTATGGAAACCGTCTATCGTGTTATATGAAAACCACACAATAAGAAACTCGAAATTTGAGCCCACGTTATTTTTATTGCATTAAGTAGTTCATATAAAGATTAATAAAAAAATTAACAAAAATTTAACCAAAACACTGTTTTACAACAAAAAATAAGTAAAAATAAGAAATTGTATAATTTTTTTAACATTTTTACTTGGTCACCAGCAAAACACATGTACTGTGAAAAAGCTCTGAAATGACTGAAACCAATATTGTGGACGGCTATGAGATAAGCTGCCATGTTTATATACACCACGACTGTGCTTTTGCGACGAAAATAAAACTGGTATTAAGCCCTCTTACTATGTCTAGTTATTAGTCATTAATAGCATATCCGGAAGGAACTTATGGGATGTTGTTGAACAATAACCGCACTGCAAGTCTACCGGGTTATAGTCCCAATTTCAGCTCACCATTATTGTGGAAATCGCGTTTTGTGTGTACCGCATTATAGGAGGGTTGACCACCTAGGACTGCTTGTTGAAGTCACATGTCCTGACCGTAAACACCGTAAATCTCTTCCAAAATTATTTATAAAAGAAAATCTAAGGCGCCTGAGGTCGGCGTGGTCTAGTACGTAGTGTGCTGGCTTATTAGATGTAAAGCCAAGATTCGAGTCCTACGCCAGACATCAAAATAAAATTCAAAAAGTATTTTTTCGGCGATTTCCTCTCAGCAAATTTCTGGCAAAAACTCTGAGAGTAAAAATAAAATTGCCATGAAAAGTTTCTTAAAAATCTGTCGCTCGGAGTCGACTTTAAACTATAGGTCCCACCACTTACGTATAAAATTAACACACACAATATAAGTAATGTGAGAAACTAGGTTAATAATCCTGACTGAAGGGTTGTAATGACCAATTATGTATGTATGTAAGGCGCCTGATATATCCAAAGCGACAAATCTTTGCTTCTGATAACCGCTAACATTATGGAAAGTATTTCCCTTCCAAGAAAGTTTCCTACCAAGGTTAGCTACTCCTCTATAGTTAAAGTTTTGAATCGAACTCATTTAGTCTGGACACTCTCCTATCTATACCTTCTATAGAAAAATATGACGCTCATGAATAATAGTCGAGAGAAATTTCTCACTGATCATGGCAATCTAGAAGCAAACAACTTCTCTCAACCTGCAAGCTATAAAGCCTATATTACAGACCCTTTTCAATGTGACCAAAAAAGTCTTTAGTTTGCCCTTTATCAAAGATAAAACTCGTCAAGTAGATACGATGAGGCTTTAAAACAAAGCCAACCGCCCTCAAAGCCTTCGATATAAATATCCATTTAAAGCATCAAAACAGATTCACTGGTGAGATTCTGCAATATATGTTGTTTTAAAATCATGCCCAGACCTACTGATCCAAAGAGACGAAAGTTGGCCAAACAGCCCCTCATTCGATAACCCTGATCGAAAATCCGGCACTACCAAAACCGTATATTAAAATTATAAAATTTTCACCAGCATTTAGTGTATAAATCAATTAACTGAATTAATTTTTTTTTTCCAGGGAGATTAAAGTATTTCAAAATATGTTGTCTATAGCGAAACAATGACAATTCTGATTTTTCTTTTTTTTTTATAAAAATTGTTTTGATTTCAATTGCAATCATTTTCTTTAACATAATATTCAGATTATTTTTCATATTTTTAAAACAACCGTAACGACCCGGTAGTGACGTACGTATGTATATTAAATATTTTATCCTTAAAAAAAAATAAATAAATAAGAAAACAGTTTATTTTACCATAACGATCATGATGTTTTTTTTAATATATTTGTTTTGACTTTGCTTCAAACGAAAACAGATAATTACACTGATGAATAATACAGATATTTTGTATTCAGTCAATATCAAATGATTGTTTCAGAATATATTTGACATTATCTTTATATGTTTTTAAGTGTGATTTTTTAATAACTATTAAATATATTAACGAACTATTGTAATTTCTTAATTTATTAAAGTATCCGATTGCTAGGCATTGTAGGTCTTTCGGTTGTTCATTGCACAAATATAATGAAACTATTTCAGAAATTTCGTTTAAATGCTTACCGTCTAAATCAAGGCTCTCAATAACATTTGGAAATGTTTGCAATAACTTCATCTGAAGTTTAAATTCTTGAGTTTTACTAATAACAGAAATAGAAAAATATAAATTAGTTTTAAAAATACATACTGTATCAAAGCAATATAAATCTGATTTTTGCATCGAATTAAAGTTACGTTATGTTTTAATAAAATCCTAAATATTTCTTGGAAATCAATGAATCAGTGTCAATAATCCGAAAAATTTTTTTTTTAATTTGTCTATAGGCCATTGTTAATGGACTCGTTAATAAATTAAATTTATTATTGCTTTTATAATGAAAATTCAGCATGAGATTTAACATTTTAATACTTACGCAATTTGTTGTTCTTGAGCTGAATGTACAGCAGCTTGCGTTAAAAATTGTTTGAGATATGGTATCACATCGCTGTATCAATACGTAGTTAAGTAACAATAAAAGAAAACATAACATAAATGAGAATAATAAATAAGATCAAGATTATAATTTTACTTACTCTATGCTTCTTTTTGTGATGAAATCTTTAGCATAAGTAGCCAACACGTCCACCAAGGAGAAGCAACGGTTTAATACTAAAGCATTTTTTTGGCGAAATTTTTCTACTAAAGGCGGCCAAATAGAATGCACCATAGGTAGAAATTCACTTTCATAGTCCCGTAGCAGTGGTAAACCACATGCAAAACATTCTAAGGAAAGTATTTGTAATTGTACTTTGGCAGATGTCACAAATTTGATAACTTGCTGTAAAATATTTCTGACAATAACAATATGACGAGGTAAATTTAAACTTTCTGAATTATTTTCCACATCTTTTTCATCTTCAGCCAAACCAATATTCGTATTTTCTTGATCTGCAATATTATGAGTAGGTTTCGTTTCTAACACATCGTTAAAACTGTGTGGTGTATTCAAAATCTCTAACCACATATTTAACAAATTAACTTCATTTATATTTAATTCGTTATTATCAACATCACTAAATTGCATGGGTTCACCATCTTTTATTTCTAATTTACATAGCAGCAACCATGAAGTCATGTGTTTTAAAAATGCATTGAACACTTTCAAATAAGAAACTATATTTGGAGTTTCGTATTGCTTGCTGCATTCATTATAAATAGTTTCAAAAATAACTTCCAAATGTGGCAACGAATTACGGGAAGAAAATTGTAAAACTACTGTAACTATATCGACTGCACATTTACTTTCAAGAGACTAAAATATTTAAAAAAAGTTGTTAAAAAAAAAATATAACATGTCAAGACAAACATTTGTACCTTCTTTAGTAAACTATTTAAATGATAAGATATATAATCTGTATAACCTTCTATTAGCTGTGTCGCTTTACTAAATCTTAGAGCTTTTTGTATGGACACAAGAGCGAAATTACTTGCTTTATATACCATTGAATTACTGTGAGCTGTAATGTAAGTATTATTACATTATACTGTATTATTTCATTATGTAATTTCTTTAAAAAAATGTTTACCTAGTTTAAGTATAACTTTGTGTAAAGTTTGAAACACATAACCATCAAAACGTTCACCAACATATAAGGCGCTATGTCCCAAACAATCCAGCACAATGCATGTGTGCAAAACGTTAAATTCAGCATCTTTTATAGAAACTTTTTCCACATTTTGTACGGCATCTGTTTTATAAGAGATTTAATATTTATTGATTTCAATTTATAAGAAAAAAAACTCCCTAATATAACCTTTTTTCTCGTCATCGGAATCATAATCCTGTTTTCGTATTTCAACTGCTGACTCGTATAATCCCGGAGTAATATCAACAAACCAATCAGTGTGCTTAAAAAAATTATTGAAAATATAAAAACAAAAAAATTACAAGCATTCATTTTAACGCCCCTTCGAAATAATTCATTAACTTTAACAAATTTCCAGAGGGTTTTTTTAATTTTCAAAACGCAACGGTTGAAAACTATTCCGTTATTTAAAGATTTTGTTACTTTAAGTTCATTTTTGCGAACATAATTTAAGTTACTGATTTTTTTTACACTTTGATGCGACTTAATCCTTCCTCACCGTGTGGTATAATTGTAAACAATTTGAAATATACCTTGCTGTCATACAGATATTCTTTCTTATTAATTGGAATATAGTCTAGTCATGCCCTTTGCTGATTTTGTGAACAAAAGTGTCTTATAAGCAATTTTTTTGTAATCGCTGTTAATGATTCACACGGTAGAATAATAAATTTTTTTTTATAATGTAACATATAGCTTTATAGATCTTTGATATCTACTTACCTTATTAATTTTAAGTTGCGTAGCTTTATCGGGCTCTAAAGCTAAATACCAATGTTTATCATTCAATAATTCATCAAGTAATTGTTTTACCAACATCAAGTCCTTACATTGAAATAAATTATTTATTTCTTTTGCTGTAACCAAATACAGAAGCGTCAAAAGAATTTCATTCATTGCGGCATTTTGTTGTTGTAACATTTCCAAAAGATAATCAACAATAATTCTATTCAATATTGGGGTTCTACCCAATATACCGCATATTTCTAGCAAACAATTAATACTTCGTTCAGAATTTACATTCTTAAATCTTCTCCATGGCAATTTACAACTTTCTAAATAATCACCCTCAACGTCCATTTCACGCAAGGAATACTCTTCTATAAGTAAATCTTGTTGTGTTGATAAATCCAAAGCCGACAATAAACACATACATAGCATTTCTAAGTTATGAGGTATAGAAAGTAGATGTTGCAATTTACTGGAGCTTAATGATCGAAAGAAGCCTTTAATAAATGTAAATTCTGTATATTGCTCCGTATCATCACAACGCGCTATTATGCGTGGCAGTTTGGTAAGATGTTCATCGAGTAATAATTCAGAGTTTTCATCAAAGATACCCTCATTTGAACAGTTATTTTGTAACTGATCAATACAATTGCAACATGCACTTCGTATATGTAAGTCTTCGTCTTCCGTTAAAGCTATAACAGATTCTAACATGAAAACAAAGTTCTCCTTAAGATTATGCGAACAAGTTTTTAGTAAAAGACAACACATTTCAGCATATTCTCTTCGTATTTTTGACGAACCATGAGATCTAAGTCTACTGGTTTGTGTAAAAATTACACGTAATTTTTTTGACGTTGCTTCTATCCATTGCTGTGTACGGCCATCTTCTTGCATCTGTTTCATACGTTGTTCTAATTGTGCACGATTCTTTTTAATAGCTAAAAACTCATCATCATTATCCTTTTCGCTTAAATGCACTAGACTTTCGCTGAGCAATTTCTTAAAAGCTCCTGCATCATATTTGGCATGTATTAGATTTTCAGTAGTTTCCTCGTAAGTAACACATATTATGCGACCCAATGCTTTAATGGAAGACTTTGAAAATGCAAAAAAGCAAATTATAACAAATTTTTATTAAAAGCAATATGTTGCTTACACGTTTGATACTTTCTCCGACAGTTTCGTCCGCTATTGATGTTTGATAAAGAACAGTAACTATTTTAGGTAGAAAAATAAATATTGTATTTGCGACTTGATTACGTAGGACTACATCCATACAATCAGCTTCATCGTGCACATAGAATACTACCATCAAACATTCCAATGAAGCTAAACTAAAATTTATAGAAAAATTTCAAAAAAAACATAGCAAATCAAATAAATCGTAATATTCTCCATTTGGAAGAATTTATTATAACTTACACAAGCTTTTTGTATTTTTCTTTTTCAATAAATTCCACTAGGGTTAACAAAATCTGTCCCAATATCACGGCAGACTCTTTAGTATAGAATTGCTCCAAGACATCTGATGTTGCGCGTTGAAAACACACAGCTACACATTGTACGGCAGCCAATTTCATCTCTTCGGACAAATTTGCCTTTGTAACTGCCTTTTCACAGTCACGCACTTGCTTAAGAACCACCACAAGCATTGTCCTTAACGCAGTCAATTCCTTCAAATACACCTTCGACGTGACCAATGTAATACACTGCAAACAGCCAGTACGTATGTCCTGATTATCCCTTAAAGGAATATAATTAAAAGTTTATATTTGGGTCTGACTAATGTGTTTCTACTTACTGATATAGCTCATCCAGTTTTAAAACCAATGGTACCAAAATTTGTATATTAAATATACTCATGTGCATCCAATTAAACTGGGACAATTCGTTTTCTAACTTTGCCAGATTTTCTTTTGTAGCATTACGAAGAAATGCATCCATAGCAGGCTTAATCCTCAAAACAAATGGTTCCAACGAAGCCATTTTGAAAATATAAATATTTTAGGTTTTTTGTAACTAGCACAGGGATAAAATTAATCTAATACATAAAGCCGGCAAAAACCCGAAAATAAAAAACAAAGATCGGCTGTTTGTTTAAGTATTAATTTTAAAAATAATTAATTTTTGTTTATAACTTAATTCAAAATAAATATATTAAGTTCTTTTTTTAGCATTTACGACGGAGTATTGAAAATATATTAAATTAATTTATTTTGTAAAAAAAAACACCTGTTTCTAATAAGTACGTATGCTGTGGTATCATTTCACAATGAATAGAAATGGTTTTTGTTTACAATTATTTACTGTGGTATCACTCACAGAATATACACAGAATGGAAGCGAAAGTGTGACGTTTACATAATTTTTGTGAAAGGGACAGCATATATTACCAAAAAGTATTTCTGTCTCTGTCTGATTCTTTCAGTTTTGTTTATTTGTTTTGTCAATTTTTAGAGTGAGTTTTTATTTTCTATTTTGGTAGAAATTGATGATATTTTTGTAGAATAATAGAATAGTTTTGAAAGGAAATGCACTGTTTTATTGAGGAAACGTAGTACGGAACTAATGTATTTAGTGACACCTTTCATCGATTGTCACTAACTTAGTATTTAAATAATTTAGAGGTATATTCATAAACTGCCGAAGCAAAAAGTTATGAGAATATATTTTGTTATATTTTACTTTTTACTTATCTTTTACATACGAAATTTATTTCATTATGAAGAGAAATTGCTAAGAGTTCGATTAATAATAAAAAAATTACCGATTTTTAACTTTTTCATTCAAGAAATTAATAAATACTGGTAATATACACAAAGTTCTGCAAGAAAAAAATTTTATGAGCAATATGTCTTATTTGATTTTGATATATTTAGCTTCTTACTAACCTTTTCTACAAGACACTATATTCATTGGGACCAAAAACCACATACATTTCGATGAATAATTAAATATTTAAGAATCTTTAAACTTTTCATTGAAGAAATTAAAAAATATTCTAAATTTTCTCTTTTTTAACACAAAATAAATGTTTGTTTACATTTTAACAGTTTTCCCTCTGTATATCTATTGCTTCTAACACATTTTGGTTCGCAACACATAACATTTTTTCTCTCTATCTCTCTAGTTGTACCAGTGTTTTTATTTTATGTGCCTTTTTCAAATATCATTGCTTTCGTCACTGCTTATACTGTGTCTAATATGTACGTTATATGCTGTGTTATCATTTCACAATGAATAGAAATGGTTTTTGTTTACAATTATTTACTGTGATATCACTGGACAATAATATAATTCTCTAGATATATGAGCAAATACTTAAATCGTTTGGTAAATGCAAAAATAGGAGAAACTATGAAACGAGTTTGTCAATTAAAACCAATGGAACCTGAGCATCAGGTAATACATCTGGAAGCGGGCACCAATATAGTTGGCCGCTCTAAAGAAACCGGCATCAGAGATACAAAGTGTTCTAAGCATCAATTGGAACTAGTGGTCGATTTAAATGCTGCAAAGATAAAATTGAAAGTATTGGGCTTAAATCCTTGCGGCATTAATGGCTTAATGGCTATGCAAGAAACAACATGTGAACTAGAACATGGTGATGTGTTGGAGATAATTTATGGTAGACATCCATATGAAGTTGTTTTTAAACCTCCTCACCAAAATACCTCAAACACATCAGTTGTGAAATTAAAAGAAATATCTAAAGTATCCCAAAATGGTAAATACGAGGCTGTGGAATCCCAAACCGAATCTTGGGATTCTGTTGAAAATGGTAAAGTGCTGTGTTACACCAGTAAAGGTGTTGTGGCTTCTTCTAAATTGGCGGCTTATGATATAGACGGCACAATAATTAAGACAAAATCCGGCAATGTTTTTCCCAAAACAACTGACGATTGGATGATAAACTACGCTGAGGTGCCTAAAAAATTGAAATCACTTTTTGAAGATGGTTTCAAAATATGTTTTTTTACTAACCAAGGAGGTATAGGAAAAGGCAAAGTTAATGTCAATGAATTCAAAGCTAAAATAAAACAAATTATTGCCAAACTGCAGGTACCAGTACAAGTATTTATTGCTACAAGTGATGGCTACTACCGCAAGCCTTTGCCTGGCATGTGGGAGTATATGGAAAGGGAAAAAAATCAGAGTATTACAGTGAACAGAGGACAAAGCTTTTTCGTGGGTGATGCTGCTGGTCGGCCAGAAATTGGCAAAGGCGTCAATAAACGGCGTAAGGATCATTCACTAGCTGATAGATTATTCGCCAAAAACGTGGGAATTGAATTCTATACTCCAGAAGAGCATTTCTTAGGTAGTAAACGAGAGGACTGGGTAAACCTTGAATTCGATCCCACAGTCGAATTAGATGATTTGCCTTTATTTGAGCCCAAAGATGCCAAAATATCATTAGATAAAAATGAAATGATTATAATGATGGGCTTGCCGGGGTCAGGTACATTTTATTTTTTGCATTTTATCTTTCAATAATTAATCTACTCTTCTTTTGCAGGCAAATCTCACTTTGCTCAGAAACACCTAGCATCACTAGGTTATAACATAGCAAACGCTGATACATTGGGATCAACTCAAGCCTGTCTAAAATCCTGTGAAAGCTCTTTGTTGCTTAATTTATCCTGTGTCGTGGATAATACAAATGTTGACATTGAATCACGTAAAAAATTTGTAGAACTTGCTAAAAATTACAAAGTCTCCTGTCGTTGTTTCATGATGAACGCTTCTGTAGCTCAAATTAAACATAATATAGCTTTTCGTGAATTAACTGACAGTCAACATTCAAAAATTAATAATATGGTTTTTAATATGATGAAAAAGAAATACACTCTACCTACCTTGGCTGAAGGATTTACGGAAATTGTTAAAGTAAATTTAAAGCCAGAATTTGAACGAGACGATTGGAAACGTTTGTACAAATTGTATTTGGTAGAAAAATAAACAAAAATTTGTAAAAGTTTAACAGAAGCAAATAAATTATAAAAATGGAATTATTAAAATATTGAGATTATTTCATGCTGATTACTCCAAAGTGAATATACGTTTTGCGATGTCATCTATTAACCAATCGACGGCACTTAAAAGTTTCTCACCAGTAACAGCACTTACACCTACAACTAACCAATGGTGTGTGGTTATGTTATCTAGTTGAAGTATCTACAAGTAAAGTAAACAAAGAATGAACCTTTTTAAAACTTAAACTTCTTCCTGTTTACACACTCCGCCACCACAACTGTGACTAAATCATTACTATTAGTTATGAATAGAATATAAATAGAAAGACAAATATATATTATTTGTCCTATTTTTCTACAGAGGATATAAACATCTGAGAACGTTCTATTCCAGTTAATTAAAAAAAAAAAACTGTTACCAATTTACAGTTAAAAATTCTGGTTTTTTTGCATTAGATTATTTGAAAATCTGTAGCTGTAGTGGTAGAAGGCATAAATATTGAATAGTGCAACAAAATAGTAGCCAACCTCTTTAATTTCAGTTGCTGTTAATGCCCCCGGCAAGTCTTGCTTGTTAGCTAATACCAACAGTGTGGCTCCAGCTAATCTCTCCTCTTGCAATAGTATTTCCAACTCTTTTTTACACGTCTCCAAACGCATACGATCCGCACAGTCTACCACCCATACTAGACCATCGGTGCATTCAAAATAGTTACGCCAATAAGAACGCAAAGATTTCTGACCCCCAACGTCCCACATATTTAGCGTGTAGCCATTGTGCTCCAAAGTTTTTATGTTGAAACCCAATGTTGGTGATATGGTATCAATGGGTTCACCGTTAAATCTTTTCAATATTGTGGTCTTGCCGGCATTATCCAAACCTCTAAAAGAAATTAAAATCAATGATTCATTTTGATTCACAATTGTCCTCATTCGAGTGAGTGAGTGAATGGAGAATTTATGTTTCTGGTTACTTACAGTAATAATATACGCATTTCTTTTTCTTTTTGCCTCATTTTCTTTAAAACCGTAAGAAATCCCATTTTATATGTGTTAGATTTTATTTATTTTTAATTTATAGGAAAACTAAACCACAGCTGCAATTCTTTTTTATGGTTTTTTTTTTGTTTACAATTTGTTGTCTTCAAAATTTTTGCAGACTTCTGGCATCTCTGTTATTCGGCTATTACTCATCTTTGGGTCAATAATATCTATCAACCATGGTTGTATACTATTATTACAACTCTGAAATAATTCCAGCAGCAATATCTGTCATATTTTTGACAGTTCCATATTGTCCAATGTGAATTTTTTGCTTGGACTCAGAAGGGTCAATAAATTCAATTCGATAATTCTTTTTTGGGAATTTAGCAAAGAAAACTTATATAAAATGTTGAACTTGTCCAGAGTAAGTAGTAGTCCTAATGTACGGTGGAAAAGTTAAATTTCTTTTGAAAAAGCCATTTATTACTTAAATTGCCTTTGAAATTACATTTTGAATTACAAATAAATTATAATTACGTAAGATAGGTTATGATATATCTTCTGGCTAATATAGAACTTTTATCGTCACTTTTTAGGCCGTTGTACGCAGCTTCACCACCTCCGGTGCTACCCGTTCTGCCGCCAAAGCTGAAGTCGAAAAGGGTTACTTTGAAATCAAGAAGTTCCAAGAACACTTCCAAAAGAAGGACGGCAAACCTGTGTTCTTAAAGGGTTCAGCTTTCGATCAAGTCTTGTATCGTGTAACTGTTGCCCTCAGTTTAGTTGGTATTGGCGGTATGGGTAAATTGTTCTATGACTTGTCTGTACCCAAAACCGATTAAATGTCTGTACGCGACAATTCTGTTAAGAGTATTTAATAAGTTCTTAAAAGAAAATTAAATTTTTGCAGCCCTCATTTCCTATATTTCTGTGTCTTAGTCGACCTTTTGTTGTAAGTTTTATTGTGATTTTTGGAATACGAACTTACAACTAAATTATAATATAATTTTTTTTATTTCTTTTTCAGAGAACCCTAAGTGTTGGGGAGCTTTTCCTTCAATTAAATTGCATTATAATATTGCATCTTAAACATTCTTAAAAAAGAGCATTTAAACCATAGAAATATATGAAATAATAAGCTAAAACCAACAGTCTTAATTATTTATTTGTTTACGACAAGACAATTTAAATAGGAAATTGTTAAACTAAATATGTATATGGAAAATGAATTTAGTTTTTAAGCATTTATCTAATATTGTCGTCACTGATATTACAAAATTGTGTGGGTTTACATAGGCAGTCTTAACAATGTCAATATAGAAAAACCCTTCATAAACTGTACTATACGTATATATAAATATAGAAGATCAGTCCCTTGGTTGCGGTAGGGAGTTTAGGGCATACATACGTATACATAATTGGTCATTACAATATTATTTATTCTCAATGTTTTTGCCAGAAATCTGCTGAGAGGAAATTCGGTGATTTTAAAAAAATTGTTTATATTTAATTCTGATGAGGACTTACCGCCAACAACAGTGATGGCCGTAGCTTAGTTAGTGGTGCACCATCCTAGTTAGTAAGGTTGTAAAGAATGCCCGCGACGATGATTTGTATATTATAGATAGAAGACAAATCACACACACAGTTTACTAGCCGATGTTTGTCATGAAGAAATTTGTTTGGTTAGCTGTTCTAGTATTAGGCTCGGAAACGGCACTAATAAACGGTATGGCTTATCAGACGTAAAGCCAGGGTTCCGCTCAAACGTTATTAAATTCCTCAATTTTAAACTTTAACTTTTTACGGCAATTTGCGATCATTGGCCGTATTGAATTAGAAACTCCAATGTTTTTAAATCCCATTCGGTTTGAGTGGTTTATTTTTATTTTATAGTAAGGTTAAATTAAAAAAAAAAATAGTGTAAAGCGCAGTTTTCATTAATATTATGTATATTAAAAAATGATAATATAAATCGCGTTATGCTTTTCTTAAACTATGCATAGTAATTCAAATTGGCCTTCTTCTTAGCCTGTACTTCCATAATGGCATCCATGAAATCCTCGTGAGTTACCTGAGTAGCTGATCGACGCAAAGCTATCATACCGGCTTCAACACAAACTGCTTTACATTGGGCGCCATTAAAATCATCAGTAGATCTTGCTAATTCTTCGAAATTAACATCGCTACTGACGTTCATTTTACGTGAATGAATTTGCATAATGCGAGCACGCGCCTCCTCATTTGGATGTGGAAATTCGATTTTCCTATCTAGACGACCGGAACGCAAAAGAGCAGGATCTAGAATATCTACTCGATTCGTAGCAGCAATAACCTTAATATCAGCAGTTGAACTAAAACCATCAAGCTGATTCAATAATTCCAACATAGTACGTTGAACCTCACGATCGCCAGCCTTTTCGGAATCGAAACGTTTTGTACCAATAGCATCAAGTTCATCAATGAATATAATAGCAGGTGCCTTTTCTTTAGCTAAGGCAAAGGCGTCTCTCACTAGTTTAGCACCATCGCCAATAAACATTTGCACCAACTGTGGACCAGCTAGCTTTAAGAATGTTGATTTTGTTTGGGCAGCACAAGCTCTTGCCAATAAAGTTTTTCCCGTACCTGGAGGACCATACAATAAAACACCCTTGGGTGGATGTATGCCCAAGTTTTTGAACTTCTCTTTATGGGTCATGGGTAGAACAACGGCTTCTATCAACTCTTGAATTTGTTTATCTAAGCCACCAATATCGGAATATTGTTCGGTGGGACGTTCATCTACTTCCATTGCCTTAACGCGGGCATCATATTCGGCAGGTAGGGTTTCCAATATTAAATAAGAATCTTTATTTACGCCTACCAAATCACCCGGTTTTAACTTCTCAGCATCTACTAAGCCAATTACAGGCAAAAAGTAAGCTTGACGTGTGGAAGTTTTAATTACTGCACATTTTCCCTTGCGTTGGTTATCCAAAACTTGTACAGCACCGTCATCCTCATCTTCTTGTGCTTCCATGTCTAACAATTCAATTACATTCGAAACCAAATAGGGCAAGTTTTTATTTACCTAAAAAAATTGAATTGATGTTGGAATTATGCTAAAATTGTTTGGGTAGAGACTTTATACCTTAATTTTCTCAGTGTTATCTTTAATTTTATCATTTTGAGCCTGTATTTCATGGGTTATACGCATAACTTCGCTCTTCATGATTTTGATTTCATTGTCCATCAAACGAGTCCTGCTGACAATTTCATCTGTGGACATACGCATCACTTCCTCGCCCAATTCATCGCCATCTTCCCAAATTGACTTATCTTCCAAAGTAGCGGCCATTATTTATTTCCTTTGCTGTTTTCAGTTGTGTGCTCTATAAAGCGACTGATAATATTTTATATCTTTACGTTTTTATTTATTTTAAGCAATTATTTTTTAGAAAATTTGCCAAACTTTTTCCTACTTTTTACCGATGACTTGTAAAATTTTGTTTTATGCTGTTGTTTGACAGACGTCGGTGTATCCAGCTGCAGCTACCGAATCAGTGATGCCGTACCTTATTTTTGTGTAGTTATTTTGGCATTTACTTTTCTGCTTCTGATATCGTTAACACAATTGGCAATGCTGTACTATTTTGGCGCAAAATGAAGGCAAATGTATTGTTTTATTATTTATGGAGTTTTTATTTTTAAGATCTGCAGAAAAATTTTTTATTCACAACATTGCTTCCTGGTAATTAAATAAATATGGAACAAGCTAGTGGGAGTAAACAAAAGGTGCTACAAAATACAGGAAGATTTGTAGCAGAAGCAAGGACAGAAGGGTGCAAACAATCTGTTTAGTTTTTTTGTTTTGTGAAATTATTTTTGTTTCAAATTTCCAGAGATGACTACTACTTCAATGAAGCTGGTTATAGGCAGTCGAGAGAAAATGATAAAATTGATTCTAAATATGGTTTCGATCGTGTGAAGGATGGGCTCGAAAGGACTGGATACCTAATAAATATGCACACGGTTAGTATTAATTTTTGTTCAAAAATGCTTAAGAATCGCATGGTAATCCATTCAGTTTCGTTCTGAAACTAATAGCAGAATAACAGTAAACAAATCGTAGATAGTGGTAGTAATGGTAGTACTACGGCTATATGTTCTCGCTGCCAATTAAGTGTCTGAGCAATGATTAAAGCCATCTCTATGGCCTCATCGATGGATGGGTCAGGAGGAAAGAGCAGAGGCGTTGGGAGAACGGATAGGGTTGTTCTGTTTCTAGGCGTCAATGGCCTGCTGTGGACAGCAAGAGGACAGAGTGGCTGCTGGGCTTGGTTAAGGCCAGCTTAAGGTTGGTTGTCGGTTTTATCACGGGGCACTGCGAGATTAGGTCGTTGACGGGGATCTGGAACAGATCCCAGCCGGACTATTGCATGGTATGTTGCGATGAGGAGGAGTTGGAGACTGTCGAACATCTCCTCTTTGAGAGCTTAAGTTCTGTGTCGAGAGCCGACGTCAAGGCTCTCCACAGATTCATTTGCAGCTTGGGCTGGTTAAGGGGTGCTAGGGCTTCATAAGTGTAGTCGAACTCTCAACCTCTTTTGTTTTGTGTCTGTTTCATACATAATACATAATTGGCCATTACAACCCTAAAGTCAGGATTACGGCCTAGCTTCTCACACCACTTATGTTGTGTGCGTTAATTTTATACATGAGTGGCGGGACCTAAAGTTTAAAGTCGACTCCGAACGATAGATTTTTGAGAAGCTTTTTCATGGCAATTTTTTACTCTCAGAGTCTTTGCCAGAAATCTGCTGAAAGTAAGTCGCTGAAAAAATATTTTTCGTTTTGATGTCTGACCTGGTATACGAACCCGGGCCTTTCGTCTAATAAGCCAACACACTACCCACTAGACCACGGCGACTTCTGTTTCTTTATATGTAATTCCTCCGTTTCCCATTCTCCCTCCCCTTATCTACATTCCTATATCCTCTCTTTCCTTTCTAAGGACAATGTACAATGGGTTAATTTCGACCTCCGTCCTCTAACCTAATCTAACCTAATTATTAAAGCCATTGGCGTCTAAATTATCTTAAATTTTTGTTTATTTATTGTTTATTAAATTTTATTTCAAAAAGGAATTTAAGTATGATTACATTTAACTATTACTATTTAACTACCCTATACCACATTTGTTTGTATGTACTTCGATTTCTATTTATCGCAGTTGGAAATCAAAATAAACTATTCACTTCGATGGAACACATATTCTTTTAATATCCATACTTTTACCAAATGATATGCATAATTTCAAATTAATATTAATTTAAGACCGCATTTGTTGTTTTTTAAACAATTATAATTTGAAAGATCGTTCATTTGTTTAATTTTAGACCGAAGTCTTAGATGAAGATCGCCGTTTGGTTGCAGCATTGGATTTGTTTTTCATACAAATGGATGGATCACGGTTCAAGTGTACTGTAGCTTATCAGCCATATTTGTTAGTGAAACCAGACGATAAACAGGCTTTAGAATTGGCACGTTTTTTAAGTCGCAAATATTCGGGCCAACTGGTAGGAGTTGAACACATCTATAAAGAAGATTTGGATCTGGCAAATCATTTATCTGGTCTTAAGCAACAATACTTAAAATTAAGTTTTCTTAATCAAACTGCCATGACAAAAGTACGTCGCGAAATAATGGCTGCCGTTCGTAAGAATACTGAAAGAGAAAAATCCAATACCTACTATTTGCAAATGCTGGCTTCATCGTTGGCGGCTAATACAGTTAACGAAGGCGGTGATGGCAAAAAGCAATTAGATTATATGGACAGCATTATGGATATAAGAGAGCATGATGTTCCTTATCATGTGCGTGTTTCTATAGATTTGAAAATATTTTGTGGCCAATGGTATAATATACGCTGTCGTAGTGGCGGCATGGAATTGCCTATTATAACACCCCGTCCTGATATTCTTGAGCGTCCTGAACCGGTGGTTTTAGCGTTTGATATAGAAACCACTAAATTACCCCTTAAGTTTCCAGATGCCCAGACAGATCAAATAATGATGATTTCCTATATGATAGATGGCCAAGGTTATTTAATTACTAATCGTGAAATTATTTCGTGTGATGTCGATGATTTTGAATATACCCCAAAACCAGAATTCGAGGGAAATTTTATAGTTTTTAACGAAGTCAATGAAATGCAACTGATACAAAAGTTTTTCGATCACATTATGGAAGTTCGTCCTCATATAATTGTCACCTACAACGGTGACTTTTTCGATTGGCCATTTGTGGAAACTAGAGCGGCAGTTTATGATTTGGATATGAAACAAGAGATTGGCTTTTCGAAATCTAGAGATGGAAACTATTTGTGTAGACCCTCAATTCATATGGACTGTTTATGTTGGGTAAGTAGGATTATAAAAATGATTACAAATACCAACTAATTGATTTTAACGAATTTAAAAAAGTACGTTTTATGCTATCGCAATAGTGAGATTATTTGACTAAGAACTAGTCTTTAGCAAGTGAAACATAATGTATTCTATGTACATACATACTTCATCGTTAAAAAAAAGCTGTTTAAGTCATAATTTATTTTCTTATTTGAAAATATTTTCTAGGTAAAACGTGATTCGTATTTGCCAGTTGGCTCGCAAGGTCTGAAAGCTGTTGCTAAAGCAAAATTACGTTATGATCCAGTTGAATTAGATCCCGAAGATATGTGTAAAATGGCTGTAGAACAGCCTCAAGTGCTATCAAATTATTCCGTTTCGGATGCTGTAGCTACATATTATCTGTATATGAAGTATGTGCACCCATTTATATTTGCTTTAAATACAATTATTCCCATGGAACCGGATGAAATTTTACGCAAAGGTTCTGGTACATTGTGTGAAACGTTGCTTATGGTCCAGGCCTATCATGCCGCCATTGTTTATCCTAACAAACAACAAAGCGAGTTAAATAAACTTTCAAATGAGGGTCATGTCCTAGATTCAGAAACCTATGTAGGAGGCCATGTGGAAGCCTTGGAGTCGGGTGTGTTTCGCGCTGACATACCATGTCGTTTCCGCTTAGATCCGAACATGGTTCAACAGTTAATCGATAATGTGGATCGCGTTTTAAAACATGCCCTTGAAGTAGAGGAGGGTATTCCGTTGGAAAAAGTAAATAATATTGACGAGGTTCATAAAGAGATATGCCAAGCTCTAAAAGGTTTACATGATATACCTAATCGCTTGGAACAACCTGTTATTTATCATTTAGATGTAGGCGCTATGTACCCCAATATCATTCTAACAAATCGCTTGCAACCTTCCGCCATGGTTAGTGATACCGACTGTGCAGCATGTGATTTTAATAAACCTGGGGCGCGTTGTAAAAGAACTATGGATTGGCTGTGGCGTGGTGAAATGTTACCTGCCTCTAGAAATGAATTTCAGAGGATTCAGCAGCAACTAGAGACAGAAAAATTTCCACCTCTCTTTGCTGGAGGACCTCAGCGAGCGTTTCATGAACTCTCCAAGGAAGATCAAGCCGCCTACGAAAAGAAACGTTTATCAGATTATTGCCGCAAAGCTTATAAGAAAACCAAAATAACCAAATTGGAAACAAGAACTTCTACAATTTGTCAAAAGGAAAACAGTTTTTATGTAGATACGGTAAGAGCTTTTCGTGATCGTCGATACGAATACAAGGGCTTAACCAAAATAGCCAAGGCTGCAGTAAGTGCTGCTTTAGCATCGGGTGACGCCTCAGAAATCAAAGCCGCCAAAGGAAGAGAAGTTTTATATGATTCTCTACAATTGGCTCATAAATGCATTTTGAATTCTTTCTACGGTTATGTAATGCGTCGTGGTGCTAGATGGCATTCCATGCCTATGGCCGGTATAGTGTGTTTGACTGGCTCAAATATCATCACCAAAGCCAGAGAAATTATAGAACGGGTTGGTCGCCCATTAGAATTGGATACAGATGGTATCTGGTGTATTTTACCGGGTTCCTTTCCGCAGGAATTTACTGTCTTTACTTCACATGAAAAAAAGAAAAAGATCAATATATCGTACCCAAATGCCGTACTTAATACTATGGTTAAAGATCACTTTACTAACGACCAATATCATGAACTAGTAAAGTCTAAAGACGATTCTAGTGGTCCTCCCGAATATACTATAAGAGAAGAAAATTCGATATTTTTTGAAGTGGATGGTCCTTATTTGGCTATGGTTTTGCCCGCTGCTAAAGAAGAAGGCAAAAAGTTAAAAAAACGCTATGCCGTTTTTAATTTCGATGGATCGTTGGCCGAATTGAAAGGTTTCGAAGTAAAGCGGCGAGGAGAATTGCAATTAATTAAGAATTTTCAAAGTTCTGTTTTTGAAGCTTTTTTAGCTGGCAATACTTTAGAAGAATGTTATGCATCTGTGGCTAAAGTCGCTGATTATTGGTTAGATGTCTTGTATAGTCGGGGTTCCAATTTACCTGACTCTGAATTATTTGAATTGATTTCGGAAAATAAGTCGATGTCGAAGAAACTCGAAGAATATGGAGCTCAAAAATCAACATCTATTTCAACCGCTAAAAGATTAGCAGAATTTCTAGGAGAACAAATGGTTAAAGATGCCGGCTTGGCTTGTAAATACATTATTTCAAGAAAACCAGAAGGTGCTCCGGTCACAGAAAGAGCTATACCTTTGGCTATTTTTCAATCTGAGCCAAGTGTACGAAGACATCATTTACGCCGTTGGCTTAGGGATAATACAATGGGCGATGCAGATATTCGCGATGTTTTAGACTGGAATTACTACATCGAGCGTCTGGGGGGAGCAATACAAAAGATTATTACAATACCTGCTGCTTTGCAAGGTCTTTCTAATCCTGTGCCAAGAGTACAACATCCGGATTGGTTACACAAAAAAATTTCTGAAAAGAATGACGTCTTTAAACAAAGAAGAATTAATGAAATGTTTACAGCTCGTCCAAAACCTAAACCAGCCTTAGCCTCATCTAGTAATGAAAGTGAAGCTAAGGATGTGGATATTGCTGATATGGAAGATCTAGTAGGTGTACAACAAGAGGGCGATGGCAGACCAAGAGTTACGAAAAGACGAAGAATAAATTCGGAGGGAGAGGAGAATGAATCTAATCAGCCCGAACATACTTCCTGGCGCCAGGCTTTGGGTCCACCACCACCCATTGGAACAACGCGCAAAGAAATAATAGAGTGGGTCAAATTTCAAAAGCTTAAATGGGCTTGGCAGTTGGAAAGACGGCAACGCTATAAACAACAAAATAAAAGGCCACGCAATAAAGATACCAATGAAACTCACGATCCTAGGTCCTCTGCTAGAGGGGCCATATCAACGGCTACATTGGGAGGATTTTTACGTAGAGCTCAACGTACTTTATTAGATCAAGTGTGGCAAATATTACAAATAGCTCCAGTAGATGATTTGGGACATTTCACTGTATGGGCCATGATAGGTGAGGAGCTACATAAGATTAAATTAACTGTTCCTCGCATATTTTACGTAAATCAACGCAGCTTAGCGCCACCGGAGGAGGGACAAATGTGGAAAAAGGTAAATCGTGTCTTACCACGTTCTCGACCTGTCTACAATCTCTATAGGTATAGTGTGCCTGAAAAAGTCTTTAAAGACAATCGCTTAGGTATGTTAGCAGATCTCGCCACTCCTGACATTGAAGGTATTTATGAAACTCAAATGTCTTTGGAATTCAGAGCTCTCATGGATATGGGCTGCTTATGCGCAGTACAACGAGAAGAAGCCAAACGCTTAGCTAGTTTAGCGACTAAAGATTTGGAAAGTTTTAACATAGAACAACTGGAACAAAAGTCTCAAGCTCACATTAAGTATTTACAGAGTTCCCAAACGAAATTAAGAAAAATATTTCTTTATCAACACAATATTCCCACGGCTAGAAAAGAAATATGGTCCATATTTTTAATGGCTAGTAAAAAAGCTATTGTTATAGCATTGGATACAGTGCGAACAAATCAAATGCCAAATATGAAAAATCTATACACGGCGGAGAGACTGGCATTGATTAAGAACTTACAAAATCCAGATGATGTTGCAAAAATTCCTTCAGAAGATTATACCTTCGAAATATTTATTGAAGTTGATGTAAAGCAGGTTTATCGTCATATACAAAAAGTTTTATCAACGTATAAGGAAGAAAAGAGAGGACCAACCATTATTTGTATGCAAACTGCGATTGAAGCGCGTAAACTCAGCAATCACATGCCAATTCTACTAGATTTTCCCCAGGCTCAAATTCATATATCAGATGATGCTTCTCTGCTCTCTGGATTAGACTGGCAACGACAAGGATGTCGTGCATTAGTGCGTCACTTTTTAAATATTAACAATGTCGTCGAATTAATGTTAGACCAATGTCGCTATTTCCATGTACCCTTGGGAAATATGCCGCCTGATACTGTATTATTTGGTGCTGATCTCTTCTTTGCAAGGTTATTACAAAAGCATAATTTTGTTTTATGGTCGTCTGCTACCACCCGGCCGGATTTGGGAGGACGAGAAGCCGATGACAGTAGGTTATTAGCCGAATTTGAAGACAGTATTACTGTGGTTCAAAATCAATCAGGTTTTTATCCCGATGTATGCGTGGAATTAGCTCTGGACAGTTTAGCAGTCTCTGCCTTATTACAGTCAACAAAGATACAAGAATTAGAAGGTGCTTCCTCAGCTGTAACATTTGATGTGATACCGCAAGCATCGCTGGAGGAAATGATTGGAACAGTACCGGCAGCTACTTTACCCAGTTACGACGAGACCGCTCTATGTTCAGCTGCTTTTCGTGTGATGCGATCCATGGTTAACGGTTGGCTCCGGGAGGTTTCAATTAATCGCAATATTTTTTCTGACTTTCAAATTGTACACTTTTATCGTTGGGTACGATCCAGTAATGCTTTGCTTTACGATCCGGCTTTAAGAAGATCACTAAATAATTTGATGAGAAAAATGTTTCTAAGAATAATAGCTGAGTTCAAACGTTTGGGTGCCACAATAATATATGCCGACTTTAATCGTATAATATTATCGTCGGGTAAGAAATCAGTTGCAGATGCCTTAGCTTACGTAGACTATGTAGTCCAGTCAATAAGAAATAAGGAAATGTTTCACTCGATTCAGTTATCCTTTGAACAGTGTTGGGATTTCATGTTGTGGCTGGATCATGCTAACTATTCAGGCATAAGGGGTCGTTTGCCAAGGGGCATGGATGAAACAACCGTAGGCGATGTAACAGCTGCAGCCTTGGCTGCTCAATCAGAGACGCGTTTAAAAAATTCTGAATCCCAAAATGTGGATAACGAAGATTCGGATAATGACGACGATGATGTCGAAGAAATTCCACGTGCTACACAAGAAGAAGAAGAAAATGCAGAACAAGAGGAACAATTATCTTTAGAATTGAATTGGACTATTAGTGAACATTTACCCGATGATAATGAATGTCGAGAGAAATTTGAAGCCATCATAACGTTGTTTATGCAGTCTTTAGCGGAACGAAAGACGCCTCAGCAAGCTATCAAAGATATTGCACATACTGCTTTCGATTTCATTATTAAACTACACAAAAACTATGGTAAGGGTAAACATAGCCCAGGTTTAGATTTGATACGTACTATAATTAAAGTGTTGAGCGTTAACAAGGGCTTGTTAGAGGATATAAATGAATTACGTCGCAATATGTTACGCTTAGTGGGTGTAGGTGAATTTTCAGATTTGGCTGAATGGAAAGATCCTTGTGATAGTTATACAATAGCTGAAGTTATCTGTAAGGCCTGTAATCATTGCCGAGATTTGGATTTGTGTAAAGATAAACATCGTGCCATGAAAGATGGAATGTAAGTAATAATTTTAATTCATTAACTCTTATCATACATACATACATACATAATTGGCCATTACAACCCTTCAGGCAGGATTACGACCTAGCTTCTCACACCACTTATGTTGTGTGCGTTAATTTTATACATGAGTGGCGGGACCTACAGTTTAAAGTCGACTCCGAACGATAGATTTTTGAGAAGCTTTTTCATGGCAATTTTTTACTCTCAGAGTCTTTGCCAGAAATCTGCTGAGAGGAAGTCGCCGAAGAAATATTTTTCGTTTTGATGTCTGACCTGGGATTCGAACCCGGGCCTTTCGTCTAATAAGCTAACTCACTACCCACTAGACCACGGCGACTTTATAACTCTTATCTCCATTATTTAATTAGGTTAATAGGGTTTAATGTGATAATTTGTCATCTGTTTCTCAAGGAATTGCCAAAACCTTTATGCAAGGAATAATTGTTTGTTTCATAACAAAACTTAATACTTTATATCATTGTATTTCTCAATGGATTGTTAGTTTACGTTTTAACTCCTTATGATTACAGTGGATTATCCTGCGGCGACAAAGTTTTAAAATTTTGAAGTCACAGCTCTAAAATAAAATGATTCAAGTCTGGGGTATACAAATTAAAAACAAAGTATTTCTAGAAACCCGCTATATCCAAAACTTAGATCATCATTTTAAGTTATCTATGAACTCTTAGATAGCATCAAAATTAAAAAATTTATACACCATAGGTTGGTTTAAAAGAAGATTGTTCATATTAGAGTTGGTTTTCTGTATAAAGTTATAATACCATTTAACTGACGACTAATATCACTATGTTCCTTTATAGTAACACAAATGTCGATAGTGACCGGTGGTTATATGTTACATACATAATTGGTCATTGCAACCCCTCAGTCAGGATTATTAACCTACTTATGTCGTGTGTGTTAATTTTATACATAAGGAGCGGGACCTACAGTTTAAAGTCGACTCCGAACGACAGATTTTTGAGAAACTGGCCGGGGACTCGAACCCTGGCTTTCAGTCTAATAAGCCAGCACACTACCTATTAGGCCACGGCGACGGTTATATGTTCCTTGTCTTAAAAAAAGGATCTATTAAGAATAGCAAGTGAAATTTTAGTTGTATTATATGCTGGCAATTAAATAATTCTAATATTCGAAAAAAAAAAAAATTTGCAAGTGAAAACCATGACCCATTACAGCATTATTCTAATCTGTTAAGTGTTTCTCTAGGCACATACTATGTTTAGGAAACATCTGTGGGATTATGGTCTAACATTGTCTATTTGTAAATGTATCGTATCTCGTTTTTTTTTATATAAAAGTTATCCATATTTCCATTTAAATCCTAGCCCTGTTTGGTTGTGCGCCCAATGTTTTGTTGCCTATGACAATGAAGAGATTGAAATGCGCATTATTGATGTGATACAACGCAAATTAATGTCCTACGTATTGCAAGATTTAAGATGTACACGATGTAATGAAATAAAACGTGAAAATTTGGCTCAATTTTGTACCTGTGCTGGAGACTTTGTGCCTTTAATATCGAGAAAAGAAATCGACCAGTTATTAAGGACGTTCCGCAAAGTAGCAGATTATCATAAAATGGATTTACTCCAGGAAACGGTACAACAATTGATTACTACTAAGTAAGAAATATATTAATGTATAGACTAAGCTAAAGCGGATTAAACGTTTCTAAATTTAAATATTAAAATTTCACATAATTTTTTTTTTTTTTTTTTTTAATTTTATATATTTACGATGTTCAAAAAAAACAAAATATCTTAAACAGACTGAGCTCCACGAAGTAGTGTTGTTTGTTATGTTTAATAGCTCAGTTTTAGAAGCTTTTTTCAATCAGAATTGAAATAAAAGCAGACATGACTAACGACACAGTTGGAATCTTTTTTTTTTTTTTTTGTTTGAATGAAAAGTAAAATATTTACAACCTAAGCTGAAGTGATGGGATCAATTTTTACTTCGGGGAATTTGAATTCAGGGAATTTGGACATATCGGTTTTGCCATCACTGCCGAATTGCTTGGCAACACGTTCCAATTCAGTTTTCATTTCCTTTTCGATTTCAGGAGATGCATCAACCATTTTACCACCGCTGAAAATAAAAGGAAACAAATTAAAAACCTTTTTATTTTTTATTCTATTTATTTCTTTTAAACTTACGCGCTCTTTTGTTTGTATTCACGTACTTTGTCCAAGAAAAGTTGTTGAATGGGATCAGAGGCTTTGTTCATGGCTGGGGCAATGATACCAATGCTGCGGCGGGCTTCAACGCGCAACACGCGTACACCAGTTAAAATTGATTGGGACAACATCTGCAGGTAAATTACAAAAAAATATTCATTAAATATTATCAATAACATGGACATTTTCCTAATCTTCGGTAACCTTAAAAACACATTAAAGGTTATGTAATGATTGATTTTTTTAACATTTCCATCACAATTATATTTAACAGGAATTGTCATACTCTTTAATTACTATTTTCAATAAACACTTGCAAAACATTTTTTCTTAATTTTTGTGTAACGTTTTTTTTTTTTATAAATTACCTTTTATATCGTTTTGTTCAATTTCTTACACAGAATTATTAAAAACGAATTGTTGAAAACTCGCTCACTGGCACAAGTATAATTTTCTACGCTGTCAAAAAAATTAAAGCTGATTGTCAAATGAAAAGGGTTGCCAGATTCAGTATGCTAATAACAATGACGTTGTGGTGGTGTATTACCATATATTTTGTATAATAACGGTAATTTGAAAATATTCTGCAAATTAAAAATGTATTTATTTTAAAATTTTGAATGTTTTTATTTTTAGAAACTATGAAAGAAATATGCATATCGCCATAGATATGTCTTACCACCAAAATCATATCAGGTATGAAAATATTGGCAAATTGCATCCATATTTTAAAACTAATTGGTATGCTGTAGCAGGTCGTTGGATAATAGCCGGCGCCATCTATGGTTGTGTAGAAACATTGCCCTTCAATTTTGCTTATCGTAGATTCTTACCCAAAAAAGGTGGTTGCCCAACCTTCCCATGTTGACATCCTTGTTCTATTTCCAATGGTATGTATTGGAGGTGGGAGAAGTAATCCTAATCCTAATACATATTATAAATCTTTCTGTAAGTCTGTTTTTTTGTTTGTTAGCCAATAACGCCTGAACGCCTTGACCGATTTTCTTCAAATTTGGGATGTAGATCGGGCTTATGTCGGTGCAGGTTATAGGCTATAAATTTTGACCAAAAGGGGAGAAAAAATAGGACAAAGGGAGAAAAATAGGCAAAAATGAATACTTTTATGCACAAATGCTGATGAAGTCGCCGTGGTCTAGTGGGTAGTGTGTTGGCTTATTAGACGAAAGGCCCGGGTTCGTATCCCAGGTCAGCAGACATCAAAACGAAAAATATTTCTTCGGCGACTTCCTCTCAGCAGATTTCTGGCAAAAACTCTGAGAGTAAAAATTGCCATGAAAAGCTTCTCAAAAATCTGTCGTTCGGAGTCGACTTTAAACTGTAGATCCCGCCACTCATGTATAAAATTAACGCACACAACATAAGTGGTGTGAAAAGCTAGGTCGTAATCCTGACTGAAGGGTTGTAATGGCCAATTATGTATGTATGTATGTATGCACAAATGCTGTATTTTATCTGTTTTAAAGGTATTTTAAGTTAAGTTTCCCAAATAGCTGTTGGAGTTGTTCCGTTTCTAAGGTTGAGCAAAAAGGTGTCCAAAAAGGGGGAAATGGGCCATAAACTGGCAAATTAAGTGCATACCTAATCACGCCTGAACGCTTGAACCGATTTTCTTGAAATTTGGGATATTGATCGAGGCTATAGACTATAAATCTTTTAAAAATTTTGAACGAAAGGGGAAAAAAATGGGACAATGGGAGAAAAAAGGGCAAAAACTAGTACTTTATGCATAAATGCTGTATTTTATTTGTTTTAAAGGTATTTTTTACGATTTAGCATGGTTAAGTTTCCCACATAGCTATTAGAGGTGTTCCGTTTATAAAGTTGGACCAAAAGGGGGAAAGAGGCAAAAAACGGGCAAATTGCATGAATTTATATTTTGGACTTAGAGTATTCAAAAAACTGGGTTGTTTGATAAATCGGTTTCCGAATAATTTGAAAAATTTAATTTTTTAAAAATTGGTTTCGAAACCGGATTTTATTTATTGTTATATTTATAAACCGCGCAAAGCCCGATACAATCTACTAGTTTAATATAAAGTTCGGAAACCATTATGAGCCGTTTTTGTTTTTTTTCATCACATTAGTTTCAGAATGTAACGTACATATCTTTCCTCAAATGAAAGGCATTTTTAAAATAAATTTCAATATCATTGTTTTTTTTTTTATTTATTTAAACTCGAAAATGTTTATATCATTTAGCCTAATGGTAAATGTTATAGATATTTTTTTATATATTTTTTTAAAAACAAAAAAAAATTATCTTCCTTAACTCACACATTCATTCACAATCAAAAAATTCCTGTAAATTTTTTTTATCGATTTATGCAATTTTTTTTTTTTTTTGTAATAATATATTTTAATTTTATTTGTTTTTTTTAACATTTTTTACTTTTACTTTTTATGATTTAATGAATATTGCAAATATTTTTTAACTTGAATTATTGTAAATATACACTTGTGACATTTTTCTTTTAATTAAATTGTTTCATTTTGTTTTTGGGTTTCAAGTATTATTATTATATTTATTTTTTTTTTTTATGATTTTAGTAAATATATTTTGTATTAAAGGTTTGTGTATGGATTTCTTTTTTTTTTAATTATAATTTTAATATCATGTTTTCAGTTTTACTCTTTTTTTTTTTTTTGTTTAGTTAGTTGAAATATTAACAAATATGTTCTTAACATTTATTAAATATTTTATGTGTTTTTCTTTCAATGTTATAAACTTTCATCTAAATTTTTAGTTGCATTATAATGTGTGTACGTACGTGTGTCTTCTTCATACACATGCAGTATCTACTTTTGAAAATAATTATTTGCCTGTATTTGTTTATTAAATTATATTTTTACGTATAATTGCATTGTTATGTTCTAAATAATGATATCTGTGATAGCTTTTAGTATTTCTAAAAATATATATGTATTTGAATGTAAAGTGATGCATAAAATATATATATATATATATGTATGTATGTATATATATTTTTTAAACATTTTGTATGGTAATATATATCGCATTGCAAGTATATCCTCCTTCAAATTCAAAAAATCTAGTTGTTCCGAATATTTCATAAAACTAGCCCTACTGCTAATTTTTTTTTTTAATAAATTTCAGAATACTTTTTAATAGCCAAGGCAACTGAAGAATATCAATATCAGTTTACAAAAAATCTGGTTAATTTTTAATTAGTTTGCTTAATTATAAAACTACTAGCAGATTGTACCCGGCGTTACGCGGGTTATAAACAACAAACATTTGGGAAACTTAACCAAGCTAAATCGTAAAAAATTATCTATTACCATTTTTTGTCCCATTTTTTCCCTTTAGTTCAAAATTTTTAAAAGATTTATAGCATATAACCTGCACCGACTAAAACTCGATCTATATCCCAAATTTCAAGAAAATCGGTCCAAGCGTTCAGGCGTGATTGGTTAACAAACAAGCCCTTGCTGAAATGAACATACATAGTAGTAACTGGAAAATCCCAAAAACAAAAAGTTCAACTTTCTATAAAAGATTTTGTAATCCAAAGTCGACGGCGCAAGATCTTTCGGAAAGTAGTCCGGCAGTTCAAAACGCTATTACCAGACGAAAGTCAAAATTAGATAATTTGATGGATATCTCCAGTGATGATACTGTCTTTAGTCAAGTTCGGCGCAAACAATTGCGCTTGTTATCGAGTAGTGACAAATAATTATGTAGCTATGTAAATATTTTGTTTTTTATTTCTATTCTAATTTTTCTGTTCTTAATTCTGGATTAATAGAATTCTTTTGTTTTTTGCTTGCTCTATCAATTTTTCACCTGTATGAATTATGTATTTAAAGTTTTAATGCTCAATAAAATGCCATATGAACATACATTTTGTATGCATTTCTGAAATTTTATAGGTTTCAACATTTTTTACATGGTTTTTCGAAGGAAATATAGTTTTTTATTAATCTTACACTGTTTTCACATGACATGCAACGTATCCCCCATTTTACTATAGGAAACGCCTTTTTTACACGGTTTTTTTACACGGATTGCTGAGGAACGTATCTACCGTGTAAAAAAAGAGTTGGATGTATGTACATATTTACAATTGCCATTCAAAAGGTGTGTACTTATTATTCAAAAGTAAAGCTCAACGACGGCGTACTAATAAGTCCACACTTGGATTGAACTTATGTTTGCTTATGCTTTTGTAAAATGTGAACTATGTTGACTTGGTATTATTATCATACGGTAGGCCTTTTTTAGAAATTATTGAAAATATTTTTGAAACATTAAAGTATCCTAATTATTTTACATTTCAATTACTTATGTTATGCAATGATTACATATTTCGTACCAGCAATTTCGTGAATCAATTTATACCTTTTTTACAAGTTATATGCCATCTTATACATCTGATAATAATATTACTTCCGAATATAATAGTCAAATAAACATTGCTTACTACGTATAACCTGTTTAGCTTTGTTACTTTAGGTTTTTTGAGGAACACAGCTCCTTTGGAGATCATATTCTTAGGTTAGGTTAGGTAGAAAGAGGGAAGATGCGAACGGTAAGGAAACGAGTTGCTGCTGGTGACTGTAAAATGGTCAGTGCTATACCTTCACCATTAGGCAGTCTACAGCAAACGTCCCAAAGAAGCCCGCAGTTTCTCACAACCACTTATGTTGTGTGTGTTAATTTTATACAGAAGTGGCGGGACCTACAGTTTAAAGTCGACTCCAAACTACAGATTTTTGAGAAACAAGAAGAGAAAGAGTAGAAATCGCCGAAAAAAATACTTTTTGTATTTTTTTATTTTTGATGTCTGGCCTGGGATTCGAACTCGGGCCTTTCGTCAAATAAGCCAACACACTACCTACTAGACCACGGCGACTTCAGAGAGATCATATCTTATCCGTTTAAAAGTTTTTGTTTGTTTTTATTTCATGACTAAGTTATTAATAATCGGATTATGTTTATCTTGCTTTATAATTATGACATATGACAGGTGGGAGTGGTAGTTTAATTAAATTAAAATCCACTTAGGCACATGTACCGACTGGTTGTGATGTGACATGAAACCGTGCCTTTGAATTGGCATCTGTGCCGACAATCAGTAAAGAGTCTTCGCCTGAAAGCTGATTTGACGTTAAGAAATGTTATAGAAGAGTTTACATTGACTTAGAAATGCTGGACACATCTTAAATTTATCTACAATCCTGACAAAAATCATTCGAAGCTATCGACAATCAGTAAAGTTAAAATGTTAAAGAAGAGTTTACATTGGCCTAGAGATCCTGACAAAAATCATTCGAACCAACCGCAGTCCTTCTTTATAACTATGTTTATGTCCTTAATTGCCAATTTATTAGTTTTTATACTATGGCACCAAGTACCTATTCAAAACTACATACAAGGGATCGTACTAAAAATAATACGATTATAACCAACTTCTTAGATTACCATCAAACCCAATTGAAATTAGTTTCTATGTGCTCGTATAATTCAATTAATTTGGCAAGTACAAGTTATTTCTTAAAATGCATTATCGTTACAATTATAATAAGTTTTTTTTTATGCTTAAGAAGTCGATAATTTCGTCAAACACTTTAACTGTTTCGTTTCATATTTTCATTAACATAATTTATTCTCTTTTTAGGTACTTTTTTCTTCCCTTTTTCAAAGTGACAGTCTGTAAAACAAAGAAACTTTTACATGTCTGGAGATAGAAGCTATTCAAGAGGTTCGAAAACATGAATAAGTCCTTACATTTTATTTTGGACAAATATCACATTACACGTATACGAATTTATATCAAATTTTATTTTAATTCGTGTAAGTAATATTAATTCAAATGATTTACCCTTCAATAGGAAATTTTTTAAAATCTCGTTTTATCGAAATTAGTCAGTCAGTTAAAATTTCCGTGACAAAATCTAAATTCTTTTAATACAATACTACATAAATAAGGATTTCTACATTAATTCGATTAGAAGGATATACTAGGCTTTGCCTTTAATATAGTGGCATACAAGTAGTAAAATCCATTACAAAATTATGATTTAGTAATCAAGGGATTTCACTATTAAATATGCTTTTATTTAATTACGTTAAATACAAAATAATTTAGTTTTTAAATAAGTCGTTATAAAATGTGTTTTAAAAAATATTTCATTTGCTTTCGTTTTGATAGTTTGAGTTTTAGTATTTTTTTTTTTTTTGTTTTGTTTGTGGTTCCTTTTTAAAGAGAGTCTTTCTATAGTTTCGTGTCTTATAATTAGTTTAAAAATTGGTCACAAGAAATGTTTATTTATAATTTTGCTGAAATGATATATTAAACAATTTAAAATGATAATTAAAAAAAAATCAATTATAACTTTCAGATTAATAATTAATTACTCAGGTTCGATTCGATAGGTTAAAAGACTTAAATTAAATGGTATCATGCTAATAAAAAAAAATATGGAAATTTTTGATTAAACACGCTGTAATCTCAAGTACTATAAATTAACCTTTTCATTTATTTTATTTCAATCTGCTTTATGAAATATGAATTGCTAAAACGCGCTGTACGATATACATTCTATTAATTATTGGGACACTAAATTACATATTGTCTCAAATCGAGAAACTCAAAATTTTTTTTTTATTTGAAATGCTAACGCATTTTATTCAAAGAATGCATACGTATTGAAATAAAGGCAAGGTTTAGGCCAAGTGTACGTTAAGGAAGCTGAAGATGGCTGTTTACTTTGTTTCAAAATTCTACGATTATTAAATTGAAATCCATATTTAATTGAAAATCTTAAATTAAATTAAAGATTAATTTGATAACAAGGTTAAGTACAAGGTGAAGGAAAAAGCCAAGTTTTCCAGCTAATCTTTACTTGTATAAGTTATCAGAACATTAATTTTTTCATATCAAGCGTATGTTCCAAAAAGCTAACAAACAACTCAGAACAATGTCAGTAAAAAACTCAGCTGATTGCTTATTCGAACCCTAATAATGCTTTAAATTTAACATAAGGAAGCTCTCATTATTCACGGTTAAAGATATGAGCAATACTAATTCTGAATAAGTCGTTACGTGAAATACCCATTCGTCATCCTAAAAACAATGATAACTCTGATCATACATACATAATTGGTCATTACAACCCTTCAGTCAGGATTATTAACCTAGTTTCTCACACTACTTATGTTGTGTGTGTTAATTTTATACATAAGTAGCGGGACCTAAAGTTTAATGTCGACTCCGAACGACAGATTTTTGAGAAACTTTTCATGGCAATTTTATTTTTAGTCTCAGAGTTTTTGCTAGAAATCTGCTGAGAAGAAATCGCCGGAAAAAATACTTTTTGTATTTTTATTTTGATGTCTGGCCTGGGACTCGAACCCTGGCTTTAAGTCTAATAAGCCAGCACACTACCTACTAGACCACGGTGACCTTACTCTGATCACCATTATTATTACTATTCAATACTAGATCTCTTCAGATAGAAGTAGAAACTCGTTTCCTAATTTATCAGATCAAAATAATTCGAACAGTTTCGATGACATCTTATAACTATGTATATCGTCGTTCTCATGTGAAAGGCCCTAATTCACACTTTTTTCTAAGTTGATTTTTTTTTTGTGATTCCAATACATTTAACACAAATACTTACACCTTCTTACAAAAATTTTATAAAAAAAAAATATATATGCGCGTTAGGGTGTTTCTACATGAGACCAACGATATATCCATGATGGCCATATACTAGCCTACATCTGGAGAATACTATTTAAATTTAAATTTTTATTTAAATTTGTCTGTTGAAGCAACACACCACCGACTTTTTGACTAATGGATCTTGTTAGTTATATTTTTGTTCGAAAAGTAACTCATGAAAAGATGAAATTTGGAAACGATTGAAAGGAAGTTCACCACAAGTGTCAAAGTGTTACCACAAGTATATTATTTCTAAGGCAGGAATACTTTCAATAAAAAATTCAAATACGAAAAAGAAAGGGAAAAATATAATATTTTTTAAGTACATGGAGGAATATCCTTTATATTTTAAATAAATTTTAAATCCATATGTTGTTGCTAGAAATAACTTTCGAATAAGAGTGTTCGATTATATGTATGTGTACATAAAAATTTATTTTTTATTTATAAAAAAATTTTAAATAATTTATTAAAAATGTTCTGTTTATTATTGTTTTTTTTTTTTTGTTGTAATCAAATAAAATAAATTAATTTGAAATAAGTAGCGTATGCGTAACTTAATTTTCGTTTTGTTAAATCATAATTAATATTATTGTGTATAGAAAGTGTGCTAAATAGTAATAATAAGTGTCAGTACATTTTTCTTTTTGTTAAACTAAAAATAAAAAATTATCGTCTTAATAATAATATTCTTAAATTATTTGTGTATGAATATAATTTCATAGAATTTAAGGTTTTGTTTTTCAACTAATAATTCTTTTAAGCATAAAAATTAATTGTATATTTAAAACTACTTCCAAGGAGAAGAGATAAAACTGAAAACAGTTGGAAATAAATTAACTTAAATTTTTATTTTAATAATTCATTGTTTTTATAATAATAATAATTGCAAATATTGCTTTTAATTTTTCATAATGTTTTATAAATTGTATCGTCGTAATTGTATTCTTTTTTCTTTTATCATTTTCGTTTTATTTTTTTTTTGTTTAAGGTTTTTTGAATTTCCTGCAGCGTATTATCAAGTTACTACCGAAATATTCTTTAAACATATTATATTTTATAATAATAATTTTTCTTTAATTTAAGGTCAATACTAAATTTTATTTAATAATATATAGTTTTTTGTGTTTTTATTTTCTGGTAGTTTTTAATATATGTATTTTTAATGTTTTGTTTTTAATAATTTTATTAATTTGTTTTTGTTTAAGGTCTCTTCTACTTTATGTTATTTTTTTTATATTTTATTTTAAATATTGTATTAAAATTCTACGGTTTAAATATTAAAAAGTAAAAATTAAATGTTTGTAAAAACTTAAAACATAAACTATCACAAAAAACAAATACTTAAAAATCATAAAAAACAAAATAAAAACTAACAAATAAATTATCTAAAATTCTTTTTAAACCGATTTTGTTTTTCATTTAAAATTATTAATAATTAATTATATTCTTTGCTTTGTTAATTTTTTTGTTGTTGTTTATTTTGAAATACTTTGAAAATATTTTATTGATTTTACATTTGACTCTCCTTACGCCACTGAAATGTACCCGATTTAACACCAATACTTGATGATCCCTGGCCACTGCTGGATAGTATATTGTTGGTACGTCTAATTAGCTGGGCCGCTGAATCGAAGCGACTGCGTATTAGACGCATTGCGGGATTTGTTGTAATGCCACTGCGTTTGCTTTTGCTAAAAAAAAAAGTTTATTAAATTAAAATGATAAAATTCACAAATTTCAGTTTTTTTTTAAAGTCATTCATAGTCGTATGAAACTTTTCTTTTAAACTTAGACTTTTCTTTTAAACTTTTTTTCCTTTATTTATGTTATAAAATCTTAAATTTGAATATAAGTGTTCATCTCTAACCAATGCTAGAGAAATAAAGTTCTCATTATCGATTGCGTATAAAATTGATTTTACGTAACTGAGTGTAATGACTACGGTTTAGGATGCCATCAGCTTTACTAAATGCTTTTAACTTTAACTTATGATTTGATTTTAACTTGTTTAACGTTTTAGTCCTGTGATATATTTTGCATTTTCTATATACTATGAGTATATATCTGTTAGCAGTGATTAATCTTATAATTTTATTTTATCACCCTTGAATTTTCTCTATGATTGAAGCTAAAACTGTACCCAATAATCAAAAAAGATAACATTATGATGTTAGGTTAGGTTGCACCTGTCGGTCAAGACAAGCACAATACCCGGAGGTCGAAATTGTCCCATTGTACATTGTCCTTTGGGAAGGCAGGAAGTAGAGGATATAGGAATGTAGGGAAGGGGAGGGAGAATGGGAAACGGAGGAATTACATATAAAGAAACCGACACAAAACAAAAGAGGTTGAGAGTGTGACTACACTTATGAGGCCCTAGCACCTTTCAACGAGCTCAAGCTGCTAATGAATCTGTGGAAGCCTTGATTTCGGCTCTTGATACAGAACTCAAGTTCTCAAAGAAGGCCCTGCCAAGGGTCCTCAACCTCAACCTAGCAAGGGCTGGGCAGTTGCAGAGGAGATGTTCGATAGTCTCTAACTCCTCCTTATCGCAACATACCATGCAATAGTCCAGTTGGGATCTGTTCCAGGTCCCCGTCAGCGAACCTAATCTCGCAGTGCCCCGAGATTCAATTTTACATTACATGTATAATAGAAGTTTGTACTCTGGTGTTCGGTTTCACCCAAATAGTCAATGGTTTTCAACTGTCCTTAATTTAATTTGTGCTATATTTGTGTTAAAAACGATAATTCATACAACCCCCTTGTTTACCACTGTATACACCAATTGCCTTGCTTTATAAATATTCGTTCATTACCCAGCTGGTTGTAATGAGAGAGAATTTTATAAGGTTATCTGAATTCAGAAGTACAGTGGAACTGTTAGACAATGGCGAGTTCCGCCTCACAGATAAGGTACTTAGCATTCCCCTATCTTTTATTGAATTTGTTTGGTAATTTGTTATAGCCAGAATCTGTGCAATATTGTGCAAATCAAAAATGATGTACGTCTGGAATGAAAGCAGTTGGAAATGAGAAATTGATAGGCCACATAGTTTAGTGGGTAGTGTGAAGGTGTGTTAGACACAAGGCTGTGATTCAAAACACAGCTTAGACATCAACAAAAGCGAATTAAAAAAAATATTTCTTTGGCAATTTTCTCTCATCAGATTTCAGGCTAAAAAGGTTCTCAAAAATCTGTCGTTCATAGTCGACTTTAAACGTTAGGTTACGCCACGCGTGGAAAAAATTAACACACACAACATAAGTGATGTAAGAAGCTAGGTTGTAATCCTGGCTGAAGGGCTGTAATGCCAAATTATATGTGTAATAGGGAATAAGATATAAGGACGGCACCGTCAGTGATAATTTTCATGGCAGATCAAATCCTAATACCTTCTATGCCAAGTACAGCGAACAAGTCAGAGTCTGAAATTCTATAGCTATAGCACTACGTCTAAGGATAGTGGTTACGTCAGTTTGAAGAATAGTTCTGTCTGCTAGGGCCTATGGAGTTCTTAGTTATGTCGATTTCGTTAGCATAAAGATAATGCTTTATCGAGATTTCATATACTTATGGTAACGATAGTTGATAGCGTAAGAAGAAAATCTTGCCTCTGTGTTGGAATTGTTTTTTTTTTTTACTAGTAATAAATATCTTCCATACACATCTATATTTAAAAAAAAAACTGTGAAGATTGGTACGAAATAAAAATAATTGCTTGTTTATAAATAAAATACAACGTTTACCTTGATGAACTGGCTTGATTCTCTTTAAGATTTCCCAAAATAATACGCATATGAGTATCACGCGCAAAGTGATTATCGGGCAAGACTGACTTGCCACTGGCACCATTGCTACCGCCACCACTGTTTAAACCTGAAATGCCGCCAGCACAGTCATCAATGTTATTAATCGAGGGCAATTGGCCGGGGGAACTTAATTCACTGCTAGGCGAGTGTGGTGGTGTAGCGTATAGGGGCGACATACATTCCATATCATAGAGATCGGCCTCATTACTGGCCATATGCGAAGCTATATTTTTAGAAATTTAAATATATAGGCAATGAATTTTTATAATGCCAGCAAAAGCTTACCCATTTGATGTTCATTGAGATCGGGTAATATTTGTGAATGCCTTTGATGAGCTGCATTTTTATGGGCTAATGAAGCAGAATTATGTTTTGCATTAACCATGGGAGAATTCTGCACAAATGGATTGTTACGTGAGCTGAGCTTGGTTTGACGCTGTAATTGTTGTGTGAAAGTAAGGGGAGCCTAAAATATGACGACATATTAATTTGCATACATGTTTACATATTAAGCACAAATTACTTACATCGTTACTACTACCGGTTGATTGACTAGAGATAACACTTTTACGTTTGTGCAGACTGCTGGTATCCGATTGCATTGTGTTCTGATAGAAGTTATTTGAACTATGTGTTGAACTTGAGGCGTTCAATATACTGGGTGCGGCCATATTATTGTTAACCGTAGCCGTTGTGGCGGCCGAACAAACTGATGACGCTGAGGCATGAGGTGGGAACGGTGAGGCATTCAAATTGCCTACAGCCAGATTAGCATGAGCCGGTATAGAAGGTGGCTGATCTGGTGAACGTAACATATTCGCGTGATGAAATTTACTCTCCATGGGATTATTTGATTCATCTTAAAAAAAGAAAAACATTTCAATGCATAATAATAGATTTATAATTAAATGAAGAATTTACTTTTGGTATAGTTATCGAAAATTTTAAGGATATTTGTGCGATTCGATTTGGCTGCTAGTTTGATGGGTGTACGGCCACAATGATCCGATTTGTAAGGATTGGCGCCATACTTCAGTAAAGCAATTACACACTTTTCATGACCTTCTTGGGCTGATATACCCAGCGCTGTAGCACCTTGTTTACAGGCATGATCAGCTAAAGCACCAAAGTAGAGTAATATGTTCATGACATCGTGATTGCCTTGCCAGGCACAAGAATGCAAAGGTGTACGAGCCTCCAAATCCATAGCATTCACATCGGCATTACCTAGTTTAAAGGGAATTTCTTTTTTATTTGACTTTTCATGAAAACAAATTCACTGATTTACCTAAAGTTATCAACATCTTAACCATTTCAGCATGACCTTGCCAGGCTGCAACATGCAATGCTGTCCTGCCCTCGCTATCGCTTATATTAACATCGACATCAGTAAACTCTAAGAGATATTTAACCATCTCTAGCTTATTTTCTAATGCCAGTATATACAATGTAGTACGTGAATCAGCATCTTTGGCATTAACATCACAATTGTACTTTAAAAGATATTGTACCGTCTCTAGATGTCCTTCTAAGCACGCTAAACGGAAAGCTGTTTTGCCATCATGAGCTTTTTGATCCACAAAGGTGGCATGACATTCCAGTAACACCTGGACACACTGTGTACGACCCTCTTGCGCAGCCAAATGTAAAGCAGTCTTGCCTTCATTGTCACATTCATCTATTTTGGCTCCTGACTCTAAAAGTTGAAGGCATACCTCGTGGAAGCCTTCAAAAGCAGCATAATGCAAAGGTGTCCAGCCGGCATTATCGCGATGGGTTTCGTCTAAGCCACGATCTAATAATTGACGTACAGTTTCAATATTACCTTGGGCAGCAGCAATACTGAGCACTGTACGACCTTCAGAATCCATGCAATCAATGCCGCAACCCCAAAAAAGCAAAAGTTTCACAACATTGGCATGGCCAGCGGTACAAGCGGCCCATAAAGGTGTTCTGCCCATAAAATCGGCCAGATCGGGATCAGCACCATTTTCCAATAACAGTTCACAGACTTCAGCATTGCCCTCAAAAGAACTGACCAATAGAGGTGACATGCCATCATTATCCAATTGATCCGTGTTAGCACCATGTTCTAATAGAGTTGAAATAACTTTGCTGTACCCGGAGGAACCGCATAATGCAGCCACACACAAAGCGCTACGACCATCCAAATCCAAATGATTGACGTTAGCGCCATTTTCTAATAATATCTCCACAATATCGTAATGACCCATGTAAGAGGCTGCTATTAAAGAAGTTCTACCTTGACGATCAACTGAGTTGACATCGGCTCCATGTTCTATTAAGATTTTTAAAATATCCTCATGGCCACTCCAGGCTGCAGCTCTTAAAGCGGTACGCCCTTCCTTATCGGCCAGGTCTATTTTACAAGCTGGATGTGCTATTAAAAGTTTTACAACCTCGGTATGGCCACCCCAAGAAGCGGAACGCAGAGGAGTCCAACCATCACGATCGGCGTGATTCACATCAACACGTTTCATGCGGCCTGTGCCATCATTGCAGGGCTGTGAAAAATTTAGCAACAGCTTAACTACCTCCAAATGCCCATTACGTGAAGCTATGTTTAAGGCCGTTTGACCATTATAATCTTCAATCTCTAAATCTATTGGTCCTTTACAGGCGTTTAAGGCTCGTTCTAAAAGCAAATGATTACCATCATTAGCCAAGATATGAATCAGAGCCTTGCCCTTGTGCAATTCCAGGCGATTAGAGTCTGAGAGTTGATGTAACGTAGAGGAAGCGTTATCATCCTGGCTCTCCTGATGGGGTTCGCTTTTCTCTGAAGGACTGGTGGGTCTTTGGGTTTCCAGAATACAAGATCTTTCACTGGAAATCAAAAGATCTGCCAATTCAAAGTCTATGTTTTGCGATTTCTCAGAGAGTTCCGGAGACATTAACGAGGATTCACATGAAGTCTGGGTATCGGCATTGTTTATGCCTGTTTCTATAAGTAATTTCAAAATCTTGCCATCAGTAGGCAAACTGGGCTTAAAAAAATCACACAACATTTGTGAAAACTCGTCACCCAATTCGTTATTTAAGAACTTTTCTATCATGTTACGAGTTTTGGGCAAAAAGTTTGGATCATTCTTGAAGTCCATTTCACATTGAGAGCAACAGTTCAAGTGGTTGGTATAAAAGCAATCGTTTAGATTGAGTCGCGACTCCAATAGCATTAAAATCAAATCTAAATCTATATTTCGATTGGTTAGATATTCACCCGATTTGATGAGATGATAGATAAACTTGCGGACTGTATTCGCGCACAAAGTTTCGGCAACGAGCAGATAATACATGGAAATCATAACGTGGCCCTCATTAACATCGCAGATAAATTTTTTGGTAGCAAATTTAACATCGACTAGCCAATCGGAAAAGGAATTATGGAATATTTTCAGTCTTTGCTGGTCACTGTCATACAGCAGTATATTCTTCATGAGCAACAAACGTTTCTCGAACTCCTCATTGTCTATGGTATAATTGTGGGTTCTTAAGCAATTGAACAGAAACAGCTTGTCTACATAACCCGAAGAGGCCAATAAAACATTCAAAACTGGTCTTATTTTCATATATTGCTTCTTGTTAAACGATTTCTGACATATATATAGATATAGGCCGTTCAGAGTGCAGGGTATCAGCTTGATTTCACGAAAACTGAAAAAGTTTTCCTTAATGCCGTTCAAAACTTTCTCTAAGTAGAGGATACAGCCATTCGATTTGATATAAAGTTGATGCAAAGACTCAATAATTTCCTTGGTCAACATAATACTGTCTTTGAAGTCGGAGTTTAGTCTATTGATGATGTACTCCTGGACATCCTTAACTACATGGGATTTACGTAAATCGTCTAAAGTGATCTTCTTAAAGCCGGTAAACATTTTGGTAATTTGTTTGGTTTGTTTTTTGGTAGTGCACACCAGGAATAGCCATTTCGGGAACAGATGTATATGATTCGATAGCAATTCCGCCACATTACGGCTCTTGTGGGTGGTTGCATTACGTCCTCCCTTCAGGGTTGATATCAAATTACCATCATTTATGTAATTCTCGTCTATTGAATCGATTAGCAGTAGTAAAGCTGTTTTGGGTGGCGTCAATTCGAGTAGAGGAAACAACAAAGCCTTCTTAAAACACTCATCCGGATTCTTTTCTATGTTATCGACTGTTAGGCATTCAAATATTTCCGGATTTGAAAGTAACATTTCGTAGTAACCATCAGCTATAATAGTGCGACAGCTTTTGGTCTTTGGTAAGGGAGGTGGTAGAGTGCTGAGATTAGCGGGTCTATCGTCAAACCCTTTCCCGTTCATGGACAAATCGAAATCAATTAAATTGTTATCGCTAAAATTCTCCTCGGGCCTTGCATTTCCTTTACTTTTATCTTCGATTTCGTTGTTAATATCGGCCATTTCCTTCTCGTTTTCTTTAGTCGTTGTTTCCTTTTGCTGTTGCTGCTTTTGCCTTGTCAGTTCCTCAAAGTCTTTATCTACTTCGGGTTTATCTTCGTTGTCTAATTTTTCGTCTTTGAAACTCTTTAAATCATAGTTTTGTTCGTCTGCTTCAATGGCTTCTAGAATTTCCTGTTTGAGATTTTCACTATTGACCGTAGCTATATCTTCTCCACCGCCTTGTTGTGGACCTGCGTGGGATGTGATGATCGTTGAATTTACGTGCTTAATTGGAGAAGACACTGCACAAGTTCTTGAAAGCTTTACCGGTATTTTAGATTTTTTGCCAGGACTTGTTTTATTCGAAGAGGAAGATTGATCCTCTTCCCTTTTACGAAATTTTTCCGTATCATTATCTTTATTTTCTTCATACTCTCCTGAAGTTTTATTTTTAATTCCCTTGGGGGGATGTGTACCATAATTAGGCTTCTCGGAAAATTCATCCACATTAATAGTTTGTTGTGGAGCCGGTTCAGATTTTTGCCGTAAAAGCTGTAAATTCTCTGATTTCTTGCCGGTTGAGGTACGCCTTTCCTGGAATTGATCCAATTCGGAAACTTCACATTCCTTGGCTCCTCGCTTTAGTTCGGCTATCAAAATATCCTCAGCATTTTCATCCATGGATATATTATTCATAGCCTCGTCTAGTTTGGATTCTTGTTGCTGGACCTCATCCTGTAGAAAGGAGAAACCCTCATCTATAATACGCTGGGATTCATCTTTGGTTATGAGTGAAGAATGACTTAAGATCTGCAGTACTATTTTCCGTATAAACAACGATAAGCTATGGCACTCAGGATTCTGTGATTCAATCAAGTAACAGGCCAATAATTTACGATTTAATATGCCTTTGGTACCAGAATTGCCATTTAGAATGGCCTGGCAAATCGATGTTTTACCCGAGCCATTTGATCCTAACACCAAGCAACCATTGTACGTTGAAGAAGATATAGCAGAAGCTTTAGCACGAGCCGACATAAACTGGGATGGACCAGCAAAGGCTTCATTTTTAGCACCTGGTACGCCACCCAAGAGGCTAGGCATTGATTTCTTACCGGCTGTCCGTTGCTCCAAACACATGGCAATTTTTTTCAAGACCCACTCACGGTTTATATAGACCTTGGCACCATAGCTTTGTGGGTGGGAATAATGATGTTGTACTGCTTGTCTGCCACTGGCTACAAAACCATTAACCTCCTTATCGGGTGATATTTTCTTTTGCATTAAGACCTCTAAATTATCGGAAGTCTCCTCGGGATTGCGGTCCACATTAGCAGCACCCTCTAGAGCGGCTTCCATTACCTCTTCGGGATCTACGCTACGTCTTGATATTTCTACAGGAAAATTTTGCTGAACCAAATTGGCAAAGTGTTCTTCTCTAGCCAAATTTGAGAAACTGGAATTGGGACAGTCTTTACCCGTAAGCTCCATTTTCTTATGTAACTGTGTAGTATCCTTAAGGAAATTTAAAATGCGTCGATCCTCCAGTTGATGTCCTCCGCTGCTGGTGGTTGGCAAAGGTATACCTTGGTTCGTGTACATATTGCTAGAAGTGCAACCTGAATCGGGTTCATCATCTAAATCGGTAACGGGTATTGAGTTACCGTTACGATTGCTATTTAAACGATTGCTGTCACGCGTATTCAATTGCTTATAATCCATAATATTAGTCAACTTTAAGTCATTCGTTTCATTCGATTCACTTATCGTTCGCGATGTTTGTGCCGACGGTTGCTGCAACCTACTACGCTCGCCGCTTTTATAACGATCGGATTTCCTTAAAGGTGTAGCATAAATCATTTCTTTGGGCATTTGACCGGTAGAGAAGTGTTTACCACTCTGATGATGTTTATTATTCGGAGTTGAGTTCGAATTCGAATTTGGAATCATGTTGGCATTTGTATTATTGACGTTTAACTGAGCGCTTTGATTGCTTATATTATTCAAAAGCAATTGCTGAGACAATGCCTTGTTCGAGTTAATATTATTCGAGTTTGTTGATTGTGCACTTTTCTGTTGTTGCATTTTGCGCACCGACTCATTAAACATGGCCTGACACGGTAGATTTTCGTAAATATCATTGCGTAAGTGATCGTTATCCTTGTGTTTGGACATAATGGCAACTGTGATAGATATTTTTCTCAAGTTAAGCTTAAAATCTTTGGTTTGTTGGTTTTTAAAGGATTTCGTAGTGTTTTTAGTTCTTATGGAAATAAATCAGATTCTAGATCGTTGGTTTCCTTTGCAGTCGTCGTTCAAATAGCATCATTCGTCTGTTAAGCTTATAAATCTACAAGAGAAAGAAAGAAAAATTGAATGAAAAAAAAAGATTAGTAAAATACACCATTTCCTCTTCAATATAATTTAATTAATTTTCAGAAAATATTTTCTTTACATAAACGATTCGCATTAGTTTTGTTTTGTCATTTTATTTGCCAGTTAAAAAAGTAACCATTATTCGCTAACTTTTCACACACGATATCGCTCGAAAATCCACTACCTACATAGTGGATATATTTTTTATCATTAGCTAATAAAACAATGAATAAATTGGAAACGAGTTTCTTGAAGCGAGTATGTGCATGGCACATTATATTACTTTCTCAAGAGCAGTCACAGGTAGTCCTACAACTGTAAAGTCATTCTGAAAAATACCCTATTTTTTGTGGTTCCATCCTTGCATCGTACTTCGATTTTTTTTGGTGAAACTGAAAAAATTGGCTATGTTGACATACGGTTTAAAGAAGATAGTTTTGAATTCTGCACTGCATATTTGATGAGTAATTAATATAAGGCTTAAGAGTCGCCAAGATAGGACTAGAAACACATGAAGTTTCTCTTACAAAAGGATAAACAAGCAGCAATTCAAATCTTGTGAAGAGAACATTACAGGAGCCATTGCTATGATATCAGATTAAGGAGTACACCAACATGCGAATTCATGGATTGACCACTTACTGTGTAGTCGCTTAAATACATCCTAATACATATTATAAATCTTTCTGTTAGTCTGTTTTTTTGTTTGTTAGCCAATCCCGCCTGAACGCCTGGACCGATTTCCTTCAAATTTGGGATATAGAACGGGCTTTTGTCGGTACAGGTTATAGGCTATAAAATTTTGACCAAAAGGCGAGAAAAAAATGGGGCAAATGTGGAAATAATGGTAATAGGTAATTTTTTACGATTTACCTTGGTTAAGTTCCCCAAATAGCTATTGGAGGTGTTCCGTTTCTAAGGTTGAACCAAAAGGGGTCCAAAAAGGGAGAAAGGGTCCAAAAACGGGCAAATTAAGTGCATACCCAATCACGTCTGAAAGCTTGAACCGATTTTCTTGAAATTTGGTATATGGATCGCGATTTTGTGCAGGTTATAGGCTATAAATCTTTAAAAATTTTGAACTAAAGGGGAAAAAACGGGAGAAAGGGCGAAAAAAAGGGCAAAAATTAGTACTTTATGCATAAATGCTGTATTTTATTTGTTTTAAAGGTATTTTTTTACGATTTGGCTTGGTTTAGTATCCCAAATAGCTATTAGAGGTGTTTCGTTTATAAAGTTGGACCAAAAGGGGGAAAGGGGCGAAAAACGGGCAAATTGCATGCATTTATATTTAGGACTTAGAGTATTCAAAAAACTGGATTGTTTGATAAACCGGTTTCCGAATAATTTGAAAAATTGCATTTTTTTAAGAAGCCGGTCTCGAAACCTGATTTTTATTTATTGTTATTTTTATAATCCGCACAACGCCGGGTACAAACTGCTAGTATACGTATTATTGGCCATTACAAACCTTCAGTCAGGGCACCAATCTCATACATAAACTGCGGAATCTACAGTTTAAAGTCGAGTTTGACAAAATCTGTAATTTTTAACAAACTGTTACAACAGTTTTATTTACCCTTAGCGTTTATGACTGAAATCTGGTGAGAGTAACCGAGGCCTTATGTTAAATAAACTAACACGCTACCTGGTAGACTTTAGCAATATCGCTGGGAACATTTACTTAGAATAACCTTTAGAAAGTAAATGGTAAATAGAATGTTCCATTTATCTCATCAAAATAAATATATTTTAACTTTTACAAATCGTTATTTTTTCTAATTTCCAAAATCCAAATGAATAAAATTTTTAACAAAAATTAAACACTTTTTTTAATACAGTCAAACTCATTTAAAACTAACTCGGTTATAACGAATTCTTGGTTATTACGTACATATTCTCAAGTCCCAACGTTTTAATAATAATTTTCATACAAAAAACTTCGTTTATTACAAACTCGTTTATAAAAGGAACTACTTTAAATGGTCCCAGTAATTAAATTTCATACATTTTACCTGATTTATAACGAACTCTCAGAAAAAACTTTGAATTGTGGCAATAGTCTTTACTTTTATTTAATATGGCAGCATTAAATGGCAACTTAGCATCTTTAATCAGCTGATAGATAAAGAGGATTAAAACATATTTTTGGTTTTTAATAAAAAAATACTTTATATTTTTAATAAATGAAAAAAATTGTTTGTATTTTATATTTTTTCCATGACTTTACCCCGTTTATTACGAACTTTGCCTATAAAGAACTATTTTTTTTGGTCCCACGGAGTTCGTTATAACCGGGTTTGACTGTATATATATTATGTATGTTATCCAATGCTGGTTTGCTTTACTTATTGAATACAAAAAGCAAGTGCAATTGAAGCACATCGATTACAAACATATCCCTGATGGGAGATTTTGAGAAATAATTTAAGAAAATAGAAATCTCTTCTTGCTCGATATTTAAAACTAGCTAAGCTTTCCTTCATACATAGATAGCAATACTGTGATAATCCAAAGGGTAGAATGGCAATAACATATCCTTAAAGGCGGATTGTGATTTAAAACAGTAGATCGCCTTATAATTTTCATTTTACCAAATAATCTAACATTTGTTTATCTATTCCACGCATTGTTTAGTGTAAAATTCTAATCATCGTTCCAATTTATTTATTCCTTTTTAACCCTTTAGGGGTTTTTTTTTGGTCCCACGGAGTGCGTTATAACTGGGTTTGACTGTATTTGGAACAAGCTTTATTAAGCCAAATGCATACCGTTTTGATCGGTATTATTTTAGCATTTTTGGGGCAATGCTGTTATTCTGTTCTATAGATTTTCATGGTTTTCTAATCGAAAAATTGATCCAATTGTGTTTTGCAGGCCTCTAGGGAATTTAAATTTGCAACAAAGGATATTCTATAGGTATGACTTTCCAGTCAAGTCCTGAATATTATAGGCGCCGTATTATGGAAAAATTAAGTAAAAAAATTACGAAAAATTGTAAAATGGTGTTAAAAGTCGTTTAATTGTTTATCTTAAAAAGATTTTTATTTTCTTTTTATTTTATTCTGACTTGTTTACCAAGTCAGTCAAACTATTGACCCTATTTTGACCCCCTTTTTTTGCTTTTCTCGTTTTGTTTTGTGTTGTTTTGTTGAGAGTTAAGTATGCTATTCTTCTATTCTTTTATTTCATTCTATTATTTTGCACTTGTATCTATTCATCTGTGCAACACAACACAAATATATTTTCTATAGCGTCTATGGTGCAATAAAATTTTATTTAAAAAGTTGCAAAAGTCTACTAAAGCTAGGAGCGTAAACAAAAATATTATAATCATAATGATGGACAAGGGGTTGACGGGCCAACACTATAGTTGAAGTGTAAAATAAGGTTAGAAAATATTGCACGTTTTAAGAAAAATAAAAGAATGTCTATCATCATTAGATGAGAATGCAATTCATGCAGCTAACCAGAACATCATCATTGGAAATGTGAAATTATTTAAATCTCATCTTTCTAATACGGATGGAGGATTAAGGTTGTTAAAAAATTATTAAATGGTTTAATAAAATTTATAAAAAAAAAAAACATTTGAGACCAATTATAGAAAACAATGCATTTTTGTATTCGCATAAACGAGCAGTAAAAGGTAATTTATTTTGAGAATTCGAAATATTTACTTGATACTTTTGATTTTGATTTTAAAAAAACAATAGCAGAAGGGTGGTTCAATAAATCTGTACTTTTTTGAAATTGTTTAGCATTAAACATAGTGGAAACATTGTTCAATTCCGTTTCTATTCTAATACTATGTTCAGACATGCACTTATATTGAGAAAATCGCAATAAACAGCATTCTTGATCTCAATATTTCATATAAAATTTCAAATAAATATTGCTCAATAAATTCATAAATTGTTATAATATTGATTAAAACTTTAAATACAACACTATCATAAGTACGTTCAGTGAGCATATTACATTTTTCCGAACACTTTCTATTGATACTAGACAACTTAAATGTAAACAACGATAGTGTCTACATTGCAAAAGCTTTCTTTTCTGCAAGCTACCCAAAATTATCAAATTTTTATTTCTCATCCTTCTGAGGCAAACCACTTTTGAGTCACATGTAGTCTCTATTAACCCCAACAGTTCGGCGTTTCGGTTAATCATTAGCAATAAAAATATTTTTGAATCTAATTTTCGCGATTAAATTAAAAACAATTTTGTTAAAGCAATCAACTGTTTTGTTTACCAGCTGTCAAATAAATTTTCGTATATTATATGTCTGAACGCTAAAAATATTGTTCTCAATAAACCGAATATTGATTTAATAAAAGTGCATGTCTGAACATAGTATAAAGCTGTTCACAGCAGTCTTCTGAGTAATATGAACGAAAATATTTCTGGAATATTAAATCTTATTTTTTGAAAGGCCGATGTTAGATAAGAGTATGATATACTTATCTAAACTTCAGTGCTTAATTGCTAATGACACCGGCTACCGAAATAAGACAAAAAGTCTGAAAGCATTTCACAATTTTAATATTTTTAGCGAGACTGCTTCTGTACGAAGTTTGATAAAAATTAATCTTTAAATCTTTAATTAAATTTTACCTTTTGAATAGCTCTCCATCATGTACGTTTTTCCAGTGACATTTTGAAATAGAAATCAATTTATTTTATTCACGTGTGGACCAGAATAACAAAATTGAATAGTTTTATTCTTGCTTGTCTTACATAAGGTGTAGTAAGATTAAATCCATTATTGAAATTACTTTAGTAATTTGTATTTCGATGGCAAAAAAATCAGTACGTAATTACTTACTTAATTGGTCCGTGCAACTCTTTAGTCAAGACTACGACCCAGCGTCTTGCACCACCGATTTTGTGTGCGTTAATTTCATATACGAGGACTTTTCAGGATTTTTTCCAAGAAGAAATATTTTACCCTATTTGGTTTTGTTTGAGGTGTCTGTGCTGTGATTTAAGCCTTACGTCTAATATGCCAACTCCCATTTACTTACCCATTAGACTATCGCCACTTCAACTTAACTCAGTATTGTATGAAACTTTGTTCGAGCCGTTGTTCCAATAAAAATATCGGTATTCTGATCCTAACAGATCCAGTTTATATTTCTGAATCTTCGATCAAATGCAACTTCTTTCCGTATCAGTGTCGCATGTTATTGAGCCAGTAAAAACGGAGGGACACCGAGCTTATTTATCACCACAGAGGTAACACATTTACAAAATGACAATTCTAGCGTTGAAGCGGGGCCACCTATGCTTTACGGAAGAGGCATTCAGGGAAATTTTAGGATACGTCTTTAAGCTGTAGGTCCTACCACTCATGTATACAATTAATGCACACAACATAAGTGGTGTGAGAAGCTAGGTGGTAATTCTGACTGAAGGGTTATAATGACCAATTATGTGTGTATTAGGGATGCCAAACGGGATCAATTTTTATAAATTCCGGGATTCGGGATTTTATAAATTTGTGTAAATTGGGATCTGATACGCTTGAACGAATTATGTTGTCAACATACTCTACCGTTTAAAAACACTTCTTGCAATCAATATTTGTTCGTAAAATAGTTCCAAGATAGCTGTATCCAGCTTGTAAATATTCACCTCTACTACCTCCTGATGTAAATAAATCTATTTCTTTGGATAGTTGAGTATCTAAATCAGTTACCCTATTTTATAAGGCTCTTGCATTCTTCGATGCCATCAAATAATTTTTTATCAATGGAAGTGGGCTTTACCTCATCTGAGCAGCTATTATCGAAGTCAAGTGATATAGAATTTTTTTCAGGACCTTTTGTGGGGTCAAAATACATACGAATTCACAATCCCGAAAAATCCCGGGACAAGTTTTTAAAAATCCCGGAATTCGGAATTTTGTGAATCCCGAAAATTCCGGGATTTCGCGATTGGCATCCCTAGTGTGTATATGATAGAAGAATTTGAAATTGGGTTCATAATGACAAAAATCTATTGAGTAAAATTTTTTATATTTAAGCTGAACGTAATCACTTTACCTACGCTATATGAAGCTATCAATTGCAAGTAAAATTAGTGGATTTCTATTTACTATACCCTATACAATATTCTGAAAATACAATGTCTCTACTATATTTCACAAAAATAAATCACAAAACGTAGAAATAAAAGAAAGATGGCAAACTATGCAAAAGAATAGGATGAGAGAAATTGTTCGTATGCATGTCAACATTTCTTTTTTTCTATTTTTTAAATTGATAGTCTTTGCTGGACATTGCAAAACGAACAAAAATAGTTCTATTACATGTAAAAATTCATGAAATGCTTAGAAATACGCAGATGTAGAACAGCAACACACAGCAATGGTCAGTTAAATAGAAGGCAGTGACTATAATTTCTAACAATTTCTAGTATGCAGTACGATATTTCTAATCATCATTGTACACACGTATTATTATTACATACAGCCTCACACAATAATATGTATGCATGTATGAGTGATAAATTACCAAAATGTTTAAGTCAGACGTAAAATCCTTTGATTATATGGTATTGCATCAAATACCTAGAAAAGGAAATTTTGTAGAGCTGGAATAATAATAAAAATTGTAAGAAAAAAAAACAGAAAACCAGCAAATGTTTGCTTGTAAGTGTAAGCACTAACACAAAAAAAAAAAAAAAAGAATGAGAAGAAAAAAACTGAAAACATGGTTTGAAATGAACAAAAGTGTTACAAATAGTTGAAAGTGGTTGGTTGTTTGTGAAATGGAAATACCACAGCAAAAGTAGACGTTCATATAGACTCCATTGAAATTGAGACTATGAAATACACACTCACACACACCCAAACAGATAGTAAGGTATCAAAGAGTTGCACTTTTATATAGTCATAGACTAAAATACATACAAACAGATTCACATGTGTATACGTAAACACTTTCAGGAACGTGAATTTACACTTAAACACAGGCAAATGCAAACTTGTTATATATGACCACGCACGCATACGAGTACATTGATAGTCTTACATAAAATTATGCATGGGTTAGCAACCCGTTAGGAAAAGGAAAATCTAGTTCTTCAATGAAAGAAATTTATTGTGACATAATCAAACGAAATAAAATATTTTTTATACACTAATACCCCGGTATGCGTCGCCTCGTTCTGCGTCTGCTTCGAAGTTGCGTCTTTTTAAAATTTCTGTGATTTCGAAGTTGCGTCGTTTTTTGTTTCAGTTTGCATCGCATGTTTCGAAGTTGCGTCGTTTTTGTTTCAGTTTGCATCGCATGTTTCGAAGTTGCGTCGTTAGTGCTTCGATTTAAGTCGTTAATACGAAAATGTTTGTATAAAACTATAAAACAAAACAGGGGATTTCCCGTTTAAATCTAGTGCAAATTCGAAGTTGTGTCTTTTTAATATTTCTGTGACTTCGAAGTCAGAGAAATCGTCGTTTTTGTTTCAGTTTGCGTCGTTAATATAAAAATGTTTGTACAAAGCTAAAATAGAAAAAGGGGATTTCCCGTTTACTACCCTTCAGCCAGGATTAATTACCTAGTTTCTCACACTACTTATGTTGTGTGTGTGTTAATTTTATACATAAGTGGCGGGATCTATTTTTTTTTAGCTAAAATTATGAATCTCGGAACTAATTACATGAAAATCAATACAAATGTATAGAAAATCGTGCTTCGTTATGCGTCGTTTCGGTTTGAATTGCGCTTCTTTAGACCCTATTAGCCACGTAAACCGGGGTATTAGTGTATTTTGTTCTAAATATCAACAAAAAAAATTTGACTTACACGATCATTAACAAATATTTATCAAGAAAGCTGGATACAAATTCGAGTAATGGATGGCACATGATATCATAATGAGAACTAAAACAAAAATTTAACATCTAATGGTTACGAGTAATTAAAACAGGATACAGTTTGATAGCTAAGGCTGAAAAATATCATGGACGAAGCCAGGTAAAACTTCAAAGAAGATAGCAAAGTTATTTTTGACATTAAGAAAGGTAACAATATGAGTCTGGTGGGATTGGAAGGGAAATGTTCGAAAAAACCTTCTACAATCTAGACACACGATTGATTCTAATGTCTAATGATACTGCATTAATGAGATTGAAGCAAGCAATTCAATTTAAAAATTAATCAACAGGAACGCAGTGGTGGTTCATTATGACAACGCCAGGTCATAAACAACTTTAATGATGCTGTAGAAATTAACAGAACTTGCCAGGGAAGTTTTTTTTGTAGCCATCGTATATTTGGAATCTTGTGAATTACTCTTACAGAATTTTCGTAAGGGAGTAATTTTAAATTGTGTAGAGCCTTAGAACTCTGAAGTGGTTCAGTTTTTCAATCAAAAGTTTCTCTCAAATTTATAGTTAGGAGTTCATTTTAAACTCAAGATCCTTCCGTTCATGGGTAAAATGGCTACACACAGGTCGTAGTCCTAAGCAAAGGGACAATTACAATATACATACACATAATTGGCCATTACAAACCTTCTCAGATATTTTGTTTATAGGAAGTGTTCGAAGAAATATTTTTTTACAATTTGTTTTGCTGGAGCATGTCTGATCTAGGGTGGCCACACATCAAGCCAACACACTACCAACTAGACTACGGCGACTTCAATGGCTAATGAAGTAAGTAATATTTCTGAGGATATCCTTTAAAAGGTTCCCTGTTTTAGTATAATTTCTTGGGCAACACCTTGACAATGGTTAGAAGACATTTCCGCATCTACATTACAGCTGATATGTAATTACTAAATGGTCCACTCTATGTTGAATAATTTTTGTTGACGATATCCATCGTTGTAACATTTTACTCCATTACCTACTGGGTTAATTATGACTAACAAAAATAAATTAAGATGACGTTGCGTTGCGTGACAGGATAAAGGTGTTGCTTTTGTAAACACACAAATTGCGACTAGTACATGGAAAAAATATCCGATAACTAGTTCCTGTGCTCGCATAAAAATACCGTGAAATGGACGGACAAACAAACACCCAACAGCATAGCCAAAGTAGCCCAGGTTTAAGTACAACAAACATCATTAATGTTTAAGAAGAACAAATTTTTCCACCAGTATTCAACAGTGGCACAAATCAACTCCAGTTACCGGAATATTAACGTAATTATTAAACTCGAAAGCGTACGCTTGTTAAATACTAAAGGAAAAAAGTGAAAAGATAGTGAAATGCTAAGGGGGTAGTAGTGTCTCCTATGATAATGGCAAAAGTAAAAACGTTATTTAAACCTAGAAATGTACGTCAAAAGAACTTTATCCAAATTAAGATTTTGTAAAAAGAGAAAATTAGGAAAAAGTGGAAAAGTGAACGAGCATCGTCTTGTAAAGGAAAATATTTTCGTGATGAAAAACTATTCTACTGAATTCGAAGAATCTCTTATTTTTCTCGTATTTCTCTCTCGTTTTTTTTAAATCGTATATAATTAAATGAATTACAAGGTTATTAAAGCGTTATAAAACTATTTTTTTTTGCCTCTCTGTCAGTGTAGCTTTTGTTGTTGATGGCATTTGGTTGTAAAGAGAACAGCATAAGATGAATGAACGATATTGGTAGAATATGATGTAAAAAATAAAAGAAAGAGCACATAAAAAGGCATTATAAGTTGATGGCCCTAGAGAGTTTACTGAGTACAAAGTATTAGCAATTGAAATTTCTTTTTAAATCAAAATCAAATTGGCAATTGTTTCCATGTAATTCAGGAAATAAAAGATATGAGAAAAGTCCTGTTATAGTAGGGAAATGAATAAAAATTATGAAGGTAATTAAAGTAATAAAGAAAATTAACAATTATAAATCGATAACGCAGATAACAAAATGTTTTAAATATTAATACAGGATAATAAAATATGAGATCAGTTTTCAATAACTACTGGCATGACATGCTATTCATGACATTCAGCTTAAATAAAGACAAAGCGCTTGATTGGAATAAAGTTAACAATTGCCTCTCTTTTTTTTACTAAACTGTGCTTATTTTTTTTCAAAAATTTTCAACTTAAAAAACAAATAAAATTTATTTATCATGCCTAAAGCCAATATACATACGTAATTGGTCTTTAAAAAGCTCTCATACCGCTTATGTTGTGTGTTTTCATTTTATACATGAGTGGCGGGAGCTACAATTGTTTTAAGGAACTATTTCATGAAAATTTTTATTTACTCTCAGAGTTTTTGGCTGAAATCTGCTGAGCAGAAGTCGCCGTAGATACAAATATTTTTTCATATTGAACGGTGACACTACGCCTAATAAGTCTACTAGATTACGGCGAATATCCAGAAAACATGCATCGTTTTCTACATATTTTTTAGTTTCCTTCTTATTCAGTATCGTTTTTTCTTTTACTTTGTTTCATTAATCAAGTTGTCTTACCTGACCTGATTTCTCTATTAAAATATGATCCATAATTACAGAAAAGATCTATCGCATCTTGCAACAACGTCCTCTGTGATAGACATATGGGATTGTTGTATTCGATAATCGGCGCAAAAGATAACAAAATATATGCAATTTAGTGCCTTAATGCCTAATACTAAAAGTTTATTTAAATTGCTCACATAGCAGACACCAAGGTTACTCTTTCCTTCTCCGACATGGTGCTTGGAATTCATCTCTTTCTTGACTCCACAGTTCCTTAATAACTCTTTTACCATGTGTTCAAACACAAGCATCAAGCTTTGACCAGATTTGCTGTACTATATAATCGTACCGAAGCTGACCAATGGAAGTTGACAGGTTCTTTAAGTATAAGCTCGAAGCACTATAAAGGGGTCTCCAATGGGGAGAATTTAACGAACAGCTCGATGGTGCCAATACAATATGAGAATGTGTGTAACGGTTCGCTAGTCCGATTGAGAAACGTGCGATACTTAATCCGTTTTGGAGTTTGTGTTAGAACTTTTAATGCCGCCTGGCTATTAAAAAGTATGTTAATATTGTCTAAGTATGTTAATATCTTTATCATTAATAACCTTAAACGCACCCTGAAATTTCAACACTTTCACCCAAAAAACAGTGCGGTATTCCAGTAGCAAGTGAACAAAAGCCCATTGATTTCGAAAAATTCCATTAACAGTGAAAACCTATAAGGTTTTGTTGAAAAGTGCCTTACATTATTTTTCTACTGTTATGGATCTTCCAAATTTATTTAAAATGTTTGGGTATGTGCCACTATCTTGGCATAAGTTATAGAGGCATATAATTGTCGCCAGCATCAATATATACATGTAGGTGTAGAACGCAAGGTATCATTAATAATTATGTAGGCAGATCCGTCATATTAGATTCAATTTATTTGTCCCGCTGAGCGATAACTGCTTTACAAGGCATCAATCGGCTAAGACAGGTCTGACCGTTGCTGTATGCTTAATGAATTCATCTTGATTCGATATCACATTTTTTCTCCAAACAACCGGGGCACTCAATATATATAAAAAAAAACTATTGACATTACTACAGTCAAACTTGTTTATAACGAACTTTTGGTTATTACGTACATATTTTCAAGTCCCAGCGTTTTAATAACAATTTTCATACAAAATAGTTGGTTTATTACGAACTCGTTTATAACCAATTCTCGGTTAAAAGGAACTACTTTAAATGACTCCAGTAATTAAATTTCATACATTTTACATACATAACATACATAATTGGTCATTACAACCCTTCAGTCAGGATTACGACCTAGCTTCTCACACATTTCATACATTTTACCTTTTTTATAACGAACCCTCAGAAAAAACTTTGAAGTGTGGCAATAGTCTTTGCTTTTATTTAATATGGCAGCATTAAATTATAACTCAGCATCTTCAATCAGCTGATAGGAATAAATAATGGTTTTTAATAAAAAAAAGTACTTTTTGTTTTTAATAAATGAAAAAAATTCTTTGTATTTTATATTTTCTTCCATGACTTCACCCCGTTTATTACGAACTTTGCCCATAACGAACTATTTTTTCTGGTCCCACGGAGTTCGTTATAACCGGGTTTGACTGTATATTTTACTTCAATTTAAGTTTATAATTTCTAGATTATTTAATATTGAAAGATTAAAGAAATATGCCAGAAATTAGTTAATAACCTTGCGGTGGTAAGATGGGAGAAAAGAAAACGAAACTCTGTCATCATTTAAATTGCAAAATATCGCTTTTTATTGCTTATCAACAGCTTAACATGCCTAAAAAATAATCTGCATATGAATTTTCATTTATAAAAAAATGTTTCCATTTTTTTTTCTTTGATGATATTTTGCCAACGATTTTCATTTTCTTCATTTCTGCTACTTACGTTCACAAAGCATCAAAGAAGCGAAGCAGCAGTGAATTTTCATGAATGAAAAATGAGCTCTCATGAATCATACATACAAGTATTATACCAGTACTGTACGTACATATATGCAATATAAGCATGTAAATATGATGAGTAATGAAAAAAATAAAAACACACACACACACACACATGCATGTAAAGAAAAAAGAAAATGTAAATGAAAAAATATTCAAGAAGAAAAATAAAATAAAACTAGAAGAACAACTTGGCGTATACGTTATATGGAATACAATTACAACACGTTGAAATAAAAAACACTCATACATACCGGTGTGTATGCTGAGTAAGAAAAAAAAAATGCAGAAATGCAAACAAATCATTCGCTCTCTCAACACACACACACACTGTCATACAAACGATTTTTTAAAAATATAACAGTTATATGTGTGCATGGCTATATTTATTATGCATAAACTAACATGTACTCTCATTCTCCCGCTATAAACTATACACAATATACCTTTACCTCTCTCTCTCTCACTCTCTCTTTGTGTTATCACCTTTTCCGAGTATTTACACATACTGTGAATACATATAAGAATATAACAACAACAAAAATAATAAAAAAAAGTACTAGTATTACTCATATTTCTTTATGGATTTCCATAACAACTTGCTGAGTTGTATTGCAAGTGCTGTTGTCATCGTACTTTTAGTGTTTAAATGAAAATCTTTTCTATTCACTATTCGGTAAATTTTTGTTGTTACGTTTTATTTCTTATATTTTATTTGTCGCTTTTATTTTCTTTTATTTTATTTCTCTCATTCAGATTTTTTGTAAACATTATAATAAAAATAACTTGTTATGAGCATATTTAATGCATTCAAATGCTAAAGACAAGGTTGTTGTAAATTGTAAATTTTGCTAGCGGGTGTGTGTACGTGTATTTGTGTGAGTGTTTATAAGTATATATTTGCATAATAAATAAGTTAATTTAATTGTTATAAAGAATTATTTACTAAAAATTTGAATTTAAATTGCATTTCAAAACACAACTGTAAAGTTGTTGTATTTATTAACAATTTCTTTAGTATATATAACGGACATTAAAATATAATTCTTTTATTATTATTTGTTTTGATACAACAATTTTAACCCTTTCAAGCCCAACGTCGCCCGAGAGCAATCCAATCTTAATTTAATTGGAGCATAAATTCACTAGAGGTTGCCATTGTCTAGTAGGTAGCGTGTTGGCTTATTAGACGTAAAGCCAGAATTCGAATCACCGGCCAGACATCAAAATAAAATACAAAAAGTACTTTTTCGGCGATTTCTTCTCAGCAGATTTCTGGCAAAAACTCTGAGAGTAAAAATGAATTTGCCGTGAAAAGTTTCTCAAAAATCTGTCGTTCGGAGTCGACTTTAAACTGTAGGTCCCGCCACTTATGTATAAAATTAACACACACAGCATAAGTAGTGTGAGAAACTAGGTTAATAATCCTGACTGAAGGGTTGTAATGACCAATTATGTATGTATAAATTGACTTATTCGTAATTAAAATCGTTGTTGTTTGCATCTCTATTTAAAGCAAATAAATTGATGTATATTCACAAGAGTTCTGTGTAATAATACACTGCCCTTTATATAAAAGCAACTTTCGATGCAGTTTAATAGGTAATATGGTGGCTTATTAGAACTAAGAATACAGTTCAAAACTCAGGTCAGACATCTCACACAATTTTTTGGCTTATTAGGCCTGAGGGTACAGTTCAAATCGCTAGTCAGACATCTCGAACAAAACTAAAAATTAAAAAAAATATTTCTTCGAAGTCTTCCTCTCAACAGATTTGTGGTGAAAAGTATGAGAATAAATAAAGTTGCCATAATAAAGTTTCAACAAAATCTGACGTTCGTGATCGACTTTAAATTGTAAGTCCCGCCACTCATGTATAAAACTAACACAAACAACATAAGTGGTGTGAAAAGCTAGGTCGTAATCTTGACTGAGGGGTTGTAATGATCAATTATGTATCTATTAGTGTTGCCAATCGGGAAATCCCGAAACTCGAAATCCCGGGATTTTCGGAATTTACGCAATCTCGAATCCCGGGATTTTTAAAAACTTGTCCGGGAATTTTCAGGATTTTCGGGATTGTGAATTCATATGTATTTTGACCCTACAAAAGGTCCTGAAAAAACTCTATATCACTTGATTTCGATAATAGATTCTCAGATTAGGAAAATCCCACTTCCATAGATAAAAAGTTATTTGATTCCATTGGAGAATGCAAAAGCTCTATAAAACGAATTAATAGGGTAACTGATTTAGATAATCAACTGTCCAAAGAAATATATTTATTTTGAGCGCCCTGGTAGTCTAGTGGGTAGTGTGCTAGACTATTAGTGTGAGGGTTGTGCGTACGATTCCTACCAGAGGCTCTGGTCTGTGACACTACACCGGGCATATGGTCAAAGTTACTCAGCTCGTGCATGAATATAATATAATTTGTAATTGCATTGTAATTCTTAAATAAATAAATAAATTTATTTTGATCAGGAGGTAGTAGAGGTGAATATTTACAAGCTATCTTGGAACTATTTTTCCAACAAATGTTAATTGCGATAAAAGTTTTCCGACGGCAGCGTATGTTTACAACTAAATTCGTTCAAGCCTATTAAATCACATGTTAGATGCTTTCTTCTTTTTGTTGGAATCCAAATAATTCTCTTAAAACTAATGCAATTGCATATGTGTGAACAATTTTTATTTTTATTATTTTACACTTTTTTTGTTACTTTTTATCTTGCTGTTTTAAAATTTTATTTTTAATGACATATAATTCTGATATTTGCCATGGAAAGTTTCTCAAAAATATGTCGTTCGGAGTCGACTTTAAACTGTAGGTCCTACCACTTATGTATAAAAATTAACACACACAACATAAGTAGTGTGAGAAACTAGGTCAATAATCCTGACTGAAGGGTTGTAATGACCAATTATGTATGTATATGTATGTATATAATTCTGATATACTTACATAATTGGAATACAAATGATTTCGTTAACGAAATATTTTTATTATTAAGAGAAAATCGCGATTTTTCCTATAATTTTTCGGGATTTTTTGATAACGAATTATCCCGAAATATCCTGGGATTTCGGGATCGGGATTCACAAAATCCCGAATCTCGGGAATTTTAAAAATCGATCCCGTTTGGCATCCCTAGTATCTATGTAAAAAACTTTGATGTATTTTACACGAGATAAAGGATTACGGAAGAAAGATAAGAAAGCGAAATATAAATTTTGATTCGACTACTTCTAGCAAGATAATGAAAATAAGATGGACGATATTTCTATAATCTTTAATAAGAAGACAGAAAGAGAGAGAGAGAGAAAGTGAGATACAGAAAATTTTTTGTAATATTCTTTGTCAAAAACTGTAATTTTCCTTATACGTCATGTTTGTCACAAAAAATAGTGAATCGAGTGTAGTTCGTATTGATACAATTGTAGTTACATGATGGTTTATATAACTACAACATGGAAAAATAATATCAGACTGAGTACAAAACCCTTTAACACAAAATATATAATAATTATCTACACAAGTAGGCTAAATGGAATGGAGAAATATGCTATTGTGTATATGGACAGTCTAGCAAATATGATACATGCACCAGATAAATGATTATGAATATGAGGTTGATTAAGCCCATACCAAATGGAAAATGTAACATGTATATTAGGGTGGCCCCGTTTGTATCGAAAAAAAATAAGGTATAGATGTTCCCGACTAAAATGAAAGTTTGATTCATTCTAAGGCCACATTTCTTAAAATTTTTGTCCTGGGGTCAATATTAGGTGGGGAAAATACCGGAATATTACGGAATAACAAGAAAATTATATTATAGCGGGACGTATTGCAAATGTTTTGGTTTAAATTGAAATATTCGTTGTATAACAAAATAAAAGTATAAGAAATTATACATCAATGGAAAGCTTATAAAATTTGCGTTATTGCGTTATTGAGTTAACAGAGGTTGTCAGATAAAGAAGAAAGTAAGTTTAAAAAATTTTAATAAAAATTGAACTAGATTGAATATTAAAAAACGGAAAAATCTATTTTGGTTAAATTACATGGTCTTTATAATCAAGATATTTCAACAATTTAGTTAAATAAATACTATGAAAAAATTAAAAGAAAACAAAAATTTTGTACGAAATTTCCAAAATTTTTGAATTTTCAAAATTTGTTTTAATATTTCTGATAACGTATTGGAAGCGCCTCTTAAAGACCTATCATATGATACCAAATTTATATATAGTTCATTTGGAAGAAATATAAAAAAATTGAAAAAACCTCAAAAAAGAACCTTTTTCCCCTTTGATCCAGCTTACCAAATATTGGCCCCGGGACAAAAGTTTTAAGAAACGTAGTCTTAGAATGAATCAAACTTTCATTTTAGTCGGGAACATTCGCAACTTTTATTTTGGGGCTACCCTAAAAATATAGTAGACGTGGTATTGACACCAGGGTTTATAGAGGCCACTCAGGCGAGTTGAGAAAATGTATTAATAAAAATAGGCCATTTGTAAAGCCATCACAGGACGAATTCTACATAAGGATTTGGCTGTAAAGTCTTTCACGACTGAGTTGGTGTCCGATTAGAAAACCATTGATTTCTTTGACGAATGGGTGGATCTAGTTGATACAATCAGTTTTTTAAATGACATTCAAAACCTCATTTGCATTAATGAGCTTATGATCAAGTAAAAAAGAATTTTGCTTGATAAATCTTACTGTTCAGGAACAGATCATACTTAAAACGTTTGATTGATAGTAAAAAAACAGGATAATTCAGCAAATTACTCTATTTTTTTAAATGAACAAATGTGTATCTCTTATATGTGCCAGTGCCATTAAACATTACACAAGTTCTTCTATTCATGTCAACTTTACTGCAACTTATATTTCATCCTTTTTTTTTCTTTTTTTGTTTAAGCAAAATTCTTTACAAAGATTCGAAGCGTTTTTTTTTTTGGTTTCTGAGAATTACCATGTATTTCCATAATTTCCAGGAAGTATTTCGATAGCTTTGATGACCAGCAGTCTTCAATTTGAAAATGAACAACGTTTGACTTATTGAAACTGTTTCATGCATTTCCGTTACATTTTTCACAACACCACCCACCCCTCAATACGGGCTGATGGTAATTTGTAACTTTCCATTGAAGTCGGCTATCTGTCTGGTTTTATGTTTTGCTATCAAATGAAACCAACTGCTTGACTGAATGATTGAGTGAATGACTGGAGTGTCAAATGTTTGCTCTGTAAACTTGTTTCATTCAATACCAGTTATTTTTGGATGCTATTTTCAGTTTCGTAATTTATTTACGTTTTTTTTCGTTTTTCTTTCGCCATTTGCTTCAATGAACCGCACTCGAATCACAGCACACCCACTGTGACAGTGACAACGAAGGTGCTACCTGTTTATGATTGCGTTTGTGGTCAGGTCATATTGTAGGCAACAATACATTCGAAATTCTACACGTAACGTACATAAATCTTCAATTGTTGGAAATTTTCTACAAATTGAATTTTAATAAAGGCAATAAATTAATCCTGTTCCTTATTGTACTTCCGTTCATGTTTACGTTGCTTTTTTTCGGTTTTTACGGTTTGATTGTGGTATGCTCCATATCATTGATGTATCATTTGCTTTATATTTGTAGCCAACAGTCTTCCGTAAAATAAGTCATAAAGGCCGATTTAAATAATTAAATATTTATTGTTGAATTGTAATGTCATTGATTTTTATTTTATATGCCCGCAAACCAACAGACTGTAAAATCGAAGGATGATCTCTTTAGGCATCATCGTTATAAACATTCAATTGTATTTCAATAAAGTTTAATGGCCTTGATTTTGTAGAGGAGTTTTATTCTTCTCTGAATTATATTTATTGTCACAATGCACATTGAGTATGTATTTTTTCCAAAAGTATACGAACATTTTTTTCTGAGAGGACATGAAGTCACACCACTTCTCCTCTGTGAATTCTCATATTGATTTTATGTCAGAACCGTACTGTTTAAATATGTGGACGTTTAAAGACTGCTTATCTGATCAATTGAAAGCATAAACTGGCATCTAAACAGTAAAACGCAGCGCAGAACACAGTGGTTTCCCTTACAACCAAAAAAGCTAGGGTCTTCAAAAGTGGGCAGCCCACAGCATGTCCTAAGAGCTTAAAGCATACAAAATTTTAGGTAAAAATTTTAACAACTGTAGCCAAAGTAGCCATTTGATCTCTGAAGAGTTAATTGGCTTATAGATTTGTTTTAAAAATAAGTAAAATAAGATATTAATATCTAGCAATTATTAAGGAAAATTAAAAATCCTTGACTTAAACTACTTGTAAGTCAAGTTGGTAGGTCTAGTGCTCCAGAAATACATAGATCTGAACTTCGAAAGAGTCAATTTTTCTTGTATGTTGCAACCTAAACTGTTTTTTATCCTTATTTTTCGCTTAGCTGCTTCCTCCGATAATTCAGCTATGGGCACTAATGCATGGTTAATCACCTCAGCTCCATGGATTAGAATTTTATGTACCTGGTACTACAGGGATTCTCCTCAACAAGTTTTCTCCTCAAACTTTTCAGCATCAATTTCAAATCCAGAATTTGCAGCTTGAAGAATTGTGACACATCTTTGCAAAATGTCCTTATCGATTCCTGTTATTTTTGTTGAAAGATCGACATTTTGAAAAAATCTCCGCGCTGTGCGCATCGTTCGAATTTCCAAAATCACCAGTTTTTGGCCTATCTATCAAAAGTCCTTTTTCGGCCCGAAATTGTTGTTGAATAAATTGTTTTCTCTTCGAAACACTTGACTTTTCTTATTCTTCATTCTTCCATTTTTTAGCTCTAATTTATACGATAAGTGAATGAAGTGCTAAAAAAATCGTATGTTGGCATGTAATGGTGACAGTCCGAATTTGTAACGAGAGGGATAAAAAATCTACAATTTGGTGTGCAATAAGTTGTGATCAGATGCGTGTCAAATAACTAAAAGCCTACGTGAAAAATTAGTTTCTAAGAAACGTGTGTTTTGAAAAGGTCAAAAAAGTATGGTTCAGGGTTTTTTTAATGGGCTTAAATTTTTGCAACTTTTATCATTTAATTTGATAGAAAACAAATTAAAATTTAATTTTTGTAGGGTTTTTTGTGACTTCTGAACCAATAACACCAAAAATTTTTTAATTAAACTTAAGTTTTATTGTAGGACTAAACGAACACAATATATGGAATAAATGCAATAAATCCACTTTAAAATGACGCAAATTTTTAATCTCGCAAATAAAACAACAAAATTCATAAAATTTAAAGGGTTGTCAATAAATTTAGGGCAATAAAGCTTAGGAAAAAAACTAACTTTTTTTGATTTTTGACCTATGCAGAGGTAGCATTTTATTTGCTTTCAATAACCAATATGAAATTATACTAAGGATATGCCGCATATTCCAAATTATAATTACTATTGGACAACTACTCTAAATTATTTCTGAGTAATGCTAAACACATATTTTTTTAGTCGCCTTAGTTTTCAAGATAGTGTGTTGGATTATTAGACGTGAGGCTACGATTCAAACACCAGGTCTTCAACAACTGCCTCTCTCTGTCATTCAGGGTCGACCAGTGGTGTTCTGCTAATTTCACGGTTCGGAAAAACATGCCGGTTCGTGGCAGTTTTTGTTCCGGTTCGGGTTCGTCAAAAATTAGAAAAAAAAATCAGCAATTCTCTTTATCAGAAATCATCTTTAGTTCCGGAACGTGTTCGTGTCAAAAAAGGTAGTACCGGAACGACGTTCCGGAGCGTTCCGGCTCGATAACACCACTGAGGCCGACTTTAAACTGTAGATTCCGCTACTTAGATTTAAAATGAACACACACAATATAAGTGGTGTAAGAAGCTAGAGCGTAATCCTGACTTAACCGTTGTAATCTCCAGTTGTGTATGTATGTGTAGTTAAGATCTAGATCATTAGTGCCACTCATAAATGTGCCTCACTGTCCTGTTTTTTCTAAAAAGTAAGATTTGTTACTTAATCATGTTGCTGATAATGTTTAACAGGAATATCATGCATATAATTTCAAGGAACATGTTTTTGTTGACAATAAATGAGACTGGATACATCAAAATTAAGGCCACCTGCAAAATTGAATTGTTTTAAACTTCTTGGAACATCACAGGGTATATAATAACTGAAAACACATGATCGGGAATCGAGTATCTGGCGGTTTTCTTCTTTTTTACTGTCCTCTAAACAACTCAAAGATCGGAGTAAAGTGTATAATTATGGGAAATGCTTTGAAAGTTGATCGAGAAATAAATGTGAATGTAGCAATTGTTGAAGCTACATTCTCTTTTATGAATCGTACGTTCCTGTGGCATAAAGACAGATTGTGAGGCAGAAGAAAATATTCGAATTCCATGGGTAAACTCACGTTTACGCCACTGTAAACAAATGTAAGTTAGACAGGAAATATAGAGCAATACTTAGTATTTGATATCCAATTCGTTTACTGGGGATTTATTGCTACGAGGTTGACTCGAAATTTGAGTGAGACTCTATGGGTAAGTACAATCAGCTTAGCAGGGAAATGTAATTATCCTTTGCAAGATTTTAATTCACGAAGAAGTGCATAGCAATATACACATAGCTGCCAGATACAGAAAGCACCAAATCGTCAAATATTAGAAAAAAAAATCGTTAAACACGTTCATAGAAATCGTCAAACTAATCAGTCACAAAATCGGCATGAAAATTCAGTGTGATGTACGCTAGAACCGAAACATTTTTCAGTGCCTTAGTTTCTTAAGAGAGTGTAAGAAATGCTTCCCTTCATCTGATCTTCTTACTATTTACACCTCTTATATACGAAAACGAATGGAATACAACTCTCATGTATAGGGCGGCGCCTCTACGACTATTTTGAGACTTTTCGACCGCTTAGAAGAAAGGGTGAAGTTGCCCGTTAATGACGGTAGGGTATCGAACTCCATTGATTCATTGGAGCATTGTGGCAATGCGTATCAAAATTTTAACGGATTTTGTTCAAGTGTAATAAGGGACTTCTACCCGAGAATCATATATTCCTACTCAACAATCGTCTTTCTCGACGGACACATACATATGTATGTGGTTGATTCGCCAGTGGATCGCTCACTGGATAACAGACAAAATTCGTTCTTTAGTCGGACTATTCGTATGCGCAGAGATTGTAGTTTTTTGGCTTTCAAGGACATAAGATACAGAAAAATTTGACAATAGTAATAACTGCAAAGCTTAAAGTGGCTTTTAATGTAAAGTAAACAAAATGATGTAAATTTTTAATTTTTAAAAATCGTCCAAATAAGGGCATAAAGCGTCACATCGTCAATATGATATTTTTGGAGCACAAAATCGTCAAACTGATGATAAATCGTCAAATCTGGCAGCTATACATACACAACATATTATATTATCTAGTGGGAAGTTTCCAAACGCCTAAGATGACAGATCCATACTGTGGAAAGAGAAGAGGATTTGTCAAATATTTTTTTTTGATGAAGGTAGGTGGCGGTGAATGGATTAGAGATAATATAAATTTATGCTGCGTCTTACATTAGATCATTTGGAAACAGTTTGAAAATAATAACCAGCCCTGTGATTATGCTTTGTATACTCAAGGAAGAAGGCTTATTAGGAACCTGTTATGCATTCCAGAAGCGAAAATCTTTGTGCTTAACAAGTAATAGGAAGGAAATTATCCTTACTAACAACGAACAATGTCTTGAACGTCGTTAAGGCAACTGAGCTCGGTAACAGATCATGTGGTGGCATTAATGAAATATAATGCACCACAAGGATGTATGCACGACATATGTATCGTCAAACGTGTACTTGATGTATTTGCTTAGTTTTACAAGAAGAAGAAAAATAAAACGAAATAAATTACAAAATATTTATACTCATTTGGTTTAAATCTATTCCCATAAATAGCCTGCCTATCAGCACGCCATCCGTTTTACTATTTCTTAAGGGCTTTGCAATTTTGTTCCACATTTTGTAGTTGAAAGTAATCAAATAGTTGTTACGTTGTTTATATAAAATAAAATTGGGAAAAAAGAAAAAATTAAAATTATAAAGAGAAACAAAACGAGGAAAATCTTGAAATTTTTTGAGATTATTTTCAACCATATAATCACATATTTATACGTGTTCTTTTAGTCATTTGCAACAATAAGCCACAATATAAGACCATAATAAGAGAGAATTACGGATACTTTTACCCCAAACCAAATGCAATGCAGTTTGTACAGTTTATGCAGTTTCTATGCCAAACAACTCATACAGCCTTGAAGTTCATGTTTTAGAGAAGCCACCAAATTGTTGAAAAATTGCTATAAAAATAAAAGAAATACGGAAAAAAAATAAAACAAGAAAGAATCCAAAATGAAAATCCTATACAAGACATAAACAGACTCCAGCACGTTTCATAAACATGTTCTATCTATCTATGGCAGAGAGAAAATGAAACGTGTTTTAACATCTACGTATGTACGTACATACATATTGATACAATTAAGGTACTTTTATCTGGTCTTGTTGTTGTTGTTGCTGTTTTTTCTTTTTTTTATTTTGTCTAAAAAGGTAAAGTGTTGTTAAGTACGTTGAATAGCGGCTTGGTTGCCTGCCTGACGTGGCTGGGATACCATAACGGTGGGATGCCGAAAAAAAAAGCAGAATATTATGGCATGAAATACTTTTTCTTTCATACTTTCACATGGCCAAACTCTTGACACTTTTGTTGATAGTAGTTGAAAACAGGTTGAAAACTTAAATTGTTTACAGTGCAGCAGTAATAATACACTAATACCCCGGCTTGCGTTGCCTCGTTTTGTGTCTGCTTCGAAGTTGCGTCTTTTTAAAATTTCTGTGATTTCGACGTTGCGTTGTTTTTGTTTCAGTTTGCGTCGCATGTTTCGAAGTTGCGTCGTTAGTAGGGATGCCAATCGGGAAATCCCGAAACCCGAAATCCCGGGATTTTCGGGATTCACATAATCCCGGGATTTTTAAAAACTTGTCGCGGGATTTTTCGGGATTTTCGCTATTGTAAACTCATATGTATTTTGACCCTACAAAAGTCCTGAAAAAAAATTCTATATCACTTCACTTCAATAATAGCATCTCAGATGATAAAAAAAATTATTTGATGCCATCGACAAGCTGCATACAGCTATCTAGGAATTATTTTACCAACAAATGTTGATTGAGAGAAGTGTTTTTCAACGGCATCGTATGCTGACAACAAAATTCGTTTAAGTCTATCTGATCACATGTTAGATGCTTTAATCTTTTTTTTTTGGAATCCTAATAATTTTCTTTTTGCCTTGCTGTTTTTATATTTTATTTTTAAATATAAAATATTTTTATTATTAAGAGAAAATCGTGATTTTCTCCCTTGATTGTTTCAGTATTTGTGGGATCCCGAATATCCTCGAAATATACGCGGGAATTAGAAGCCCGGTTTGTTAAAAATCTCTCTCCGCGTCTGTGCATGCCCTAGTCGTTAGTGATTCGATTTGCGTTATTAATACTAAATGTTTGTACAAGCTAAAACACAGACGAAAATGTAGATTTCGGCCGTTTAATCTAGGGAATATTCGAAGTTGTGTCTTTTTAAAATTTCTTTGGGTTAATGGGGGGGGTTTTTTATGAAAATCTATTTTTTCAGCTAAAATTATGAATCTCGGAACCAATTAAATGAAAATCAATAAAAAATGTATGGAAAATCGTGCTTCGTTTTGCGCCGCTTTTCTTCAGGCCCTATTAGCGGCGCAAACCGTTGTCTTAGTGTAATCATAAATAAATTTACTCAATTACATTTCCCATTAACTAATAACCGAAAAAAAAATCATTCCTTATCAGCTCTGCTTCCTTATTAATAATGTTGGCCATGCATAATTATTTTTATTATTATGGCATATTATTATTACTGTTATATGATATAAAATGCATATCTTGTTTAATATGCCTGCACATGCATAAGCATTTATGTACAGATAATGCATTATAAGTGCAAGTATGTAAGGATATATCAGAAGAAAGATTTTGTTTTTCATATGATGTATTCCTAAAGTGGATGTGTGATGGAGCGGGAAAACTAACCACTTATCAAGTCAACATAAAAATTGTTTGATATTCATTTTCATGAGAGTTATAAAACGAACAGAATTATTGAAAAATCTTTATTGCATAAATATTACGTACGCATTATAAAATCTTAAATCTTAAAATATCATACCATCATTCCATAAATGAATTTAGTCCAGGAAACTCATGAACCTTACAGATCACACAGAATGACTTAATTACCTCCAATTTAATTGAAAGTTTTTGCAAGAAGTGGCAATCTTATGCAGTACAAAGGACTAGGATGAGAAAAAAAAACGAATGGAACAAACATGTTGGATACTGAAATGTTCGTTGCAATAAATTTTAATGAAATTTTGTAAAATGTCCGAGCCTACTGATCACTCAACGATGTTAACTACCTTAACAAACTCGCATATTCATGTTTACATACATAACTGGTCATTACAACCCTTCAGTCAGGATTATTAACCTAGTTTCTCACACTACTTATGTTGTGTGTGTTAATTTTATACATAAGTGACGGGACGTACAGTTTAAAGTCGATTCCGAACGACAGATTTTTGAAAAACTTTTCATGGTAATTTTATTTTTACTCTCAGAGTTTTTGCCAGAAATCTGCTGAGAAGAAATCGCCGAAAAAATAATTTTTGTATTTTTATTTTGATGTCTGGCCGAGGACTCGAACCCTGGCCTCCATATTCATGTTTAGAGTATGAAAATTCAATACGATATTCGTCGAAAGCAAAATTATTTTTCTGTGGGGACACATGAAGGTGATATATTTAAGTTGCTAAGAGTAGCTCGTGCTTTTAGCTTTTGTAGCTGGAAAATATTTTCATATAAGAAACTATTTTAAAAACATTTTCTTTTATTTCTTTCGAAACAATTCACTTGGTTTTTATACCTAACACACCTCAATGCCTTCCTAAACGTTCATCATACTTCAGCTAATGTCTGTGCCACTTCCAATAATTTTGGATGCCTTTGGAATTTTAAAAATGAAAATGTTTCAATCCCCTCTAAATAATGGAAAACCATCTGAAAGGAGAACAACAACAGATGATATCCAAGCATTATTAGCTTTTATAATATAGTGTCACTTAAATCAATAAAATCCTTCACAACTATGGTATTACAGGGTGGCTGATATATAATGCAACAAAGTAAAGCGCTATATTTTTTTTAATTTAATTGTTCAAAAGAAAAAAATTTAGGAAATAACATCAAATTTTAGAATCAATTTAGATTGGTACGAATTGCCCTTCAAACGGCTGACAAAGCCATCACAGGCTGCACGAAAGTGGCTCTGCGGTATTTTGGTCCATTCCTGGCGAAGCGTCGTCTTGAGATGATCGACACTTTGATAATTTTTAGAGAGAACCTTACACACCAAAATGCCCCAGGCGCAAAAATCCAACGGATTGAGATCCGGAGGTTTTGGCGGCCATTGTGCGGTAGAAATGAAGCGTGGAACCAACTTTTTAAGCCATTCTTGGTTGACGCGTGCTGAGAGCGGTGGTGCTGAGTGCTGTTGGAATGTCCATGATTTGCGGCCGAAATGTTTGTCTGTCCAGGGCTTTAATACTGTCTTTAAGACATTTTACCGATAATATTCGGCATTTATTCTGATCCCACGGTCGATGAATACGAGCGGGAGTGACCATCGGCCGTAACGGTGGCCCACACCATTACCATCGGCAGCGCTTGAGTTCTGGTGGCCAATCGCAGGTGTAAATTTTCGGCTGAGCTCTTGGCAAGCAAACCCGATCATTTTGTTTGTTCATAATTTTGTTTGTTCGGTTTATAAATTACAACAACCTGAAGTTGGTTGCAATACATATCAGCCACCCTGTATGAATATGTATTAGGTAACATTCTGAAATCGTTGACCGAGCTCTGTATTAAAAAGACTGCTGCAATAGTAAGATCTTAAGATTAGGACTCGTTATGGTTTACGCTAGCAAATGGCCTAAATATTGGACTAAGTGGGAACCTACTTCCTTCGAGGGGGTCCGCCATCTAACCTAAATTTTCAGCCTATGGCCTGTTAAACAAGTACACTATGATTTATGAAATAGAAACAAAGCAATAAAAGCTATTGATGTATGTTCCCTAAAGAGTTAAAAAGGAGTGAATAAATTAGGACGATGAGTAGGAGTTTACACTAAACAATGCGTGGCATAGATAACCTAATAGTTTCTTATCTCAATTGCCTGAAATTAATCTTGCTTTGGATTAGAGTATTTGGTAAAATGAAAATTATACGGCGATCTACTGTTTTAAATCACAATCTGCTTTTATGGATATGTTATTGCCATACTACCCTTTGGATTATCACAGTAATGCTACCAATGAATGAAGGAAAGCTTAGCTAGTTTTGAAATACCGAGCAAGTAGAGATTTATGTTTTCTTAAATTATTTCTCAAAACCTCCTATCAAGGATATGTTTGGATGAGTAATCGATGGGCTTCAATTACACTTGCTTTTTGTATTCAATAAGTAAAGCAAACCAGCATTGGATAGCATACATAATATATATACAGTCAAACCCGGTTATAACGAACTCCGTGAGACCAGACAAAATAGTTCGTTATAGGCAAATTTCGTAATAAACGGGGTGAAGTTATAGAAGAAAATATAAAAAACAAATAATTTTTTTCATTTATTAAAAACAAAAAGTATTTTTTTTATTAAAAACCAAAAATATGTTTTAATTCTTTTTATCTAGCAGCTGATTAAAGATGCTGAGTTATAATTTAATGCTGCCATATTAAATAAAAGTTAAGACTATTGCCAAACTTCAAAGTTTTTTCTAAGGGTTCGTCATAAAAAAGGTAAAATGTATGAAATTTAATTACTGAGACCATTTGAAGTAGTTCCTTTTAACCGAGAATTCGTTATAAACGAGTTCGTAATAAACGAAGTTTTCTGTATGAAAATTGTTGTTAAAACGTTGGGAGTTGAAAATATGTACGTAATAACCAAGGATTCGTTATAATCGATTTCGTTATAAACGAGTTTGACTGTAGCACATACATAAACAATGCGTTATTACAAGCCTTCAGAAAGGATTACAACGTAGCTTTTCATATCACCCATGTTGTGTATATTAATTTTATACATCTCCGAATAATAGATTTTTGAAAAGGTTTTCATGGCAGTTTCGTTACTCTCAGCGTTTTTGCCAGAAATGTTCTGAGAGGAAGTCACCGAAGAAATACTTTTCATATGTCGTTTTGTTGGAGATGTTCGACCTGAAGTTTGAACTATGGCCACACATCTAATAAGCAAACGCACTAGACTGTCATATAAATAATTAATTAAAACATACATTTTCAATAAAATTTATTTAAATTTATATTTACAACGTATTATTTATTACTCATTTCATTAAAAATTAGAAAAATAATAAATATTTCGAAACTTCTTTAAATTTTTCATCCATTTCACTGTTATGTTGCATTTTAATTACAAGCAATGTCTGTAGAAATAAATCAATCTTTTTCAAAAAAAAAAGAAATATTCATTGAATATGTAAGTATTTGGTGCCAAGATATGTCCCATATTTATAGATACAAAACAATATTCCTTCCTTCATTCACTCACACGCAAAGCAGTTGCTAACGATTGTCTTTTATTTCAGTCTCATGTTTCTTATTCCTTTAGCTGCCACTTGATGTTCATTGTTCGTTTCAATGTTCGTACGTACCATCGTTCGTTCTCATATTCAATTTAACAGGAATTGTATTGACATTTTTTATTTTTTATATTGACAGGCGAGAAAACACGTAGAGAGTGAGACACCATATCGGTTTGTGTGTACGTTTGTTTTTCATTATACTAGGTAAGCCGAAAGAAATTTTATATTTGTTTCGTTTGCTACAATGAATGTATAGTTGCCGTAGTTTAGTACTTAGTGTGTTGGTATATTCGACGTAAGGTCATGATTCAAGCCACACAAGTCAGAAATCTCAAAGAAAACGGAATACAAACAAATATTTCTGCAACGACTTCCTCTCAGCAGATTTCTGGCAGATAAAAAAATGGTTTCTTAAAAATCTGTCGTTTGGAGATGACTTTAAACTATAGGTCCTACAACTCATGAAATAAATTAACACACTCAACATAAATGGTGTGACAAGCTAGGTTTTAATCCTGATAGGGAGGTTGTAATGACCAATTATGTATGTGAGGTGTGAGAATCATGCGTATACCTATTCAATTACATACTTAATAGATCATTTCCTTTAGTCAGGATTATTAACCTAGTTTCTCACACTACTTATGTTGTGTGTGTTTTAATTTTATACATAAGTATCGGTACCTACAGTTTAAAGTCGACTCTAAAGGACAGATTTTTTTGAGAAAATTTTCATGGCAATTTTATTTTTACTCTCAGAGTTTTTGCTAGAAATCTGCTGAGAAGAAATCGCTGAAAAAATACTTTTTGTATTTTCATCAGATATCAAGGCCTGGGACTCGGACCATGACTTTTACGCCTAATAAGCCAGCACCACTACCTACTAGACCACGGCGACCTAAAATAAAAAAAGTTTTCTTAAAAATCTGTCGTTCGGAGATGACTTTAAACTGTAGGTCCTACAGCTCATGAAAAAAAATTAACAAACTCAACATAAATGGTGTGAGAAGCTAGGTTTTAATCCTGATAGAAGGGTTGTAATGACCAATTATGTATATGAGGAGTGAGAATACATCGTATAAATTTACGAAATGGCAGGCATCATGCAATATATCTATTCAATTACGAATTTTATATTTCAGCCGGATTATTTTTCGGATATAAATTAACATTGTCACGTTCCACTACATATAAACTTACATCAAAGACACCTTGTGTAATATTTCTTTCTCTTCTCTCTTTTCGGTATGAGTTTTTTTTTCATGTCTTTTACATTTTTGACGTGGGAGTGTGTCTATTGAAGTATTATGGGGGTATTGTTTTGCTGTCACTCTATCCTGTTTCTTATACCCATTCTTTGCTATACTCATTGTAGACAGTGTAACAGTGATGTTGTCTGCTTTCTTTTTTCATGTCGTTGTTTTTGTCGTTCGTTTATGTGCATGTCAGTCATGAGGATCCTTGTGGTAACATCCGTTTTATTGTCGATGTCGTTTTTTTCTTTCTGTAAAGCCGTTTTTTAATTTTTTTTTTGTTACAATTTCCTTACAATAAAAGAAAACGAATTGAACAGTGTTTTGTGACTGGGAATTAAATTAATTTCGTTTTTTTTATGTGACATTTGATTACAAATAAAGTATGGTTTCTAATAAATAAGATGAAAAAATATTACTTAAATAAGCCATAGCAATATATTGTTTTGCCTAAAAGTTGACATAGTAAGGGATCCATCTTTTTGCTATCATTTCCACATGTCTTACATTGCCAGCAATTCATTGCGCCCTTGTGGTTCAAAAGCATCTGTAAGGATACCTACTAAAATTGTTTTCTTTCAGATTTACTTATTTTCAAGTCTTCCTAATATTTTTGTTGACCTAGATTTCAATAGTTATTCCATATACTGTAAGGTTTGCTTATCGACTAAGGATGCCAATCGGCAAATTCCGAATCCCAAAATCCCGGGATTTTCGAGATTCTCAAATCCGAATCCCGGGATTTTAAAAAACTTGTCCTGGTATTTTTTAGGATTTTCGGGATTGTGCAATCATACGTATTTTGACCCTACCAAAGGTTCTAAAAGAATTTCTATATCACTCGACTTCGATAATAGCATCTAAAATGGGGAAAACCCTACTTCCATTGTTAAAAAGTTATTTGATGCCATCGAAGAATGCAAACGAATTAATACGTTAACTGATTTGATTACTCAACTGTCCAAAGAAATAGATTTATTTACATCAGGAGGTGGTAGAGGTGAATATTTACTAGCTGCATACAGCTATCTTGGAACTATTTTACCAACAAATGTTGATTGCGAGAAGTAAAGGGTCTGCCAAATAACTTTTTTTATGTTGAAAATGCTTAAAAAAAAAACTTACTCAATATTTTCTTCAATTTCTTTTTTTTTTTTTGAAAGTACAATCCTTTCGGTTAATAATGGAAAATAATTTCATGCAAATGGCTTCCTCGGCTGGCCATGTAGTAGCCTACAGATCGTTCCAATTTTTAAGCAATCGTGATATTTCCCGTAATTTTTCGGGATTTTTGTATCCGAATACCGTTTGACATTCCTAGTATCGACCCATGCCATGAATGCAAAAGATTGCTTTATTATAACATGAAACAGAAGAAGTCGTGTATGAACTAGCGGATCTATGCACCAAGCTAATGTTCTGAATATTCTTTTTGTTGACGTTTTTTTCTTCTATTATTCATTTTATTCTTTCGCTGTATTATTCTTTTAAGTAATTCTGCCAAAGGTTATTTGAACCCTTAGGGGGATCAAAGATCAATATCATATAAGGGCTGATAGAGCAACATTTTCTAAAAAAGTAGGTTTTAGTCACAAAGTTCCTTACAACTACAACGACCCAATACATACAACAAATCAGTATATTTTTACGAAGGAGGTTCTGCAGAAGCAACAACAAACGACGATTCTAACTTTCTAGAATCTGCTCAAGTAAATGAATCTTAATTATTGAATTTAAAACAAAGCAGAGAATTTAAAACACCCAGTATTCTTTTGCTTAAAGTAAGGACAAGGAAAAATATCTGTAAGTGGTCGACTTCAAATTTTTATATTTCTGGACCGATAATGAAGTAGTGTAAGTAAGGGTTCAAACTCCAGTTAGACATTTTAATCAAAAACGAAATATGAAAACATATTTCTCTGGCGATTTCCTCTCGGCAGATTTCTGGCAAAGGCTCTGGGATTAAATAAAACTATAAGTTTCTCAACAAAATCTGTCGCTCGCAGTCGACTTTAAACAGTAGGTACCGCCACTTATGGATATGCATTAACAATCACAGCATTTGTGGTATAAGAAGGTAACCCACACAGCATTTGTGTTACGAGAAGTTAGACTGTAATTCTGATTAAAGGGTTCTAATGACCAATTACGGTCTCTATTGAGACTCGTAAAGACAAGGATGAATGACCATTCATGATTTTCTTTAAAAAAAAATATTATTTAACACACATTTCTAAAATTTTAGTTATCATTCTAGAAAACTGTGATGAAATAAAAAAAAGCATTAAACGTTGAGTTATTTTGATTCACCCCCCTCTTTTATAATCAATTTATGTCATTCAAAAGTTTTGTCGTTGACAGCCAGCCAGTTAAGAAACATAAAGAAAAATAATGCTGGAATACACTGTGCATTAAGGTTTAAATTTTTATAGTGCATATATACGTATGTATATACACAGTATAACATGTTTTTAATATAAATTTTATTTTCTATGTACAGTGGAAGGAAGAAAGGATAAAGTTGAGACGAGAAACTGTTATATCTGGGTTATAATGCCAGCTGCTTAACAAAATTTATAGCAATAAATCATTTTTATTTATTTTTTTTTTCTGTTTCACTTCTCCAATTTCTTGTTTTTCATGAGCAGCTTATAACAACGTATGTATGGATGTACCACAAGGACTGTGACATAAAGAAAGGCTATTAAAATAAAGAAATAATAGAAAAATAAAACTAGAAATAATAAAAAAGTAAATAAAGAAAATAATAAAAAAAGTGTCATTCTGAAGTTATCAATAAAAGTCAGTTGTGAAGAAAATATGTATGTATGTATGGCCATAACACCAAAAAAACATGGCCATCTCCTACTTAAAACAACTTTAGAAAATTGAAAATTAATAGTTTTGTAAAGTAAGGCAGAACTTTTATAATAAAACTTAAAATTAAAATTTCAAAATTACTTTTTTTCCCTTTTGAAAAATAGAAAATTTTAAGCTTAATGACAACAACTCAATATAAGAGAAAACGCTATTAAAAGTTGGCCAAATGCACCTGTTACCGCATCATACCTGTTGGCCGTTTATGGTTCACAAATAAATGACAACCAAATAAATGAGCAAAAAGTTTCGTGTTGTTTTAGGTTTTAAAAGAGTTAAAAATAAACTAAAGGCACTACAGCTGTGTCTGTGCGGTGAAATGAGAAAACAAAAAATTGTAATACAATTTTACGCTGTTGCCGGTCGTAGAAATTGTAGAATCAGAAAATGAAATTAATGAAAAATTGAAAATAAAATTTTTTTTTCAATGATGCAGAGACTTCCCTCATGGTCAAAATAAAAGCAAATTTAAGTGCTATTGCTATTTTATTCTACCTTTATAGTCGCCATAGTCAAGTAGGTTAACTCATTAGACGTAAGGCTACGGCCCAAATCTCAGATCAGAGATCACCAACATTAACGAAAATATTTCTTCGCCCACTGCCTTTCAGCAGATTTCTGTGAAATAAAATTGTATGAAAAAGTTTCTCAATAATCTGTCATTTAAAGTTGACTTTAAAGTGTTGGTCTTGCCACTCGTGTATAAAATTAGCACACACGACATAAGTGGGGTGAGAAGTTAGGTTGTGGTCCTGACTAAAAGGATGTATGAATCAGAGATCAGCAATGAATCGTTTTTCTGCTACTCATATGCACTCATGCAATTTTGAGTATGAATCAACAGAATTAAAATTTAACTACTCTGATTCATTCGAACTCGCTACAACATTGATTTATAAGTATAAGTAGCAATGAGTATGAGTACAACGTTGACATTAAACTCACAACATTCGAAATATATTTAATTCATACGCCTACTCATTCTGATTCATAAATTTAGAAAAGTACTTATAAGTCATTCGAGGGGTTCGAATCATTCATCAAAATTTACAGCCTTTGTTGTTGTTGCATATACAAACAAAAAAGGAAGAAGGAAAGACAAAGACAACAAGCAAATCATACACACAATCTTCTTGTGAGTATTGCAGTGCTCGTACGCGAATCATACTTATTTTGTGCTTCGTGTAAATGTTAAGAGGAGACGAGTTGAAGTCAATAACATCATTTGCAGTGATTTAGCCCTTTTTGGATGTCTTTAACGCGAAAAAAATTTTATAACCCTAAACTAAAAAACGCGCAATTTCAGCGCTTTTCAGTATATTTGTTTAGCCCTTTTAGCCCGTTTTTCCTTTAAGTCTGTATGGAAATATTATCTTACGTTTCCTGGCAATGACGAATTGTAAACCAATGTGGCAGAACTTTTTTCTTCTATTTCTTGTTTTCTTCTTTGTTATTTACATAGAATTACCAAAAGTACCGGGAAACACCAGCTTTGCTGAAAGTTTAAAATTGTGTTTACCTATTAATTAGGTGGAAAAGAAATGCCAGGCTGCGCTATCGTTATATACTGCAATTCATTCACCATTTGCTTCCACAGACCACTTGACAGAGCCAAGTCTCAATACCATATAGAAAGCGATTTAAGATTGAAGAAGAGGATAACCAAGAAGTACAAATCGTATTTTACAATGACCAACTTTGAAAGATTGTAATGTAAATTCTATTAGAAACTAATCTAGTGCCTTAATTCTATTGAAGATAAAATGATCTCAAAAGCAATAATGTCTGTTAATAAATTGTTTTGTTTAAAAATTGTGGTGGTTTTATCTGAAAAGACTTTTTAATTTTAGCCCCCTTTAGGCGCTTTTTTGAAAAAATGAAATTGTATTGTACTAAAAACGTAATTTTTTCAATTTAGCCCTTTTTAGCCCGTTTTTCATTTTTTTTCACGCGTTTGGTGTCCGAAGAGTTGGCATCACTGATACATCCGTATTGTTAAGTATGAATACGACGAGTACTTCCAACTTTGATTATGAGTATGATATCAAAATAAGTATGAGTGGGTATAAGTGTCTGAAATTATGTAAGTATGACTCGAAACTACTCATCGTTTTGAATACTTATTGCTGATCTCTGGTAAGAAAGTATATTTTAAAAAACCTGTTTTCTGTGTAAGGATTGTGTATGATGTTTGCTGCGAAAATTTCCAGTTTCAACAATGTGGAGCCTTCCTTAGTCTCTAAAAAAGAAAAAAAATTATACGTTGAATTTGAAGCGGTCTCTATTTTATTCTGAACAAGTGTTCCTTAAGTTTACAAAGCCGGTGACTATTCTCTATACTATTATATTGAATTATCACATGGCTACATAGGTGACAGTTGATCTGATAATGGTATACATTCAATGCAGTAGATTTGGGGTACATTCACAAGATATTACTGCAAACAATAATTGAAAAGCTCTCTAAAGGAGTTCTCGATCCATGTTGACTATTGAATTGAAACGTTTTTCAAAATCTCTTATTAAAGTCACGATCAGACAGGGATATTTTGAGGAAACTTACTAAAAGTATCGTATCGAGTTCTTTCAAAGTAAACACTCATTTGAGCACGGTTAATGGTCTGTTATGACGCCACAGGTATGTAAGGGCAGTGCCTGTACTATCCGAATTCCGATAAAAATTCGACTAAAAATTTGGTCAATTATGTGTTAGACAACACAAATTTGAGTCTGTTGTAGCTTAGAGGCTTAACTTGCCCAATACTAAACATGGATTGGGTCTTTAACTTAAAATTGATTTCGATTTAGAGACTGTGCTATTTTTGATTGAGGAGACTGAATATTTGTAATTTTTCTGCTTGTAAACCAGGTCTAGGTAAAATCATATAAAATTATAACCGATTGAATTTCACTTTCGATGGAAAATATCTGATATACACCAGATAAAATAATTTTAATAAAAACTGAAGACTTTCAAGTTCGAAAAGCTTGAAAAATTTTTTCTGTTTACATAGCTTATCATGTAGTCCAGTCGAGTGGAAAATTCAGAAAGACTTTTTGTATTAATTGTTCACTTGCTGTACAAATTTAATATAACTTCCTAGCATGTACGGTCTATGTAATGAAACCATAAATACGAGCATTATGAGTACCACTTTATAAAAACGTAAACCGTACTAGAAGTTGGTCAATAAAAAAGGGTGTTGATGATGAAAAAATAAAGAAGCAAACTGAAAGAAAAGTTGTTATTTTTTCATATTTTGTTGTTCTACACAAAATCTTATTGTAAACCATGTTTTTAATACACTTCCTTTATCTACCCACTCTACTAAAATATTCTTCTTCTGTGCATCTTTTTTACATTCTGACTCTATTCCTCCTTGTACGAGTATCTGTGTCATTTACTACAGATTTTTACTGTCAGTCTCATTACTTTCCTGGAAATTTGTCCCCTTTATCTGACTTTATTTGCCCGTCCGTCCGTCCGTCCATAATACCGTTGTGTTGTGTATTGAAACACGAAAAATGAAAACAGCAAAAATGACAGAAAAACATCAAATCCCTGCACAGGCTTTAATCTATACTCTTCACTCTCTCTCACACTTTTGTTATTGCTTTGAAGGACTTTTGTTGTATCATAGATTTTTGTTGTTATTATGCCATAATATGACACCATCATAACCCTTTCTACCTTCCCTCACCGTTCATTTAAAATTCTTTACAGAATAAGGAACGTCGCTTGCAATACAAGAGTATTATCGTTCGTTTGTTATGTAAAGGCTGGTTGGCAACGAGAAAAATGTTTGCTGTAGTTGGGCCGATTTTAACCCTTAAATATGCATTAAACGACGTATTATTGTTACCAGAATTTCAAAACTCCATGGAGTCAATCTGTTTGCGTGTGTAGGGAGGATCACACAAAAAAAACCCCTCATTTACTTTACAAGTCAGCATTTAAGCAATTGTAAAGTTTTCGTTCTGCCATGATGTTATCGATGTTAAATACCCTACATCATGCAAAACAAATTTTGAAAACCGTTTGTCAATATTTAAAAACATTATTCTCGGACGAACCCTATGGTTTTTTGTTAAAACCGACCTTTGATTTCTATGAAATTGCCATGAAAAAATTTTTTAAAAAAAAATTTGTGCTTCGGAGTGGACCTCCACTGATATTTATAATAAACAAACACAACATAGGTGGTTTCAAGAATCATAAACTGAAGATTACGCCATCACGCACACAAATTTAAAACTTTCTGCGCACGAAAATTGTTTTTATTGTTTTCCTATTGGCTAATGATAATGTGAGTTATATTGCAGGGCTGCCAACTACTTGCGCGTAGTGCATACACTTTTCAAAAGGAATATTCCTTTTCACATATGAAAAAGACTTGGAAATCTTTAAAATAGCCCAACTAACGTCATCTAACGGGAAATCATGCGCAAGGTGTAATCTTTAGTTTATCATTCTTGAGTAGTATGCAGCTAAAGAAGAAGACAATGACAAGACAAAGTAAGGCAAATAACGAGCATAAAGTGACATCCAACCTAAACCCAAAATAATTCAGATTACCTATTTATAAAAACTTTGAATCAAAACTCGTATAACACTTGTGAAAAATGGTAAATAGAAATGAAAATATGAGAAAAGAAACTACGTCCATATTATCAACCCGAACACTCAATGTACTTGGAACCCGCATTTTTATTTTGCAAAATCTAACCTGAATTTAAATACATTTTTTAAGGTTTTTAGTTAGATTGAGAAAAAGTCATTTGAATAAATTCTGGAAAAGTACAATAATTTTTATCCTCTAAGAGTAGGAATTAATTTTCAAGCTATTTTTCTTCCTAAAGGGTCAAATATCCAAAAACGGATATGTTTAAACGTGAATGAAGTCTCAGCATATTTCTGGTAAAAACTCTGAGAGTAAATCTAATTGCCATGAAAAGTTTCTCAAAAATCTGTCGTTCGGAGTCGACTTTAAACTGTAGGTCCCGTCACTCATGTATAAAATTAACACACATAACATAAGTAGTGTGAGAAACTAGGTCAATAATTCTGACTGAAGGGTTGTAATGACCAATTATGTATGTATGTTTAAACGTGAATAAAAAAGTACTACACAGAGAAAAAATTATCGAGACAAAAAAAATATTCTATCTTCTTTTAATCCAAATAAGGAGTGCGCACAAAAAAATAATGGGCCTACCTTTAAGACTATAACTTTTATCATAATTGATAAATATGAATATCTGTTTCAAAATCCACCTGCTAAATGTCAATGCAATAGCAAAAATAGTTTTTTGAAAATGGGCACCCAACAAGAATGTCGTTGAAATTTTCAATGAAAAAACCGCGTCGCTTACAAAAACCAATTGCTAAACTCGCAGGTGTTACCCCAAAAAAACGGTTTCTAAGGTAAGAATATAACAATATAAGGAGTCTTTGAGTATTGATAGAAAGCGTGGAAGTGAAAAAAAGGATTTGCCAACCAAAACAAAGCAAGTAAAATAATACGTATTTTTCTCAAACACCCTAACATGTCTGGAAGAAAAGTGGCTCAAAAAGTTAGATGCTCTGAGACCTTGGTCAGAAAAAAATTTTATACACAAATGGCATTCAAATATTATTTACTTTAATTGAAATATAAAATGAAAAAAATCCGCCACTTAGTTTTATTTCTATAATGAAAAGTGTAAGACCAGTTTTTTTTGTGCGCACTCCTTATTACTTCCTATGCGTTCGTCTTCCGCTCTTATATTTGTTTATTTATTATAATTTACATAGCACAACAAGATATGAATCTTATAAGTAACAGTGTTATGTTTGGGATCATTAAGTTATAAAAAATTAATATTGAAATAAAACAAATTAACTAAAAAATACAAAATTATTATAATTAATATAAAGTTAAAATATAAAGAAAAATATAATATACAGAAATTTAAAAAACTAACAATACTGTAGATGTAAATACGATAGTTGAAAAATAATTAAAAATGTTTCTATTTAGAAAAATCAGTCTAAAGAACTAGGAATAAAAATATAACCGATATAAACCTATAAAACATAACACAAATCGTAAAACATGTTGCCTATAAAAATAATTTAAATACTTCCTTTTTGAACGCATTTGCATTGGGAATTCCAAAGACTAGTGGTGTGTATAAAAAATTGTCTCTGAGACTAAGAGTCCTGAATCGTTGCTGAATAATGTTCCAACCCCGATAGGATCTAGCAAATTTAATCCGACAAAATAAATATTCTGGCTGTTCTGTGTAAATTATTTTATGAAGTAAAATAATGCATTTAATTTTCAAGAGATCATCAAATTTTACATTAAGAATCCCGCAGGCCAAATGAGAAATGTGATTACGACGCCCTTTATAAAGACATATCTAGCTATGTTATTAAATGCCAAGCTAAGTTTACGGTTGTCACTACAAACATTGTTCGCGAAGATTTTACACCTATGCAAAAGTATCGGAATTAAGTACGTTCTAGCAAGTTGCATAACGAATCAATAACAGTCCACAAGTTTCTAACATACATAATTCGTCATTACAACCCTTCAGTCAAGATTATTGACCTAGTTTCTCACACTACTTATGTTGTGTGTGTTAATTTTATACATAAGTGGCGGGACCTACAGTTTAAAGTCGACTCCGAACGACAAATTTTTGAGAAACTTCTCATGGCAATTTTATTTATTATCAGAGTTTTTGCCAGAAATCTGCTGAGAAGAAATCTGAAAGAAAAAATACTTTTTGTATTTTATTTTGATGTCTGGCCTTGGACTCGAACCCTGGCTTTACGTCTAATAAGCCAGCACACTACCTACCAGACCACGGCGACTTCAACCACAAGTTCCTAAGTATACTATAAATTCTACCAACAACTGACACCTATATGGTCAGACCACGATAAACTGCCATTAAAGACAATCCCCAGATTTCTTGCAGATTTGACAAAGTCAATTTTACTAACCCTGATGCACAATTCAGGCATGACAAATGATCTGTCAGTCCTCGAAAGTATAATACATTTAGACTTAGAGGGATTGATGCAAAATCCATTATCTTACCCCATATTAGCATTATTCCGAAATATACATACATCATTAGAACCCATCAGTCAGAATTATTGACCTAGTTTCTCACATCACTAATGTTGTGTGTGTTAATTTTATACATGAGTAGCGGGACCTACAGTTTAAAGTCGACTCCGAACGACAGATTTTATGAGAAACTTTTCATTTACTCTCAGAGTTTTTGCCAGAAATATGCAGAGAGAAAATCGGCGAAGAAATATTTTTTGTATTTTATTTTGATGTCTGGCCTGGGACTCGAACCCTGGCTTTTACGTCTAATAAGCCAACACACTATCTATTAGACCACGGCGACTTCAATTCCGAAATATGGAAAACTTAAATGAAAGCTGTGACAGATATGATAATGTTTGCCAAGAGTAATGCTATAAAAATACAAATACAGATTCATTTGAGATTGTTTAAAAGTAACTGTTAATAATTAATAGTCGAACTGATAGTGAATACACTTAATACACTACACTATATGTCGACTTATGCCCACTGCACATATTCTTCATACTCCATAGATTTTATATTTCCTGCCTATAATAATCAATGGTCCTTTCCCAACCATGGCCATCTTAAAATGTGTGTGTGATTTTATTCAGACGCCTGTGTGTAGGTACACTTAACACTAACAAATACTGAATGAACATACATATACATAGACCGTCCCTATTATCCTGCCTCAATAACGTAAAATCAGTTTTAATGTATTGATTTGAGTCAATATGAAATCATTTATTCATTGACATACAGGCACATTTTGTTAACGAATTTCAATCGATGGTATGGTTTGTACATTCATAGAGTTGATGTCTTCATTGGATGTTACACACAATATCATAGGCAGAGTACAAGGATAGTATCCTTTTCTACCACATAGACAGAGAGTGTTTTATTTAATGTAAAATCAGTGTAAATGACATTACGATAATAATAACTTATTGACTCACAAATACAAATACAATCTCATAGTTTATTGGGCTATTGTAACAATATAATGCTCAACCCAAAAAAATATAAAAAAAAGATAGAAGAGCACTCAATCTAGGTAAATATAAACATATTTTCTAGAGTAGTTTGCCTTAAGAAAACATGTTTGTTTAAAGGGATTTACGGATAAGGAAGTTCTACAACTTAAAGCAAATGTAATTGGCTTTAAATTAACAATTTAACAGTGAATTTACATAGTTTCTGGTAGACGATAAAGTTTAGGTTTATTTTTAGTTTAATCGTGAAATGTTACAATTTCACTATGAATGCGTGTTGTTTTTAGAGAATCAGAACTTTAAATTGCCAAAACAGAGCAGTGCTTGAAAATTGTTGAAATATTTTTTTTTTAATAAAAATAATAGTTCTGTTCGTCAAATCTACATATATACCCAACTCTTTTTTTACACGGTAGATACGTTCCTCAGAAATCCGTGTTAAAAAAACCGTGTAAAAAATAGGCGTTTCCTATAGTAAAATGGGGGACACGTTTCATGTAATCTGAAAACCGTGTAAGATGAAATAAAGAACTAAAAAAAAAAAAAAATTGAAACTATAAAATTTCAGAAATTGTATGTCATATGGCATTTTATTGAGCAATAAAAAGTTAAAATATGTAATTCATACAGGGGAAAAATTTGTAGAGCAAGCAATAAACAAAAGAAATCTGTTGATCTAGAATTAAGAACAGAAAAATTAGAATAGAAATAATGAAAAAATATTTACATAGCTACATAATTATTCGACGCTACTTGATAACAAGCGCACTTCTTTGCGACGAACTGGACTAAAGTCGGTATCAACACTGGAGATATTCATCTAATTATCCAACGGTGACTTTCATTCGATAATAGAGTTTTGAACTGTCGGACTACTTTCCGAAAGGTCTTGCGCCGTCGACTTTTTAAATAAAAAATCTTTTATAGAAAGTTGAACTTTTGGTTTTTTTGAGTCCTTTATACAACTCTTTATACCGAACAATACAATTATAAATATCTCATTCAAATTTCAGGACACGTTCCATAGTAAGATAATTTTTTAAGAAATTATTCCCCATACTTTTACCAGATGTTAGACCGTCATCAATTAAACTAGCCGTTAATTGACAACAAGAAATTTTTTTTCAACCGTGTAACTTTAACTCTGTGTAAAAAGAAACCATGTAAAAAAGGGTTCGGTGTACTTCGTCTCTTTTATACCGTACATAATTGTCATTCAGAGTCTTCAACAATGAGATATCGACATCTATACTATATCTCTTAGGTGTTTAGAGAAGTTGCATCCTTTTGCTAAAAACAAACATCGTTCACATCAATGCCATGAAGAGTGGGTGAAAAAAAAATCAGTTATTATAGTGTGATCGGCATCTCCATTGATCGTAAAGTTAGAGCCGTCCGAATTTTCAATGAAATGTGGACCAGTGTTGCCTCCGCTCCACAAGGTGCACCAAACAGTCACTTGAAATGGGTGGATTGACTTCTGGAAGATCATGTTTGGTTTTCTCTGCCCCAAATACCGCAATTTTACTTATTAACGTACCCATCAAGATGAAAATGAGCTTCATCCTGAAAGACTGTTTTTTTTAGTTAAATTGACATCATATTGCAGCTTCTCGTTGGCCCAATAAATCCTAACGTTGCTCAAGCGTAAATCGATTCGTTACGTTCAGTGGAGATAATATACTAAATTTTGTGATAAAATATAATGACAAAAGTATTGACAGATTCGATATAACCGAATGGTTCTAACTGAAATCGATAGATGGTCCACCCGATATTGCATGCGCAGTGAAGACTAATGAAGACTTTACAGCGATTCTGGGTATCATAGAAAAGATAGTAAAGGCAAGAGATAATGCATGATTCATACACATTTCCTGTTTTTCCTTTTATGGTCGTTTATTACTAATAAATAAAATTTTTTTATGTCAAATTCGTTTAATTCTTAGTAATTTTTAATATATTTTAAATTGTGTTTTAAGGAGTGCGCACAAAAAAAACTGAACTTACACTTTTCGTTATAGAAATGAAACTAAGTAGCGGATTTTTTTCATTTTTTGTTTCAATTAAAGTAAGTAATATTTGTGTATAAAATTTCTTTTGTGGCAAAGGTCCCAGAGAATCCAATTTTTTGAGCCACTTTTCTTCCAGACACGAGTGTAGGGTGTTTTAGAAAAATACGTATTATTTTACTTGCTCTGTTTTGGTCGACAAATCCTTTTTTTTTCTTCCACTTCCACACTTTCTCTCAATACTCAAAGACTCTTTATATTGTTTTATTCTTACCTTAGAAACCGGTTTTTTGATTAACACCTGCGAGCTTAGCAATCAGTTTATTTGTAAGCGGTGCGGTTTTTCACTGAAAATTTCAATTATTTTTTTTACGATATTCTTGTTGGGTGTCCATTTTCAAAAAACTAATTTTGCTATTGCAATGAAATTTAGCACGTGGATTTTGAAACCGATGACTAAAAAAACAATGTAACGTCATAAATTTTTTTCAATTATGATAAAAATTATAAGCTTTTTTTTTCGTGCGCACTCCTTAGTTCAGGTTACTAATATCGATAACTAAGAATTACAAATTGTGCAGAAAAATTCTTCAAAATTATGTTCACTTAAAAAAAAAAATTGAATAAATCTGTTCCCTAAATTAGATTAAGATTTACGGTCACCATTGTCGGCCTAGTGAAAAGGCAATTTATTTAGTTTTTGATCGTTTTCGTTCTAATTTTAATAATATGGATTCAAAACCATCTACAAGTAAATGAAATGTTTCAGTGTACACAGAATATGCTGTTATAGCCTACAGTCTTAAAGAAGACGGTGCGATATTAATTGGTAATTAGTTTGTTAGCCATTGTCTTTTGGAACCGTGAAATGTTTTTTAATTTTTTTTTATATAACCAGCACTCAGGGGATGACCCATACTCATGTAGTGCATTGTGCAGGTTTTTTAGGAAAGGTGGAAAGAGAGAGGGAAGATGCGAACGGTAAGGAAACGAGTTGCTGCTGGTGACTATAAAATGGCCAGTGCTATACCTTCACCATTAGACAGTCTACAGTCCCCAAGAAGCCCGCAGTTTCTCACACCACTTATGTGACGTGCTTATAAAACACACCTCGTACTGGAATTGAGGCTCAACGATCTTTGTTTGCGTGACATTTTGAAACTCATTTTGACCAGGAAACTTGTAGCTGCGGCGGACATATTTAAAAAACAAATGCAATAATTATACATATAAAAAAAACATATGAAATTATCCAACAGATTGTAGTAAACAATTCGTTTTGAAAATCTTTCTGTCATGCATTAAATGAACGTTTTTTATACGAATTTTTTTTTTATTAATGATGCACTTATAATCGATTCTATAGAAAGTCCACTGTAATGTATTTTTAATTTGAATAAATTTTTTCGGGTACATTATTTATTTATTTATATTGTTATGACATAAATAATAGATAAGCATACAAGTAAGTAAATCAATAAATAAGTAAATAAATAAATAAATAAATGAACAAGTATTTATTTATTTATGTTTTTGAAATTTGAATAAATACGATATAATTTATCACAATATTTATTTTACGGTAATGAACAAAGAAATTTTAAAATTGTTAACAAAAAAAAAAAAAAAAACATTTTCTTCTCAAATTTATTCAAAATACAAATAAAATTATATTTAACAGTTGTGTTAAAAAAAGAGCATAAAAACAAATCTTCTATGGTGCCATTGTATGTGTGTCATCAACTGTTAACAAATATCGTAGAGATTAATTTTAAAGTAAATATTTACTCATGTGTTAATAAGAGATTTTCCAGAATTACCACTCATTCATACGTACATAGATAGATATGTAGATACATACGGTATTATTCTCGTTTTTTTTTTGTTGTAATATTTTTGTTTCACATCTAATCCCAGTAAAAATTCATTGCATATGTCAGTGTATACCGAGTTTTATAACAATACTTCAACTAAATTAGTTTAATAGGAGATTAAACATTTAGTTCGTACGTTTACATTTAAAATATTTGCATATTTCTGGAGGTGCATGCATATTGTGTATGTAAGAGAAAAAGAAAAAAGCAAACATTTTTGAAATTAGTTTTTATTTTTATATTTAAATACGCTTGATAACAGATGTTTTTCTGTAATAAAACATTTGTTAGTAATTCATTGTAAATCACCTAAATCTTTTTATATTTCTTATTTAAATAACTGTGAAGAAAAAAACTATGACACATCATTTGTCACAGTCGAACGAATGTAGTTTGTGGCTACATGATTACCAATTTTTGTACACAAATTGGAATTTGATAGAAATTTATTAGAGAAAATAAGAAAAGTATGGTTAGAGGTTTCACATCTCCGGACAATGAAGCAACTAATAGGATAATAGGTCTTGAGGCCTTATTGGTCCTTATTTTTTTGAGAATACCATTGATCAGACCATCACTGTCAACGTCCAGCAGTATGGGTCGATTATTACCAACTTCTTTTGGACTCAATTGGATGGCTTAGACATCAACAACATGGATATCTACATTGGATATCTAACACCAGCTATTCGAGGGCTTCGGTATCCCATATGGCGATGATGTCAATTGGTTTTTCGTGCGTGATTTTCATAAGTTGCAAATGTACTCAAATAAACCACAAAGCTCAACGTTTCTCCAAGACCCTGCATAGTCTAGTTACCTAAGGAGTGTGCACAAAAAAAACTGGACTTACACTTTTCGTTGTAGAAATAAAACTAAGTGGCGGATTTTTTTCGTTTTATATTAAAATTAAAGTAAATAATATTTTAATATCATTTGTGTATAAAATTTGTTTTCTGACCAAAGTCTCTGAGAATCCAACTTTTTGAGCCACTTTTTAACGATTTTTTTTAAGAATAATACGTATTATTTTACTTGCTTTGTTTTGGTCGGCGAATCTTTTTTTTCTTCCACATCCAAGCTTTCTTTCAATACTCAAAGACTCTTTATATTGTTTTATTCTTACCTTATAAACTGTTTTTTGGTTAACACCTACGAGCCTAGCAATCGTTTTTTGTCAGCAGCCAGGTTCTTCATTGAAAATTTCAATTATTTTTCTTACGACATTCTTGTTGGGTGCCCATTTTCAAAAAACTATTTTTGCTATTGTAATGACATTTAGCATGTGGATTTTGAAACAGATGACTAACGAAAACAATGTAACGGTATTCATTTTTTTCAATTATGATATAAGCTTAAAAGTATGCCCATTTTTTTTTTGTGCGCACTCCTTATAACTATGGAATTCAGATACGGAATTTAAGTCTTATTAATCCTTTCGGTTCCTTAAACGAGCACATGACTGTCGCTAAACTCTTCCGTCTCCTAATTTGATTCATATCCCGCTTAATGAGTAAAGTGAATTATTTATGCATCAGAGTCATGGAAAAGGAAAATTTCGAAACCACCTCAGTATTGATCTGATATTTTTAATGCTAAAGGTACAACTAGCTCTGGTCGACCAATAGCTGAAAGACTCAACTCTTTGAAAAAATAGATAAAGACAGGAGCATAAACAGTAAGAAGATTGCTAGGTAACTAGGTTTTCATCATCCAATATCAAACAAATGTATTAACAGCAAAAAAATAAAAGGACCGAATTTCCAGCTGCTAAAAGTATAGTTATTAGACGAAATATGCAAAATTCACTTCGACCAATGCTTTTAGCAGATTTCTGGCAAAAACTCTTAAAGTCTTCTCTTAAAGAGGTCTGCACAAGCCATCTAAAATTGCACACCATTGCATTTTTCTCAAGACTGAATATGGATTGTAGCTGCAGTATAAATAAGTATGAAGCAAAGATAGAGTACAAAAAAACAACTGCACTCGTAATCCATTGTACAACAGTATAACAGAGAGTTGTGTGAAAGTGCTACAAAAATATTGTATTCTTCATAGAGTCACAACATGCATTTCTTTTTTTGCTCTCGTCAACCGAACATCTTCGTCGACGCCAGCATTGCCAGTAACTTTTTAAACTTTTTATTTCTGGGGAAAAACCTTTTTTTACAATACTGCTTTTTTTACACTACTGATATTCATATGGCAATACTGAAAATGTAGCTTCAGTTGTAAAATATGCTCTTACAACACAAAGCATACTTCCGTTACTACACAGGCAAACGAGTGCTGTTGTATACATTGAATAAATGAGAAATACACATTTCAGTGCACTCGTAAAATCAAGAGCAACAGAAAAGAGTACACTACAGTATTGCAATCAGTGAAGGGTAAGCTAGCAGAAGGTCTTGTGCCTCTAGTTAATACAATGCCACGAATAATTTAAACTGTTGGTCGCGCCACTCGTGGATAAAATTAGCACACACACAAAATAAGTAATGTGAGAAGTTAGATGGTAATATTGAGTGAGGGGTTGTAATAACCACTCATGTACGTATTTGTGTACGGAAAAGAAAATAAAATCCAACGATTTCTGAAGCGAACGGTTATGGGCATTGAAAAGTACAGACGAAGCAATATAAAGGCTCTGCAGATTTTGGCTAAGCTAGGATTAGCACAGAGAAAAGTATCCATCGGAAACGAAAAGAAATAAGTCAGAGATCACTGCCTCTGTTCAAGTACGACAGCATCCTGACTTCTTCGATAACCACAACTATACCATTTAGTATAATTTAATTTAAATTATCACTAATGAACCAGTGGTTGAATTGTTTTTATATGAATTTATATGTTTTTATATTTGCCTCTAAAAATTCTTTTGTGGTTTTATTTGTAACATTATTGCTACAAAAAGTAAAATTTTTTGCAGGTTAATTAAAATCGTGTTAATTTATATAGCAAAAAACCAAAATACATTAAAAAAAAAACAACTTAAATTAACTGAATTTAATTGAAGAGCAACATTCACAAAAAGTGAAATTCCAACAGTCAATATAAGTCCATTATGTAATTAAATTGGATGTTCACTGTTTGCGTAAATAATATTTTATGGAAGCAAACTAAAATCATAATTAATTATGATTTTTCATTGTAAAGTTTTATAAGCAATATGCCTTAATTTTTTCCTTCTTTTAGTGTAAAATCAATTTCTTTTTTGTAATACGTTCGAATTACCCAATAAACAATTGACAGGCTTTTATAAAGGTATTGTTCAACTGTTTGACATTAAATGTTATGGTTTGTGACAGAACTGTCAAATGTTGTTCGGATTACAATTGGAAATTAAACTCTTCTAATCCGATTGTTGTTGTTTGTAAATTGCACTTTGAGAATTAGGTAAGGTCTCTAAACAGAACTTTAAAAGAGTGATAATTTTCAATAAAAGTTGTTGAAATTTTTAATTTATATAAACCAGAAGGAAAATAAGCAAAATAATTGAATGATGGTTTTCCAAATAGGATAACAATAGTGTGATCCAAGCACCAGATATAATAAAAAGGGACGCCGTGGTCTAGTAGTTAATGTGCTGGCTTATAAGACGTAAAGCCAGGCTTCGATTCCCAGGCCAGACAACAAATAAAAAAAAAATACAAAAAAAGCATTTTTTCGGCGATTTCTTCTCTTTCTCTTCTTGAAAAGTTTCTCGAAAATCTGTCGTTCGGAGTCGACTTTAAATTGTAGGTCCCGCCACTGCTGTATAAAATTAACACACACAACATAAGTGGTGTGAGAAACTGCGGGCTTCCTTGGGGACGATTGCTGTAGACTGTCTAATGGTGAAAGTATAGCAATGGCCATTTTATAGTCACCAGTAGCAACTCGTTTCCTTACCGTTCGCATCTTCCCTCTTTCCACCTTTCCTAAACCTGCACAATGCACTGCATGATTAGGGGCCATCGCCTGAAAAAAATTTTATTCCAAGAAATTTATCTTTTTAATTATTTTTATTTTAGAAATAAAATAAAATAAATAAAATTGATAATTGATTCTTTTTTTCATTCTCAAGTTTTTTAAACTGAGATTTTCAGTAGCTGACAGTCTTTTAAATTCTGCTCGAAATAATTTCGTATTGCATTTATGTTTGAAATGAGTTTGCAAAATATTGTGACAGGCACACAGATAGTTGCAATATTATATCTTTAGTATGGCAAACATACATACATAGAAGTCAACTCACAGCCATTGATATTTGCCAACAATTTCCGTTTATTGATTTGACATTTCGACCGAATGGCACATCCTTCTTTATGTAACACAGTATTTGATTTCGTAATAATAATGGAGAGCACCACATATTGAATAATATTTTCATATAACACAGAAGGCGTTATATGCTTAAATTGAAGAAAAAGTTGAAAAAATACGCCAAATATTACTCAAAGTATTTTTATAAAATGGATGAAAGGAAGGAATGTGAAGTATTTTGTCATAAAATGAATTGAATGTTGCCAAAAAAATGGTAAACTTTTCGTACCTAACAAACACATTTAAAAGCAAAATCATCATTTGAACAAGAATTTTTTAACAAAATCCATATTTAAACGTCATACCTTTTTACGATACAATTTGGTGCACAGTTCCCTCATTCAGCTCCGTGAGAGAGCCGAAAGCATAATACATAATTGGTCATTACAACCCTTCAGTCAGGATTATTGACCTAGTTTCTCACACTACTTATGTTGTGTGTGTTAATTTTATACATAAGTGGCGGGACCTATAGTTTAAAGTCGACTCCGAAAGACAGATTTTTGCGAAACTTATTATGACAATTTTATTTACTCTCAGAGTTTTTGCCAGAAATCTGCTGAGAAGAAATTGCCGAAAAAATACTTTTTGTATTTTGTTTTCATGTCTGACCTGGGGCTCGACCACGGCGACTTCGAGAGCCGAAAGCATTTATTCCAAAAAGGGAGGCCTTGTCTTTTCGATGCGATTGAAAATATTTTGCGAGAAATCATCTATTTCCGAAGTAACAGTTGTAAGGCACCCGAAAGTCTTAAAGTTTTCAATTGCACTAACGGACAGTATACATCATCGTATTTATCATTACCGTTTTAGCTTTCAGTGATTTTTATCGATGCCTGAAGAAACTACAAAATTTTCTAAAGCCTTTTGGTTGGATTTTATGCAAAAAAAACTTTTTGTGTTTGCGCTCTAAAGTATGTACACACGCGAAATTTTAATACGTTTACTGTAAAAGGCAAAATTTAATGCGTAAAATTAGATTTGGGTTGTATATAATTCCACTTTTCTTTTAATTTAATGAATAAAATTAGGTTTAGGTCGGAGTGGTAGCTTTGATATCACAAAGCTCACTTGAGCACGCATGGCGGCCGGTTGTAATGCCACGGGTGAACGCAGTCCCAGTACTAACCAAGTTCCGCCAAATCAGGGAAAAGGAAGAAGTTAATCAAATAGAATACTCAATATGAAGTTTTTATGATTAAGCATTACTCCCCATACTTGTAATTAATGGTTGGTTCTTTGGCTGAGATCTGAAGTCGCCGTGGTCTAGTGGGTTGGCTTATTAGACAAAAGGCCCGGGTTCGAATCCCAGGTCAGACATCAAAACGAAAAATATTTCTTCGGCGACTTCCCCTCAGCAGATTTCTGGCAAAGACTCTGAGAGTAAAAATTGCCATAAAAAGCTTCTCAAAAATCGGTCGTTCTGAGTCGACTTTAAACTGTAGGTCCCGCCACTCATGTATAAAATTAACGTACAGAACATAAGTGGTGTGAGAAACTAGGTCGTAATGCTGACTGAAGGGTTGTAATGGCCAATTATGTATATATGTATGTCTTTGGCTGAGATAAGATAAGATAGGAAAAAAAAATAAGTATGAAACAATATGATTTTAGTAATGTTACATGAAAAAACTATTGCAATATGTCGCTTGAAGATAACATTGGATTGTAGGCCTCAAAACTCTTGAAAAAAATTAGTTCACAGAACATGGATGGTGCGAGAAGCTAGCCTTAATAAAATTGTAATACTTATACAGCCGAAGGTAATGTGTTGGCTTTTAAGACGGCAACCTCCACTCAGCAGATTTATGGTAAAAACCTTCTCAAAAAACCTGTTGTTGGGACTTGACTTTAAACTGTATGTCCCGCCTCTTATGTATAAAATTAACAAACACAACGTAAGTGGTATGAGAAACTAGGTCATAATCCTAACTGAAAGGGTTGTAATGATCAATTATGTATGTGCACTCTTACGTTTTAGTAACATCTTGGTACCATCGGTGTAATAAAATGCCAGGATTACTTAATTACATGCTGAAAATTATTCAATAGATTGATACATTGTTGTTCTATTAATATGATACTAGATGACCCGTGCGAAAATTTCGCACCGTTAGTTGTCATTTTTGTAACATAAAATGAAAATAATTAATAGAAATTTTATTAAAAGTATAAAAATATTAGAAATCATAATATCATCATACATAATTACATACATACATACATATGTTTAAATGTTAGAGGTAATGACATGATCATCGTTAACATTTTGTTCGTACGAATCCTTAATACAGACAAAAATATCTTTAAACGTACGCACTCGAGAAAAGACCGGTAGAACTGAATTACTATTAAGCGACCCTTTATTACCATACTTGAACAAAAACATATAATCATAATGACAACAGTATTAGTATGCAGTTCTATATAAAATATAATTTTTATCAATGAAAATATTAATCTTTCAATTTCTAATTATTTTTCGCCATTAGTGTTAGATATAAGCTTTAAAATGAGATATCATTTATTAAATTTGAGGCGGTGGTATGGGAGATATTTGCAACCGACAAAAAAATGTGCTTTAGAAATAATATATATGATTGTTCTATACATACATAAATGGTCATTACAACCCATCAACAAGTATTACGACCTAGCTTCTCACACCACTTATACTGTGTGTGTTAATATTATACATGAGTGAAGGAACTTGCAGTTTAAAAACGACTCCGAACGATAGACTTTTGAAAAACTTTTCAGAGTTTTCTAAGTTTTTGCCAGAAATCTGTTGAGAGGTAGTCGCCGAAGAAATCTCGTCCAAGGTAATTCAACAAGAACTATAAAAATGAAACAACAGGGATTCTGACAATACACCGAGCATATGATCTAGGTCCCTTAGAATGTACTATATAATTAAATATAATTTGTAATTGTATTATAATTATAAACTATTGTAGTTAACCGAAGTTTAATTATTTGCGACCATGAAGCCTATAAAATTTTAAACAAATTGTTAATTAAAGTTAAGATGAGAAAACAAATATTATTTTAATTATTTTTTTTTTTACATAAAAATTACATTTTTTACTGTATAATATTTTAAGAAAATTACAAAGAATTTTTTTTTTTACTCAAATTACGAACAAAAATTTTAGAAAATTACAAAAATTTTTTTTTTTTCAGAATACAAACATAAAAATTACGTTTTTTACAGTATAATATTTTAAGAAAATTACAAAGATTTTTTTTTTACTCAAATTACGAACAAAAATTTTAGAAAAAATTTTTTTTTCAGAATACAAACAAAACTTTTTGAAAAACTCCAAAAAAAAAAACATTTTTTTTTAACATTACAAACAATATTAAAACTCATAATTAATTAAAAGAAAATTTGTACTTAATTAACATTAACTATTTAAAATATTTACTACTCAATTACATAATTATATGCAAATCCCTATGTATTATTATTTGAGTAGCCATTCTTACTTTTTCGTCATCTATTTTTGGTGTGTCATAAATGTGATCAAAATCTAGAGAAAAATTATAGAATAGAATTAGTGAGTCATTTATAATAAAAAAGAAAGAAAGAAATCATATCTACCGAAATAAAATCCACTCAATCGAATATATTTGCGTGAGAAGTCCTTATCTTTTAAAATGTTATAATAATATTCTAATTGATTAACACCGTCCACGCGTATACTTATAGTCAATTGGGGATTGATTTTTAATATTGAATACCAAGATTCACGTGAACAGTTAAACATATCAAAATCTATGTTTACATATTTTATATTTGTTTTTAGCTGATCCGGAGTTGGTGTACATGTAGGTTCTATAATTTCTTGACAATAAGACAAGTTTAATTCACGCAGTTTGGGATGTTGAATGATAAACAACAGTTCCCTAAATGTTATTTCATGATTATAATGGAGATTTTTATAAACTTCTAAGTTAGACAAGCGTAAAAAATCATCAGCAACCAAATGTTGAGGTGAAATCTGTAGAAATTCCAAATTGGGAAAGCTTACCGACATTTTGGAAAATTTCTTCCGTGTGCCATCGTAATAACGTAAATATTTCAAATTTTTACATGGTTTTTTATCGTTCGCATATATATGTTGGAATCTCTCTTCAATATCAACTAAAGTTAGACTCTCCAAGCTGTCTGACAAAGAAATTGTGTTGAATTCTCCAATGTACTTCGAAAGCTTTGAGAAATAGCTATGAATGTGTGTAGATTGCAATAATTGATTCATGTTTTTCCAAGTTAAAGACTTGCAATCATCGAAAGTTACATCAGTTAGACTTTTAAGAATTCGGAAATCGTAAACGTTGATATCACAACGTTTGAGTTTTAAATTCTTTAGTTGGGTTGCCGAAATAGCTAATTGTTGTATGAAATATGTAGAAATCTCCAAGATATTTATAGAACCCTCCAGTGTTAGTATTTGTAAATTTTTAAAAGCACTTAAGTAAAGACACCGGAATTTTTCTAAAACCTTATTCTGGTTAATACCCGCTAGTTGCAATTCTTCACAGGTGTTTTCCTCCATTAATGATATGGCATAGTAGTCCAAATTGTTAATCGGTATATTGAAATGTAATACTTTTAAATTATAACCATTTAAAAAATCGTATAAATTCATGGGATATGGTGGGGATCTTATTGTACGGAATTCCATATGGAATTCAGTTAACATTTTTACCACACCCAATAGCTCGTTATAAAATGGATTATTTTCATCTCTTAACATAAACATATCCAAACCATAATTTAAGCATTGTTTCATATGTAATACTTTCAAGTTTAAACAATTACTTTTGATGAGATGGAAATGCTTTAAATCAATTTGAATTGAATATAATTTCAGAGTCGTAAGATTTGGAAAATTCCAGTCTGTATTGATAAAGACACGCGGCAATCCAGTATAGATGTGGCCTTGATAATCGCACAATTCCATATCGAAAATATTTTCTTTTTGTAACAAAAGAAACATTTCAATTTCGTTCCTTCGAACAGGCTCAAATCTTTCACGTCTAAAAGCAGCTCTACCCACAACACCTCTTCTTTGGTTGCGATTCAGTATAAACAAGTCATCCTCTAATTGATATACGCGTAATCGGCAATATCTTTGACGCCATATATATTGGACAATAACGTCTTTAAACTCATCACTCACACGACACAAGTCAATTTGTTCGTGAATGTCCAAAAATTTTAAAATTAATACTAATGCGTCGATATTGTCAAATATATGAGACATTTTCGTGTTCTTTTTTTAGTTTTTGGTTATTGGTTTTTAATTTTTAATTTTGCTTTTAATTTATGTACGTATTTATGTACAATTGTGGTATAGAGATGAATAACGCTATTTTTGTGGAAAACTATGCCAGACTAAACAGCTTAGCATTAACTAAACTGTGTAGACATTGCGTTGATTCGTTAAGTTTTACTGAATATTTTGGCGCTCTTTCTTGTGGTTATTGAACTCTCCATTTAAATATTTATTGTCACTAAATACCAGTAATCGGTATGACTTTAAAAAATGTTTTTTTTTCTTTTTTTAAGTTTGATTATAATGTTTGAAAGATCATATACATATACGACAATAAATAAATAGAAAATTGTTAATATTTTTTTAATTAATTTAATTTTAATTTCTTTAATTAATTTAATTAACAAAAAAAAAATTTTTTTATGCAATTATTTTATTTAAAAAAGAAACATTTGCTGGGTTGTTTAATTTCGTTTTTGTAGAGAGCCAAAATTAAAATACCGTTCAGTGGAGAATAATCACTAAAAATCAGTGTTACCATTGTGCATTTTTAGAAAATAGTATGCCAATAGCAGTTTGCACTAGGGATGCCAATTGGGAAATCCCGAATATCGAAATCTCGGGATTTTCGGGATTCACAAAATCCCGAATCCCGGTATTTTTAAAAACTTGTCCCGGGATTTTTCGGGATTTTCGGGATTGTGAATTTATATGTATTTTGACCCTACAAAAGGCCCTGAAAAAAATTTCTATATCACTCGACTTCGATAATAGCATCTAAAATAAGGAAACCCCTACTTCCATTGATAAAAAGTTATTTGATGCCATTGAAGAATGCAAAATGCCTATAAAACGAATTAAACGGGTAACTGATTTATATACATCAGGAGGTGGTAGAGGTGAATATTGCATATAGCTATCTTGGAACTATTTTACCAATAAGTGTTGATTGTGAGAAGTGTTTTTCAACGGCAGGGTATGTTGACAACAAAATTCGTTCAAGCCTATCAGATCACATGTTAGATGCTTTAATCTTTTTGTCGGAATCAAAATAATTTTCTTAAAACTAATCCATTTCCATGTGTATTAATAATTTTTATTTTTGTTAATTTACGTATTTTTTCACTAATCCCGGGATTTTTAAAAATCGATCCCGTTTGGCATCCCTAGTTTGCACAAAGGAAAGTACTACAAAAGTGGAACATTAAATATCAATTTATTCTGTTACAAAATTGAGTATTGAATTGATTTACGCAGAGCAACGTTGGGATTTATTAGGCCAACGAGAAACTGCACGATGATGTCGATTTCGTTAAAAAAAACTTTCTTTTCAGGTGAAGCTCACTTTCATTTTTGGTAGATACATCTTTTAGGTTAGGTTAGAGGATGTGTACTTGTCAATTCTGACAAGTACATTACCCGGTGGTCGAATTGACCCATTGTACAACGTCCTAGCTTCTCACACCACTTATGTTAATTTTTATACATGAGTGGCGGGACCTACAGTTTAATAGTCGACTCCGAAGGACACATTTTTTGAGAAGCATTTCATGGCAATTTTATTTACTCTCAGAGTTTTTGCCAGAAATCTGCTGAGAGGAAGTCGCCGAAAAAATATTTTCATATTTTCGTTTTGATGTCTGACCTAGGGTTCGAACTCGAACCTTTTCGACTTGAAAACTTCTTTTAGTGGAATTGGTGTGAAAGATGTTTGGTTTGTATAGAATGCTGCTACTTGCCACACATCTCATGCTACAATTTATTTATTGCTTTAAAATTTTTCAATGATTTGCTTTATTTGTTCTAGGTTTCCAAATAGATCAAAAACTTCTATTGTAACAAATATTTCATCATTAAGATTATCTGCTCTTTATGAATGTAGTCGGAGTCTAGTTGGTATTGTGTTGACTTATTAAACGTGAGCCCACGGGTCAAACCTCAAGCCAGACATATACAACAAAACGAAATATATAGTAAATTATCTTCAGTAATAAGATGGTCTATATAGTAAACTATATTTTTCGAATTAGTTGTCATTGCGACATCACCATGGACGACCATAGACAATGTCATGTGTTCGTTTAATGCGCTTTGAAATAGTTGGCAACTGACCCTAATTTTCAGTGAAAATTTATACAGTGTTCTCTCGATTTACGTTATTCCGATTAACGTCGTCAAAAATTTGTTTCCCTTCAACGCTCCATTTGCGTCGTCATTCGATTTACGTCGCCTCTGTTGTTTATAAACAAAACAGTAGGCAGTGTGCTGGCTTATTAGACGAAAAGCCCAGGCCAGATATCAAAATAAAATAGAAAAAAGTATTTCTTCGGCGATTTCTTCTCAGCAGAATTCTGGCAAAGACTCTGAGAGTAAATATTATGCTATGAAAAGTGATAGCATGAGTTCTTTGAAATTCGATTTAAGTCGTTTCAATTTACGTCGTCTCTTTGCGGAACATTCTCGACGTAAATCGAGGGAATACTATATTCTGTGATGAGGGTCATTTCTGAAGAAATAGTTAAGTGAACAACCAAACAGGTGGAATTTGTGGCGAAATTAATTCCCATAAGATTCAAGAGCATCCAATGCATCACGAAAAAAAGCTGGCAACGTCATTAGTTCAGACTTGTTTGAGAGCGACATTGAACTCTAAACTGTGGTCACTAAACGTCGATGGGTATTAACTTCTTTTGATCTGAATTAGATGATCATTTCATGTGGTGGTGATGTGGAGGAGATCATGTGTTTAGAACTCATTACAATTTGTCTTTTTTGACCATAAACTCAAAAGAAGGCTTACAGTACACTTGATGGAATATTCATAATTTCTGCCACGAATACCATCGTATTTTCCACATGTCGATAATTTTCTGAACATTTTCATCACGGACGAATGGCGTCATAAATACTTCAGTTTAGCTAGCTGGAAGATGGGAAGTGTAGGTAGTAATGAGTACTATTTTAGATTTTAATATGTTTTCATTGCTAAAGTAACAGTAAGAGCGAAAGTATTCTAAGTATTCTAAGCAACGAATTCGTATCATTATGAGGCCTTCGATAAAAGAAAAAACAGTTTTGTTCTCTTCTGTAGCAGTTGAGGAGTGGACACATAGAAATTTTCTTTTACATTTTCTGTGCCTTTTTTTAATTAAAACTCATTCTAAAGAAGACGAAGAAGACAGACAATAAAGCCAGAAGAGTGCCATTGATTTCATTTCAATTAAAATCATTCATTCCCTTTGTCATGATTAATGGATTTTAAGTCATTAACAAATTCACTCATTTATTCCAAACAGTTTTACAATTAAAAATAAAATCATTTCGAGAAATTTCTTGCAAGAACAAGAAAATATTGTTACATTTTGTAACAATAAGAATGGATATCATCATGGAACAGTTGTTGTTGTAAGAGCAGCATTGTTTGTGAGCATCTTGAAATGCATTTCCATTAAATTGAAGATAAATGAACATTTCTGGCTTAAAATTTGTGCAGGAAAACAAACATCAAATAAACACGTAGATAAATGACCTTGCCACAGACAGCAACAGCAACAGCAACAACAACAACAACAATAATAATCTTGTGCAATATTAGATATTTAAATGGCAAATGGTAAATGGCACACAACAGCATCTTTCATCAGAAATTTGCCAAGCATATCTCTAAAACACCTTAAGCAGACATCAAGGCAACTCTATCTTGCAATGACTACAACTACGAGTATTAGAGTATTAAAGGATACCTCCTCCTTCGCTTCACATCACTATGTTGAAAACGAAAAGGTTGAATGATTATTTTTCTGCTTGTGATACTTTTCCTTAATGCCTTCCTTTAAATTTCGTTCGTCTTTAGGGGGAAATCAACAATTTTTAAGGAGAAATGTTTACACAAATATTTTATTTTGTTGTTTCGTCTTTCCACACTATTCTAGATTCAAGAGAGTATAACTTGATTGTAGATTTTAATGGATGCCACCCAAGGTATTTACAAGACAGGATATAAGTCAAGGAAACTACAGAATATTTAGAAAATGAAATAAAAAAAAAATAAAAAAATCTTACAAATAGAGAACGTAAGAGAAAATCGATAACATCTAAAGGAGCCCAATAAGGAAGACTTATGTTGCAAAGCGGTTTAAAAAATATTATGTTGATTACATTGGGAACACGATGTAAAATCTCTGTTGTATTCAGAATTTAACAAGACGTTACGCTGTGACATTCAAATAACAAAATAATGCTTTAGTTTTCACAATCAGATTTAATATTTAATTTAATATAATAATTATAGGTTAAGTGTGTTAACCAAAAAAAAGGTATTTATCGCGATATTTTTTCAGAACTTGAGTACAGAAAGTGAATGCATTGCGATCATTGATTCTATATCTGAGTTTGGCACCCAGATGGGGTTTCAAGCAAGATAATAGCTTATCAATAATATGTTTTTACTTTTTTGAGGTATCCAACAGCAATTAACCCTATTGCACAGTTTTTATCACGAAAAACATGCACTCGTTGTACGCCTATATTATTAATAATATGTGTCATACACTATGAGATGCAACATTAGATTGAGTCCGATATCGTTATATCAGTTTCTATCAGTTTTCTCTACAAAAAGGCAAAAATCACATGAGGCATTGATTCAGTAGTCGTAATCTGGAATACCTCAGTTTGCCATCCTCTATGGCCTCATCGATAGATGGGTCAGGAGGGAAGAGCAGAGGCGTTGGCGGAACGGATCGGGTTGTTCTGTTTCAAGACGTCTATGGCCTGCTGTGGAACAGTAAGAGAACAGATTGGCTGCTGAGCTTGGTTAAGGCCAGCTTAAGGTTGGTTGTCGGTTTTATCACGGGGCACTGCGAGATTAGGTCGTTGATTTGGAACACATCCCAGCCGGACAATTGCAGGGTATGTTGCGATGAGGAGGAGTTACAGACTATCGAACATCTCTTCTGGAACTGCCCTGCCCTTGGTAGGTTAAGGACCCTTGGCAGGGCCTTATTTGAGTGCTTGAGTTCTGTGTCGAGAGCCGACATCAAGGCTCTCTACAGATTCATTAGCAGCTTGGTCTGGGCTGGGAAAAACAAAGTTCTCCATTCCAAATATTATAAGGGGATACAAGTAAACATAGCAGTTGTCGTATATGATATGTAAACTAATCTGTTTTTTTTTTCTTACAGATATTTTGGTAATATGACGGAATATGATGGTAATTTCTACGTCAAAAAATGTATTACAAATGCTGATTACAACCCTTCAGTCAGTATTACCACCTAGCTTATCACACCACTTTTGTTGTGTGCGTTAGTTTTATGCAGCAATTGCGGGACATTTTAAATTCGACTCCGAACGACAAATTCTTGAGAAGCTTTTCATGGTAAATTTATTTACTCTCAGAGTTTTTGCCAGAAATCTGCTGAGAGCCAGTCGTCGAAGAAATATTTTTGTCATAATTTCATTTTGATGTCTGAACTAGGGTTTGAACCCAGGCTTTAAGCCGACAAACTACCTACTAGACTACAGCGAAAATGGATTATGAAACTATTATACGTTAGTGTAATGCATTGGAGATTGGTAGCATCGTATATAGTCCCTCATAGATTAGTTCTTTTTAAAACTTTCGCTTTTAAAGATACTAGCTGGGAAAAAAAAACATAGTCTAACATGTGGGCTCTAAAGCTCCAATAATGTTAGCTAATACATACATAATTGGCCATTACAACCCTTCAGTCAGGATTACGACCTAGCTTCTCACACCACTTATGTTGTGTGCGTTAATTTTATACATGAGTGGCGGGACCTACAGTTTAAAGTCGACTCCGAACGACAGATTTTTGAGAAGCTTTTCATGGCAATTTTTACTCTCAGAGTCTTTGCCAGAAATCTGCTGAGAGGAAGTCGCCGAAGAAATATTTTTCGTTTTGATGTCTGACCTGGGATACGACCCGGGTCTTTTGTCTAATAAGCCAACACACTACTCACTAGTCGCTCTTAATTATCTTTGATTTTTTTCCCATTCCGAAATTTTGCATCTGTGCATGCTTTAAAGCCGATTCACTTAGGTAACGATCGTTCTGATTCTGGGTGTGTAATCACATATCGACGAATAAATTCAAGTACTGGTATAGCTTCAAGAACTATGCCTACTCCTCAGTACGTTGTTTAGAAATGTGAGTGAACTTGCTCAACACAAATTTTGAGCTTTGGCTTTGGCATACTGAAATATTCATGCAGGATATGTTCAACACGTTTCTTTGATGTTTTTAGAGTCTTTATCGAAAATCTTAGACTATAATTGATGAGGAGCCTAGATAGTCTGAAGCTCAAGTGTTTAATAGTGTCTCCGAGTGTAAAACTGTGAATGTAAATCTGTAAATCTATAACTAATACTATAATTTTTATTTTAATTCCTTCTTAAGTAACCGTTGCCTCGAAATAATAAAAATAATATAAATTTACTGGTTTGACTTGCTCAGCTTTCTTTAGCCAACAGTTTTAATGAAATATTACCAGCCGGTATTTGAAAACAAATTAAAATTCAAAATTAATTTGTAAATTTCATTGCCCACTTCATAAATAAATTCTTATGTATGAAACGAAATAAAAATTCTGTGTAAAGGGTGTGCACAAAAAATTGTTTACTACAACAAAAAAGTAAGAATATTTATAGAACTAAAGTGTACAGATAAGCTGTTGATAAATCTACTATAATGGTTTCTAGAATGATAGGGTTGCCAACTGTCATTGATAAGATAAAACGCTCTCTATGGAGTGGTGAAGAATCTTGTACTCTTTACCAAGAGGTAACGCTGCCTGAAGGTTCTTAACTCACTAAAATTTGAAATAATGACGTTGATAATGTTTTATCTTCTCCTGTACTTGAAGATTGAAATCGCCGTGGTCTAGTGGGTAGTGTGTTGGTGTATTAGACGAAAAGGCCCGGGTTCGAATCCCAGGTCAGACATCAAAACGAAAAATATTTCTTCGGCGACTTCCTCTCAGCAGGCAAAGTCTCTGAGAGTAAAAATTGCCATGAAAAGCTTCTCAAAAATCTGTCGTTCGAGTCGACTTTTAACTGTAGGTCCCGCCACTCATGTATAAAATTAACGCACACAACATAAGTGGTGTGAGAAGCTGCGTCGTAACCCTGACTGTAAAGGCCAATTATGTATGTATGTACTTGAAGATTTGTTGTCAAGTACATTTACAATTATTTTTTCAAATTTTAAAATTGAATTTTTTTATTTATTAAATGAAATTAAGTGAAAACATTTTTTGTACATCCTTTACCAAAATTCTTGGTTTTTTTTTTATAAAAAATTCGTAAATCACACGCATATGTACACAAAACTTGACTGCTGTTGTTCTGCCTACTTTAAGCTGTTGTGTAGTCATGGCATTATGAATGTAATGCAAACAAAATGAATTTTCATCTTAAAAGACTTTTAAGTATCATAAATGAATAATGAATTAACAACTTGCCTATATACATATATACATACATACATATATATATATATGAATGATTAAGTGAATGTATGAATGGTTGAATGCCAACATGAGTGAATGAACGTACAAGTTGAAGTAGTTGTACAACGAGTGTTGGCTGCATTATTTCCAATCAACATTTTCGTTTGGGTACACCATTAACCCGTTGAATTTGATGAGAACTGAAGTACTTTCGGCACATCACTGTAAGTAAGTATGTAATTGTATTTGGTTGCTGTATGTGTGTGTGTGTGTGTTGTTATAGTTGTTGTATTAAAATTCATATTTCAATGTTAATTATTAATCAATGAATATCGTATATGAAGTATAAGTAAGTATTTAATTTTTTTTCATATTTTGTATTCACTCGTTGAAAGTGTGAATTAAAATGCAAATGAAACTGAAAAGCTTAGCTGTACTACAACTACGTATGTACATGAGGCGTCGAATTAATGGAAATTACTTTTGAGGTCAAACGTGAGTTGTTGTGGTAAACTAAAAAAAAGAGCCAGAATTTTTAAGAATTTAAAATGGAACGAAATCTGGCATGTGTTTTATATGATTTGAGTGATGATTGATTTGAGTGATGATTGATTTGAGTTATAGTTTTGGAATTTTAGAAAGCAAAATAGAAAGAAACCTTTAAAAATCCTTTAAAAGTAGCATACAAATTTCTTTACAAAAATAGTGTCCAGTTGCAACATGTTACTGCTGACTTTAGGGCAACTGAACGGAAGTTTATTAAGTTAAGTCTGGCAGTAAATGAAGACAAAACGAAATATATGCATCTCGTCGACAAGTACAAACATGCGGAGTATTGAATCCCAGATTACGGTCGGAACTATATGTTCGATATAGTCAGTGAATTTGTGTATCTTGGCTCCACAGTTACCACTAAAAATGATGTCCGTCTGGAGATCAAGCACAGGTTCCCTTTAATTAGCAGGTATTACTATGGACTCAATAGGCAACTGAGTAGTAGAGAAGTCTCTCGTACGACAAAATTAGTATTCTGCATGACGATCATTCTCCCCGTGAATATTTATGACTCAGAAACATGGACACTATTAAACATTGAGAAAAGTCCTACGTCCTATATGTCCTCTACAACGACGTGGAAGTTGTGCAACGTATTAGCATCCAGCAGCTGCGCTGTCCACAGAAATGAGTATTTGATACGAGGACAGCCTTGTTTGTGTCCGAAGGACAAAGTCAAGGAAGCGTTGTCATTGATTATTGCAACCAACTGGCGAAGGGATGCAAAAAGCAGTGGTGCCTTGCAAAATAAGCTAAAGCAGGTCGAGATCCGATAAGCGGTTGCTCATGTACTATGGACTCAATAGGCAAGTACATAAGTAGTAGAGACGTCTCTCGTACGAGGGGATGGCCCCTACTCATGCAGTGCATTATGCACGCTTTTAGGAAAGGTGGAAAGAAAGGAAGATGCGAATGGCAAGGAAATGAGTTGCTGCTAGATGACTATAAAATGGCCAGTGCTATACCTTCAGCATTAGGCAGTCTACAGCAATCGTCCCCAAGAAGCCCGCAGTTTCTCACACTACTTATGTTGTGTGTGTTAATTTTATATATAAGTGGCGGGATCTACAGTTTAAAGTCGACTCCGAACGAATTTACAACGACGTGAAAGTTGTACATCCAGCAGCTGCGCTGCCCACAGAGACGAATATTTGAAGAGGGGATTTTCGTAAATCGGCGAAGAGGAAAGACTTATTTGGGTCGGAAGGACAAAGTCGAGGGAGCGTTGTCATTGATTATTGCAACCAACTAGCGAAGGGGCCCAAAAATCAGTGGTGCTTTGAAGAATGCGCTAAATCCGATAAGCGGTTGCTCATGTACCAGTAGTAAGCCTCACCGCTGAAAATGATTTTTCAATAAAAATGAAAATCAGTTGCCAACAGCTTTAAATTGCATTCTGATAACATATTCAGTGATCCGTGATCGGACATGGTGCTTTGGCAAAATACACTGAATAAATAAAGTCTCCTTAATTCAGTAGGTAGTATGTTGGCATAGAAGGGATCGGTTCAAAACCCGGTTTAGACATCTCCAACAGAATGAAATTATAAAAAAATATTATTTCTGCCAAAAACTTTGAGAGTAAATAAAATTAATGAAAAGTTTTAACTGTATGTCCCGTCCCGCCTCTCATGTATAAAATTAACATACACAATATAAATGGTGTGAGACGCTCAGATCGTAATCCTGACTGAAGGGTTGTAATGCGCAATTATTTATGTATGTATGACCTTTTCGGGATGAATTTGACGTTCATGAGTTTCAGGTTGATGATGTCTCAAAATTGACAATTTTAATTGATCCAGAAATGGGTTTCATTGCTGAAGAATATTTTTCGATGAAAATTAAGATCAGCTGGCAACTGCTTTAGAGCCCATTGTTTGATTTGGTAAAACACAAACATACATACGTAATTGGTTATTTACAACCCTGCAGTCAGGATTATTGACCTAGTTTCTCACACTACTTATGTTGTGTGTGTTAATTTTTTACATAAGTGGCGGGACCTATAGTTTAGAGTCGACTCCGAACGACAGAGTTTTGAGAAACTTTTCATGGCAATTTTATTTACTCTCAGAGTTTTTGCCAGAAATCTGCTGAAAGGAAATCGCCGAAAAACTACTTTTTGTATTTTGTTTTGATGTCTGGCCAGGGGCTCGAACCTTGGCTTTTCGTCTAATAAGCCAACACACTACCTACTAGACTACGGCGATTTCGATTTGGTAATTAAATTACAACTGATTTGATATACGTAGCTTCGACAAGATGGCCGTTATCAGTTACTGTTGGGGAGACGAAATACCTCGCATGCAAACAGATAAGCTCTTAGCGATATGATATGAATATTACTTCTTTACATTTTAAATTGTATTAAAACTTCCTATTGATTGCTATTTTCGCCTCAAGTATTTTTCAATTAATGTCAGCCAAAGAATACCACCTGACATCTTTAAATTTCTTAACCTCATCTTTTGCCGCAATGTCGTCTCTTTTACTACGTATTTTCGAAACTCTATATCGGTTCGAAAACCCAATTGCAATGAATTCCAATAGGGAAAATAGCATATCGAGTAACACTGCATAACAGCAGGTGTTTGACACAAAACCTCAGTTGGAGATGGTGTGGTTGGTTATCACTTTCTTGCTTTTACTTCTTTCGTTTATTTTTTCTTTTAAGGTTTCAATGAATATTTAATAAATGAATGAATAAATAAAATGAAATGAATAAAAAATATAAAAACAACAAACATTTATTAATATGAAGTTAACAATTTATTTATCACGTTTTATAAATTAATTTTATTTATTTAGTGAATTGGGTTTTTAAATGAAACTTACCTTATTATTTATGTTTTTGTTGTATTATTAATATTTTTATTATTCATGTTGAGTGTGTTCTGAAATGATAAAAAAAAAAATTAAACAATTTTTTAAATGGAATTGTAATTAAATTTTTAAAATAATTAAAATTTTTAAATGAAAGAAATTAAATTTATAGGACAACAAAAAGTGATTGAAAAATCGAATTTGGAAAAAACAACACTTTGAAAATTCTTGGCTTTTTATAATTTGAACCAGATTAATTTATTTAATTTGAAATTTTTAATAAAAACAAGATTTAATCTCAGAGGTTTTGCCAGTAATCTGGTGAGAGGGAGTCGCCGAAGAAATTTTTTTGTTGTTTGTTTTTCTGTCTTGGAATTTGAATCGTGGCTTATCAGACTACGGCGACTTTTACTTTAATCAACTACACATTTTAGTTAGTTACATTGTAGTCTGTAATTATGTCTCATGTTAATAAACATTTTAGCAAACAAATGCTCTTATGATTTGTAATTAAGTGCTCCATTAAATGTTTGTATACTTTGTACACTTGCACGATATAAATGATTTAATATCCTGCTGTTCTGCTGTTTAGTATAAAGACCAAAATAACTCTCTATGTACAAAAGTTTTATATACCCATTGAGTGCATATCATGATCTCAGTCTTTGATGACTGCGGAGTTTTAGCCAGAAGACTGCTGAGAGGAGTTGTTGAAAAACAGGGATTAGACATCAAAATTAGAGTCCTCTCAGCAGATTTCTGTCCAAAACTTTGAGAGTAAATAAAATTGCATGAAAAGTTTCTTAACAAATCTGTCGTCCAGAGTCGACTTCAAATTGTAGGTCCCGCCATTCATGTAGAAAAATAATTTACACAGGATACGTACGGTATTCGAAAGATCCGTTTAAAGGAAGAAATCATCGAAATATTTTACTGGCTCGTTCTAATATCCGCTACAGTTTCTTTCGGTGGAGTGAATCCAAAATGTCAAATTTTCTCTCATTTTGACCGAAGGCAGGGGATTCGCTTTACACTGAAAAGTTTTCTTTTTAAGATATAACACCTACGAAGACGTATTTTTACATTAAACTTGAGTTGAGTTTAGGGATGTCAAATCGATTTTTAAAATTCGGGATTTTGTAAGGGTTTTTTTTTGCAGGGTTTTCCTAATCTGCGATGCTACTATCGTAGTTAAGTGATGTAGAATTTTTTTCAGGACCTTTTGTTGGGTCAAAATACAGATGAATTCACAATCCCGAAAAATCCCGGAACAAGTTTTAAAAAATCCCGGGATTCGGGATTTTGTGAATTCCGAAAATCCCTGGATATCGGGATTTCCCGATTGGCATCCCTAGTTGAGTTCCAACAACCATAGGCACATTATTGAATATAATTATGTAGAAAATCGAACAAACTTAAATATCTGAACAGGTAAACCTAATGGGATTATTACTTAAGGCCGGTTTTTAACTTCAATATTATATAAGAAGCTTCGTCCTTTCCAATCTGCCTTTAAAGGGATATATTAAAACACAACGCTATTTACTGAATAGTATTTGAAATATTTATTGACAAATAAAAAGAACTCAAATAGATCTTAAATTAAATTTCTTAAAATTACAATCCTTAAGCTTAATATTGATGTTCAATTACCTACCATAAACGACATGTTTCATTGGGATACATTGTCGCATTTTTGTCACATTTGAATATCCTGCCAAACTCTTCATAATTTGCCCAGTTCTGGCGAACGCGAGTATCGTGCATATCATGGCTTAGAATCAATGAAACCAAATCTAAATTCGAAATCTTGCCAACGTTAGCACACAAAAATTGCACTGAATTGATAAAGAAAAATTGTTCCATACTTAGATCCAATGGGGCTAAAGTGGCGCCATTATAACCTTCCAATATATGCTGATAGGTGCGATGTGCCAAACGTAAACCGGATATATCGGCAATATTTTCTGATAAAACATCACTGGGACTATGGGCATAGCATTGGATATAGGGAAAGTAATGTTGGGCTATACGGGAACCCAGCCAATTGTAGTTACCCTGATGATCATATATAATATGAAAGAGATCATAGGCATGTATTATCTCGTGGGCAAGTATAAATCCAAATAGGGAATATTGGTAGAGTTCATGCAGCTGGCTGTCGAATAAAGGCATTTGCAAATAGCCATACGGTATGAGTATGGCATTGTAGAAGATTTTCACAGGCGACGAAGAGGCAAACGTTGAAGGATCCAGATCAAAAATTTTTTGTTCAAAAGGTATATAAATATTCGTAAGCTTTTCGTATTCTTTTAAATTCTGAAATCTCAATAATTCCAGATGATTATAAAAGAAATCCGTTTTATTTGTTTTCAATTCCGAATAGTAATCCAAAAGGAATGCTTCTGTACAGTTGACGGGTAAATTGCCAATTTTTATTTGCATTGTCTGTAATTCTTGTACAATAAATTTCTGTTCCTCTTTATCCAAATGCAAATGGTTTTCCTTTAGCATTTCTTTGAATTCTGCTTTTAAATTTTCAAATATTTTCTTTAAGGTTCGTTCCAATTCAAAGCGTTTGTTTTTGAAAAGTGTTTCCTCATATAGGAAATTCATGTAGACGGGCAGATAGGATCTTAAATATTTTATACAGTCTCTGGGCCGGTTTTGCGGTAAATTCACATTCAGATACAACATGAATTTCAACATAAGATAATAGGCTATGGTTTCGTTTGAAGTCTTATTAAAAACTTGCTGAAGATTGTGAAAGAATTCCATATCCAAAGCAAACGTTTGTATGGGCATATCTTGCAGCTTGTCTTCCGATCGGTTAAATACAATTGAGAAATATTTAAACCAGTTCACGTGTGGTATCATTTGTTGAATCTCCTTAAGATTGTACAATTTAAAATTATCACTATATTTACGATCTTCGGTTTCATTGACATATCGAATGTAGGCCAATTTGGCTAAAGCTGTTTCAAGTTTCATTACTTCCGTGGTTAGAATATGACTTTCGTTCTGATAGAAACCAAAATTTAAAAATATCGTCTCCACTTCATCAAATTCCATTACAGAGCCGGTAGCATGTTGGGCAATTTCCGCTACATAATGGGAACCATTTGAGGGCAACACGTTTATATTGAAGGTAACGAAAACACCATTAAAACCATATTTCCTTAGTATGGCAATAGTGGCTAACCAATCAAACTCTGTTTGGTTTTGCCATTGTGTCTCGTTCAAGCTAAACAACGGCCATTTCATATTCAACTCCTCCTGGGTCATTATTAAGAAAGGATTCAAAGCCAAAATATCCAAATTCAAACAGGACTCGTACACATGCCAGAGTGCATCATAAACCTTTTCATTATTGTCTTTTAAATTCTCAATTATATTCATGTATTGCTGGTTGACTTTATAATCCATATAACCGGGCATATCAATGTATTCCGTGCCATTGTAGTTCAGATGCCAATTGCCACAGGTGTACTCATAGAAATCCTCACACGGATTTGTTGTTGTATTTAAATTGTCTTCAATTTGTTTTAAATACAATTTATTTATAAGGATTTCTTCATCTGCATCATGGCTTTCAAGTTTAAATGATGCCAGGGGTTTCAGCAACAACACTCCCACAAGGAGAATTTTTATTATGAAATACGAGTTGCTGTTGAAACTGTTGTTCATTGTGACTGACTCCTTGTGTGAAGCAGCAGTTTAAGTTCAAGACTAATTTCTTTTAAGATTTATTTATTATTATTGCATATCTTATTTCTTTCAAAAGAAAATTGTTGTTGTTCTCTTCTTTTCCTCTCTTAAACTTTTATTATTCATTTCTTAATATTCTTTCCATAATTTTTTTTTTCTTTCCTTGTTTTCTCCTCATAAGAATGGCAAGTCTTTGTTATCTGGTTGAACTTCCTTGTAATCAATTTTAGTTTTGAATTTTTTTTTTCCTCTTTTATTTCTTTTGTTTCTGTTCTTTGCTTTGTATGGATGTGTGTGTATTCGAAGAGAAAAATTATCTTGAAAAAGTATTTAACATTTGCCTTTTTGCTATTTATTTCCACTATTTTGCCTTTTTTCAAGTGCGTTATCAAAGCAGAGCTATGCTCTACACTTTAATACAAGGGGCCAAAAGAATTTCAAACAAATGGATACACTTTATATGTAGCCTAACAATATAAAAGTGATCGTTAATACATGTTGCCTATAGTAAAACAAATCTATGAAAAGCTTTTCAAAAATATATCGTTCCGTGCCTAGTTGAAACTGTTGGTCCCGCCCTTCATGTGTAATATTAACACACACCCAACATAAGTGGTGTTGAGAAGCCAGGCTGTAATCTTGACTGAAGAATTGTAATGACCAATTATGTATGTAAGTATGTATGTAACAAAGCAAAGTTTAAAATTATTTTAAACTGGATTTTTTAATTTACCTGTTCCCTCTTTTAACGAATAACACCTGATGACGTTGCATTGAAATCCTCGCTAAAACAGGAACTTGTATTCGCCAAATTGTACGCTGATCTGACTAGTAATTTTATTTACACCCTATTATTGTCGCTTACTTTGTTTGCTTACGTATGGGTGAGTGAATCGTAAAATCGTTCATCAGAAAATATTAAATTTTAACGAACTGCCCTGCCTTTTGGTCAGTTTTTCATTTTTATGTTCAAAAGGTTTTCAATTGTTGAGATGTTGTTGCTGTAGGGTATAATAACCTGATACATGGTGTATGTATTTAGCTCATATTTCATTAGCAATGAATGTTTGCGATACGTTACCCTTCAGTCGAGATTACGACTTAGTTTCTCACACCAGTTAGATTGTGTGTTAATTTTATATTTAAGTAACCGGATCTACAGTTTAAAATCGACTCTAAAGAATTGTCTGCTTTAGCAAATTTTTGTGGAAACTTTTCATGACAATTTTATTTACTTTCAAAGTACTCTCAAAGTAGCCAGAAATCTGCTAAGAGGAAGTCTAAAATAATCAACGCACTACCGACTAGACTATGGCGACCTAATTTGGATACATTTGCGAAGTAGTGCTTATCGAAACGTTTATTTTTTGCTGTAATTACAGGGTGACTGGTATATAATGCAACAAAGTAAAGCGTTATATTTAAAATTTTTTTTTTTAATTTTATTGTTCGAAAGCAAAAAATGTTGGAAATAACATCAAATTTTACAATCAGTTTAGATTTATTCGAATTGGTCACCTTTGGTAGCGAATTATGGTCTTCAAACGGCCGTCAAAGCCATCACAGGCTGCACGAAAGTGGCTCTGCGGTATTTTGCCCCATTCCTGGCGAAGCGTCGCCTTGAGATGATCGATACTTTGGCGCAAAAGTCCAATGGATTGAGATCCAAAGATTTTGGTGGCCATTGTGCGGTAGAAATGAAGCGAGGAACCTTCTTGGTTGACGCGTGCTGAGTGCGGTGGTGCTGAGTTCTGTTGGAATGTTCATGATCTGCGGCCGAAATGTTTGTCTGCCAATACTGTTTGTAAGACCCCACGATCGATGAATACGAGCGAGGAGCGACCATCGGCCGTTACGGCGGCCCACACCATTATCATCGGCGGCGCTTGAGTTCTGGTGGTCAATCGCAGGTGTAAATTTTCAGCTGACATCTTTGGCAAGTAAACCCGACAATTTTTTTGGTTCACAAACTGCTCAATTTGGAGTGGTTTCTCATCGGAGAAAACCAAATTCGGTAATTGGCCACTTTCGTGCAAGCGAAATAACTTCTTGGCTCTTTCCAGTTCAACTTTTTTTTTGTCCATCGATGAACTCTTGTACTTTTTGGATCTTCAATGGCTTTAGTCCAAGCTCATTTTTCAGTATGGGTTGCATCCGTTCTCGCGATTGTTTAGCTTACGAGCAATTTTTCTACCACTGCGGCGTGGATTTCGATCAAATCTGGCCTTCACTTTTCGGATCTTTTCTGGTGTTGTTATCGTTTTTTTTTTTCCAATTTTTGAACGCAATTCAACTCTGCCAGTATCACGGTAACTAGCAATGGTACGAGAAACAGAAGGTTTATTCATATTTAAATGCTGGAGGGTTCTAACGATAGCCACCTGTGGTTTTCCAGCCAAATATAAAGCAATCACACTATCACACTTGAATTCCATCACGAATAAAAGCATGTAATAATAAAATGAACTGTCACTGGAATAAATCTGTCAGCTGTCAGACGAACGGTTTACAAATGATAACAAACTAAAGTTGGTTGCAATACATATCAGCCACCCTGTATCTATACCGGCTTGATGATAGTAATGGCAGCCTGTAGTATTTTGAAAGATTCACTGGCCGTACTAAGTTGTGGTAAGAACTTCTATGCTGAACCTTGACATTTAATTGAACTTTGCTTACTGTGTTCAGTCTTAGCTTCACTTAAAGCAATTTGACTTTGATTACGACATTGTAACTATATAAGGGATGCCAACGAAGAAATTTGGGCATACACAAAAAGAGAATGTTTAGCCTATAATAGTTTCTAAGAATTTTTAGCTGGAATTTCTTGCATAACGGGGGTTATTGGATTATCTGTTACCATTTATTTGGACGGTATCTTCGAAAAGAAAAATATTAAGAGAGAATTCAGATAGAGGTTTGAATGGTAAGATTCCAGGATTTCTGTAGCTAGGCTGATCGAAAACAAATTCAGATTTATAGCCTATATATAGCGTAGAACTTGGTTTTAAAATTTTATAGGCCTGTGGTATTAAATATCAGTATTATTGAAGAGTTTTGCTTATCTACCATATATCTAATGGAGTAGGGATTGCCTAAGTCCTACTTATGTTGTTGGATACAGAATACCAGCAAACGAATTTTGTTTTGAATTAAACCACGATTTTAAAACTTGTCAAAAATTGATTTTGGACTTGAAAAAAGAGAAGTTGTTATAAAATACAAGACACCTACCATTATAAATTTTGACAGGAAAATATCTCTTGCCAAATATGAAATCAGTTTCATGTAATGTACACTCTTTAAATGAAATTTTACTAAAAAATACTACAAATTAACGTGAACGGTATGTATGTATATAAACACTGAGATGCTGTCAATTAAAAACTGAAAACCTGCAAATTAATACTTGTTATTGGCATGTGATATGTGAGCAATAAATTACAATAAAAATTTATCGATTTCTATTTTTTTTTTTTGAATAATCGAAAATGTTGAATTGCTAAAAATTTCAAAAATTTTTACTATAACGATCACGTACATAGTAAGCACAAAATTGTAAATTTTTTGCACAATTTTGGGGGAAACATGCTGAAAAAAAAAATTAAAAATTCTGTCTTACGTTCCCTAAATAAGGCTGCGTATGAATATTTTTGGTGTTGTTGTTGAGGTGCAAATTAAAATTTTTTCGGAATAATAATTTTTGTAAAATCAAAAGTAATGTTAAACTCTTTAAATTTTGAACATTTACTAAATTAACGTCTGTCTGTTTATTTTAGCAATTGAATCCATGTGGCCAAATTTAATGCCAAGCTATAAAGTAATTATTTATTTGCCAACACTGTATAATTATAAAGATCGTATATGTATACTGCATTTAAATTATCCGATATATTATGGGCAAATATATACCACAAAACCATAAAATGTTTGCATTTTTTTTTTTTTTGAATAATCGAAAATGTTGAATTGCTAAAAATTTCAAAAATTTTTACTATAAACGATCACGTAGCATAAGTACAGCACAAAATTGTAAATTTTTTTGCCACAATTTTGGGGGAAACTAATGCTGAAAAAAAAAATTAAAAAATTCTGTTCTTAACGTTCCCCTACAAATAAGGCTGGCGTATGAATATTTTTTTGGTGTTGTTATGTGTTGAGGTGCAAATTAAAAATTATTTTCGGAAATAAATAATTTGTTGATAAAATACAAAAAAGAAAAAATTTAAAATTGTTTTCAAGCTTTTAACTCCTTAAAGACCAATAAATTTAAATTCATTTTTAAACGACTCATACATTCTTAAGCAATTAATGCCTATCTTTTAACGTCTGTCTGTTTATTTTAGCAATTGAATCCATGTGGCCAAATTTAATGCCAAGCTATAAAGTAATTATTTATTTGCCAACACTGTATAATTATAAAGATCGTATATGTATACTGCATTTAAATTATCCGATATATTATGGGCAAATATATACCACAAAACCATAAAATGTTTGCATTTTTTTTTTTTTTTGAATAATCGAAAATGTTGAATTGCTAAAAATTTCAAAAATTTTTACTATAAACGATCACGTAGCATAAGTACAGCACAAAATTGTAAATTTTTTTGCCACAATTTTGGGGGAAACTAATGCTGAAAAAAAAAATTAAAAAATTCTGTTCTTAACGTTCCCCTACAAATAAGGCTGGCGTATGAATATTTTTTTGGTGTTGTTATGTGTTGAGGTGCAAATTAAAAATTATTTTCGGAAGAATAAAATTGTTTCAAGCTTTAATTTAAGACCAATAAATTTAAATATAAACGACTAACATTCTTAAGCATAATGCTATCTTTAACGTCTGTCATTTAGCAATTGACCATCAATTAATGCGATAAGAATTTTATTGCCACACTGTATATTATAAGACGTAATGTATACTGCATTTAAATTATCCGATATATTATGGGCAAATATATACCACAAAACCATAAAATGTTTGATTTTTTTTTTTATTGCAGTTCGTTCATAAATGGTAAAAGCAACTAATTTCACGTGTGTTTTTGCACAAATTAATAGAATTTCAAATCAACAACTTCAAAGTGTATTATTATACTACATAAGCTTTTAAATTATTTCAATAATTTATTGGTGTTCTTTACAGTCAGATAATCTAACAAGCAGAGTACTGTGAATAAGTTGTTGATTTTGTAGTTTTATGCACCATGGCCCATCTGTTCGGTTATTTCGAATTTTGCAATATTTATGTCATTCTATTCTATCACAAAATTCTGTATACTATCTCCTACTAAATGTAATGAATCGAATGAGCAATTTTGGGATTTATTGGAATTGATCAGAAATTTCACAAAAATGTCATACAAAATTTGATCACAGAGAACAGTGCTCGATATATGCAAGTTAGCTGCCAAAGTTCATGAAACTGGTTTCATTGTAAGATGCGCCAAGACGTAAGCGTGCTTATATAGCAAAGATCAGCAATGAATCGTTTTTCCGCTACTCATAAGCACTCATGCAATTTTGAGTATGAGTGAATCAACAGAATTAAAATTCAACTACTCTGATTCATTCAGTACTCGTTACAACATTGATTTATAAGTACAAGTAGCAATGAGTATGAGTACAATGTTCACATTAAACTCACAACATTCGAAATGTGTTTGATTCATACGCCTACTCATTCTGATTCATAAATTTAGAAAAATACTCATAATACTTATAAATCATTCGAGTGGCTCGAATCATTCATCAAAATTTACAGCCTTTGTTATTGTTGCAAATACAACAAGCAAAGCATACACACATTCTTCTTGTGAGTATAGTAGTGTTCGTACTTATTTTGCGCTTCGTGTAAATGTTAAATAGAGACGAGTCGAAGTCAATAACATCATGCGTATTGTTAAGTATAAATACGACGAGTACTTCCAACTTTGAGTATGAGAAGTATGAGTATGATATCAAAATAAGTATGAATGCGTATAAGTATTTGAAATTATAAGAATGACTCGAATCTACTCATCGTTTTGAAGACTTATTGCTGATCTCTGTTGTATAGGGCCTACACTCGAAAATATCGAAGCTGTGGCTAAGTGAGCGTGGGAATCCATAAAGATCAACTCGTGATTGTTCTCACGAATTGAAAATTTTACACACCAGTTTACATCGAATTATGTGAAAAGATCTCGGTATGACGTTTTACAAAGTTCAATTGGTTCAAGAGTTGATGCCGCATGATCATTTGCTTTTTTCTTTTCGTTTCACTAAATGCGCCAACGAGAAACTATACGGTTTTTCGTTTTTCGAATGTAACTCACTTTAATCTTTGTGGGCACATAAGCACAATTGCCGTATTTGGAACTCAGAAAACCCCTACGAGTGACTGTTTGGTGCGGCTTGTGGAGCAGTCATAATTGGCCCATATTTACATGGCGCAACCATTACGGTCAATGAAGACACCTATTCCATCATGATAGGTGATTTTTTTGTACCCGCTTCCCACGGTATTGATGGGAACAATGTTTAGAATGGTGCAAACTTGCCACACATCATCTTAAATCGATATCTTAGAAAAGAGTTGAAGCAACGCCAATGAAAGTTGAAATTGATAAAAGAGAGTAGATTTGGATTCTAAGAGCCCATTAAATCGATTCTTATATTTCTTAAAATCTTAATTTTCCTAATTTGTTTCGTTGTCTGGCCTGGGGTTCGCTTTTACGTCTAATAAGTCAACACACTACCTACTAGACTACGGCGACTTCCTACTAGACTTTAGTTTTTCTATCATCATTGCCATATTTGCGGAAATTTTCTTATCATAACTGCACGTAAATTTCGTTGAAAAACTTCTGGGGTTTTTCCTTACCAGAGTGATGTAGTAAGTCTGCCATATGATATGGCCCCCGTACAATCATTATTCATTTTAAATTTAATAAAGTCCTAATATTGTTTACAAATGTAGGGGAATTGTAGTAAATTGTCTCTATTCATTATTTTTGGTTTTTTTTTATTTAATTTAAAATGAAGTTGACATAGACGTCCACAAAACATGTGCAAGTTTATATACAACAAACCAATATTGCAACCGCCAACATGGTGCATTAAATGACAGACTGCACCAACTGTTACCATTATACGGTTCGTATGGCTCATTCATTTTCTGATATGAAACGTGTCTCGTATAATTTATATGCAGATCAGAAATTTAAAAGAATCAAAACAAACAAATAAGAATTTCAAAGATTTTTTTTTGGAAACTTCTAAGAGTTCTTTTCTGCAGTAAGTACACATGTTTCAAAAAATTTAAGATATTTTAAATATTTTGAAAGTATTAAATTATCTTTAACAGTCATGTTTTTTAATATAATGTAATTTTAAGTTGCTGTTATTAGACTGTTGTATTGAAATGTTAAACAAAGTTTTAAATATAAAGAGTTTCGATACCAAAAAAGGGAACATTTCCGGAAAGTTTATTTTATTATGAATACGTTCAGAAGTTAGCCGCGACGGAAATCAGTAGTATTCTGAGTAAAGTTTATGGTGACCATGATTTAGCTGCGGCAAATTGTTGTGGGCGGTTTATTTGATATTATAACAGAGCTTTCGTTTAGAATTCATTTTAAATGGAAGAAATTTTGTAATTTTTACAAGCAGTTTCAACAATAATTATTAAGCATTTAATGAAATGCAATTTAGGGCCAGAAAATAAATTTTAATGTCTAATATTTCAGTATGATTAAAGGTAGACGCAGCAGTCTAGTAGGTAGTGTGTTGGCTCATAAGACAACAAAACAAAATATGAAATAATATCTCTTTGACGACAGCAATTCTGCAGATTTTTAGCAAAAATTCTGAGAAAAAAATTGTTATTCGGAGTCGACTTTCTTCATCCTGGCTGAAGTAAAGGGAATCCTTTATACTAACCACAGTTGAAGGCCAACTATTACAATGAGATAAATTAGTGTGTATCGATTACAAGAGACCTGTATTGAACACATTCGTTCTCTTTGAAGAATTATTTGAAATCCCGTATGTAAAACCATAGACTGCTTTATAAATTATTTCACTACAATGCTGAATCAAACTATTTATTATGAACAATTTCTGAAAGATTAAGAAGTTTTGCTCCACCCACCTTGAAGAAAGAAAAAAAAAATAAATAGGTTCTGAAATGAACCTCTAAAGTGATCAACATAATATAAGATCCTTACCATAATAATTAATTTTGAAATAAAAAACTTTAGAAATCAAGACTCAACATACTTTATGTTTAAAGAGGGTTCACAAAAATTTAAAGCCAAGAACTAACTGGAAAATGTATTTCCACATCCAGATAATTTAATACAAATTTACAGGGAGAATTAAGCTGGAATAAGCCAAACGTTCACGACACATACGCTCATTTCTAGCATACAAAAGTATTGAAAATTTATACCGAAATTTAATTATGGTCGTGTAATAATTTTCATGGCTTTGCTTCTAGACAAAGAGAGATAGCAGTTGGTGCTTTTATTCACTACAGCTAGCATGATTATTTAATAAATTTGTACGGAGTAATTTAATGAAAACACTTTATTGAAATTACAGTCAACCCTCCTTATAACGCGGTGAGTGCGTACCGCTCAGATTTCAGGTTCAAACCAGGCTAATTCGTAGCGCGTTCTATAGAAACCGTCTACCGCGTTGTATGGAAACCGCGCTATATGAAACACAGAATTAGTACAAACCACATCATTCATACCGCGTTATATGGAGACCAAGAAATACAAAAAGGTAAGATAAATTATGAATTATTTTTATTGAATTCAAGAGTTCATATGAGGATTGTTAAAAAAATTAAATAAAAACGAAACTAAAACACTGGTTTCCAACAAAATTACGAAAGGCTTGTAAAATAATGTAATTTTTTAATATTTATCCTCATTTGGTTGATCTTTATTCATTGTTTTTTTAAATTGAATATCCAACTGCTATTGTTTTGAACAGTACTGTATCTCGACTGAGCTTTTGAGTCGAGAATAAAACAGTTACTATTCATTCATAGGCAGTGCGGAAGGAACTAAAGGGATAAAGTTGAACGCGAACCGCGCTATAAGAGTACCGCGTTATAGCAGGACTGTCGCAATTTCAGCCCCGCGTTATATTGAAACCGCTTTCTGAGAGTACAGCGTTATAGGAGGGTTGACTGTACTCTATTTTGCATTGAGGAAAGGAGAATTGTAAAGAAAGAAATAAAGAATATAGCCCGAACACAAGATCTTGCAGTGTGTCCATTTCATCTTTGATAGGACTTTAGCAAATTCTCATTTTTATGACCGGCGATTGAACCAGGATAGCTGAAAAGGCAATCGTTCCAAATAGACATTAAAAGAGTCTCCAGTTTTCTAATTTTAGCAGGATCTCAAACATATAAAACTGCTCATTTCAGACCTTCTTTTAGGATAACGGCCTGGCTTCTTACACCACTTGTGTTGTATGTGTTAATTTTGTACATGAGTTATAAGACCTAGAGTTTAAAGTCCACTTCGAATGACAGATTGTTGGGAAAATTTTTCAAGGCCATTTTATTCACTTTCGGAGTTGTGGGCCGTAATATGCTGAGAGGAGGAAGTAGCCGTAGAAATATTTCTTTTTATATTTGGTTTTGCTGCAGATATCTGAAACATTGAATCGTTATCATATCTAGTAAGCCAACACACTACCTGTTAGACTATGGTGACTTCACGACCTCAGGAAGTTACAATTCTTCTATACCCTTAAAGACAACAGCTCGCCATTTTCAAATTGACGGCATCTTAGCACATTTATTTTGATTTCTAATAACTAAATTCCATTATAAGGTAACTGTACAGACAATTAGAAATTTATTTGCTTATGATTAGAAACTTGTTTTTAGCACTTGATCTCATGATAAACATTGAATTCTTTTAAGCATCTGTTTCTATTTCAATTACTCTCTCCCTCCTTTATGTATAAATAATTTTTGCATAACGTTACAGATTGGTTTGACGCTCAAATTAAATTTACGAAGTAAATGTGAAAAAAAAACTTCATAGGAAAAAAGAAATAGAGACGCAATAGCATCAAAGCGAATACAAATATGTGTGAATACCGAATATTTATGCTGAAATGCTATCATAATTTATCATTTTAATGATACTTTAATGACTAATCGATTGATATAAAATGTAAATTTATTTACATTTAATTAAATGAGCTGGAATAAAGCAAAGTTTTAAAATTAAAACGCCGATAATTAAGATTCAAAAAGTTATTTTAGATTTCAAAGGCATTTTTCGAATTTAATATGTACTTATGTATGTGGCTTCTAATAGTAGTAGTAGATGAGTTTTACACTTTTCATAAATTACCTTTAAAGCAAATTTATAAAATTTTATCTCCATAAAATAGTAATGCTTTTAAAGCCTTTATTTCACTTGAAATTTAATAATAAATCTTGAGAGTTATTTCAGTTGACAATAAAGCCATTTCTCTCTGACAATATGTTCTCACAACAGCAGCTGCCAGAAAAACATTTGAATTAATTTTTCCCTGGCTTATTGTTGTTTAGTTTTAAACACAAAATTTCAAATTTCAAAATGTCACTTCGTTGTCCTATACAGTGTGTCAGCAATGACACCAGCTCAGCTGTGAAAGCACCAATATTGTAGCAGAAAGCATTTTATTCATACAGAAATTGCATGGCTTTCATTTCTTTCCAAGTTTTTGTTTTGTCATCGAAAATGATTTCGTTGGAATTTTTATAGAATATTAGGGTAGGCACGTATGCACAAAAGCGATTTATTTCAATGAACTGAACATTTATAATAAGGATACTTCCATTTGAGACTTCTGAACTTTGACAGTTGATAATTGTCATCTTGTTCAAGATATTATTATTCATTCAATTTGATTTACCAAATCATCACAGATGGGCACTCGAAATGAAATGGACTCGCTGTATGGTTCCTGGAGCACTTTTTTTTCTTTATTTTTTTGTGAGACTTGCACTCAGGGGAAGGCCCCTACTCATGCAGTGCATTGTGCAGGTTTTTAAGAAAGTTGGAAAGAGGGAAGATACGAACGACAAGGAAATGAGTTGCTGCTAGGTTACTATGAAATGACCAGTGCTATATCTTCACCATTCATTACAGCCCTTCAGTCAGGATTATTGACCTAGTTTCTCACACCACTTATGTTGTGTGTGTTAATTTTATACATAAGTGGCGGAACCTACAGTTTAAAGTGGACTCCACCAAACGACGGACTTTTCACTCTTTTATTTACTCTCAGAGTTTTTGCCAGAAATCTGCTAAGAAGAAATCGTCGAAAAAATACTTTTTTTGTATTTTTATTTTGATGTCTGTCCTGGGACTCGAACCCTGGCCAGACGTCTAATAAGCCAGCACACTACCTACTAGACCACGCCGACCCCAGTTAGAAAAACCCCAAAAAATATTTTTTGATGACCGCAAAGCGAAATAAATCGGGATAGCTGAAGGCCAAGATAACGTTTTGAAAATATCGTGTGTGATTGTTTGGGAAACCAAAACTCTGCTCGAAATGCGTGGCGACCAAGAATAACCACGAATTTATGTGTCGATATATGAAAATGTCCGACAAATCGTTTTCAGATTGGGTCTTGAATACCTCCTTTCAAATTGTAAGTTATCAGCTTGATTTTTAAGAGAGTTTTTGAAGCTATCGATAGATATTTGAGTAATGATATCTATAATTATTAATCTTTTTCAGTTCCTTTTAGGAACAGAGGTCTGTCTCCTTTATTTGGCTTTTTTCCTGATTTTTTTTTTGAGATCACCACTTAGGATATGACAAGGTAATATGCGACATTTAGTCGCTTTTTAGTTGAGACTCTTGCTTTGGGATCAAAGCAGACCAAGCAAGTCCTCCATAGGTTATGTTACAAGGTTAATCTTTAATCAAAAAGTTGACTTTTGATAGAACGCCTAAAACTAAGTGTACAAAAAGGTACATTAAATTTACAATGATGTTCACAATACTTTTTACATACATACATAATAGGCCACTACAACCATTCAGTCAAGATTTCGACCTAGCTCCTCACACCACTTATGTGGTGTGCGTTAATTTTCTACATGAGTGGCGGGACCTACAGTTTAAAGTCGACTCCGAACGACAGATTTTTGAGAAGCTTTTCATGGCAATTTTTACTCTTAGAGTCTTTGCCAGAAATCTGCTGAGAGGAAGTCGCCGAAGAAATATTTTCCGTTTAGATGTCTGACCTGGGATTCGTCTAATAAGCCAACACACTACCTACTAGACCACGGCGACAATACTTTTTAACTTTTGTATATTACTTTGACGAAAATTCAATTTATCAGAATATACACTAATACCCCGGTTTGCGTCGCTAAACGCAAAACGAAATACGATTTTCCATACATTTGTATTGATTTTCATTTAATTGGTTCCGAGATTCGGAATTTTATCTGAAAAAATATATTTATTAACTAAAATATTTAATTTATTAACTTCCTACAACTTGCAACCAAGTTTTATATTATTTACATTACATTTAAACGGGAAATCCCCTTTTTCTGTTTTAGCTTTGTACAAATATTTTCATATTAACAACGCAAACTGTTGTACAAACATTTTCCTCTTACCGACGCAAATCGAAGGACTAACAACGCAACTTCGAAACATGCGACGCAAACTGAAACAAAAACGACGCAACTTCGAAGTCACAGAAATTTTAAAAAGACACAACTTCTAATTTGCACTAGATTTAAACGGGAAATCCTCTTTTACTGTTTTAGCTTTGTACAAACATTTTCGTATTAACGACGCAAATCGAAGTACTAACGACGCAACTTCGAAATCACAGAAATTTTAAAAAGACTCAATTTCGAAGCAGACGCTGAACGAGGCGACGCAAACCGTGGTATTAGTGTACTGTTATTATCAAGAGTACCTTGCTTATTATTACCACCCTAATACAATAAAAAAAAAATATCTCACATTGTTTAGTTATTGCTGTCTTTTCTTCTTCTAAGGTTTCTTTTATTTCATTTTTAAACGGCGCTTAGTAGCCATCAACACTTAAATACGATAAATATGGGTCAATAGATGGGAAAAAGAATTCTTTCCGTTTTTTTTATACAAAAAGAAAAATAAATTAAATATAATAGCCAGAGGTTATCTGATACTATTGTATGGAGTATCAAAGTTGTCAACATTTATTGAACAATAATAACAAGGATATGTTGACTGGTTTTAAACACAAAGCAACAAAACAAAACAAAAAAACACTTTAAAACTGCAAGTTTAACTTGTAAATGAGGGGGAAAAGAATGTTAAAAAAGTGAAAATAAAAATAAAAAAAAAGAATTCTAAAGTATAATTAGCACTTATTGAAGTGTAATAAATGAATACAGGCCAACATTCACTCTCCCATTGAGTCATTAAGTCACACACACATGCACACGACCATTCACACACATAGAGCACTTCCTGGAATTAGACATGTCAGGAAATGTTTCATCAGTATATAGTCTGTCTCTCTCTCTCTCTCAATACCTTTCATTATACCTTTTTTCGACCGCAATGTTTGCTTTTACTTTCCCTTGCAACCCCTCTTCTCTTGTGGCTAACATACACACATAAAAAACGAAAAAAAAAATTTGCTGTTGGTCTGGTCAACCGTAAAGTCGGAAAGCTAAAAGTAAAGTTAATGCAAAAATGGTTTTAATTGGGTTTCGTAATTTAATGAACAAACTGTAGAGTGAAAATAGACTGGGTGGGAAGAAAGGATACATTGGGGTTTGGTGCTTCTGTTTAATTCCGCCATTTAAATAATATCATGCGTTAAAATGGCCACTAGAGATTTGCCTATTATTACAATAATGCTGATGGTTTGTTTTTATTTCACTCCTATAGGACTTAAACTTTTTGAATTAAAATATTCTATTCTACTCTCTATCTCTCTTCATTCGTGTCTTTCTATTCATTAGTTTAGTCATTAATTTATTATCAACAGAGAAAAAAAGTAGTATGTTGCGATAAGACAACATAGATATGTAATGTAACAAAATGGAAAATAAAAGGATATGGAAAATAAAAGGATATGGAAAATAATGCGCTAGAATACACACTTGGGTAATGGTAATGGTATAGTCTTCGAACCTAAAGTGGTATCGACCTAATTTAAACATGCCACTCACTACGTTTTTCAATGGGCAGTTACATTTTTACCTTAAGGTAGCCATGTACTATGCCGTGAAGAAGTAAATTTTGATTGGAAGTAGAATGTTTTCGAAAGTTAGTTAACGAAATTGTTTGCTCTTATGCTATAAAAATTTATGCTATTTAACGACAAGTAATTTAAAACTTTCTTTTCATACTGTAATATTACCTTATGTTACCTTCTGGATTTCAGTCAACAGCTTGCATTGTTATATTGTGAAATAAAAAAAGGTTTAGGCTTTTGCAGGACGGCTTGACTTCGTTGACACCGGAAAGGTACCTGCAGTACTGCAGGACTCCTTTGAAATTAGTTCAATTACCCATTATCGAATAATTGCGATTTTCATTACCAACTTGTTATTGAAATCTACACGAATAACTTCTGCAGGATTCTTATTTCCTATTACGTACATATTAGGGATACCAATCGGGAAATCCGAAATCCCGGTATTTTCCAAACCCCGAATCCCAGGATTTATAAAAACTTGTCCCGTGATTTTTCGGCATTTTCGGGATTGTGAATTCATATATATTTTGACCCTACAAAAGGTCCTGAAGTTGTATATCACTTGACTTCGACAATAGCATCTCATATGAGGAAAACCCTACTTCCAGTGATGAAAAATTATTTGATGGCATCGAAGAATGCAAAAGCCCTATAAAACGAATTAGAAGGGTAACTAATTTAGATACTCAACTGTCCAAAGAAATTGATTTATTTACATCAGGAGGTGATAGAGGTGAATATTTACAAGCTGCATACAGCTATCTTGGAACTACAACCAACAAATGTTGATTGCGAGAAGTGATTTTTAACGGCAGGTTATGTTGACAACAAAATTCATTCAAGCCTATCAGATCACATGTTAGATGCTTTAATCTTTTTGTTGGAATTCAATTAATTTTCTTAAAACTAATGCATTTGCAGCATATGTATGAATAATTTTTATTTTTGTTAATTTACGCTTCTTTGTTCATATTGTCTTGCTGTTTTTATATTTTATTTTTAATGATATATAGTTCTGATATACATAATTGGAATACAAATGATTTTGTTAACAAAATTTTTTTTATTATTAAAAGAGAATCGCGATTTTTCCCGTGTTTTTTCGGGATTTTTGGATCCCGAAATATCTCGGGATTTTGTATAATCTATCCTGTTTAGCATTCCTAGTACATATATACAACCATACAGTCGGAATTATGATCTGGTCTCGTAGCTGCCAGATTTGACGATTTTATGCTCCAAAAATATCATATTCAGGATGTGACGATTTATGCCCTTATTTTGACGATTTTTAAAAATTAAAAATTTACATCATATTCTTTACTACATACATAATTGGTCATTACAACCCTTCAGTCAGGATTATTGACCTAGTTTCTCACACTGCTTATGTTGTGTGTGTAAATTTTATACATAATTTTATTCACTCTCAGAGTTTTTGCCAGAAATCTGCTGAGAGGAAATCGTAAAGAAATACTTTTTTTGTATTTTATTTTGATGTCTGGCCTGGGACTCGAATCCTGGCTTTACGTCTAATAAGCCAGCACACTACCTACTAGACCACAGCGACTTCATATTCTTTACATTACATTAAAAGTCACTTTAAGTTTTATGTTTACGTTGCAGTTATTACTATTGCAAATTTAAATGATGACCTTTCTGTATCTTATGTCTTTTTCATCCCTTAAAAGTCAAAAAGTTACAGTCTTTGGAGCAAGGGAAGTTCCTCATACGAACATTCGAATAGCCAGAAAAAAGAACGAATTTTGTCTGTAATGCAGTATGTGATACACTTCCCAATTGACCACATACGCTCGGAGAGAAAGGCGAGTATTACGTACGAATATATGATTCTCGGAAACAAGTCCCTGATTTTGCTCAAACAAAATTGTAATAGTAATAGAACAGTGAAACATAAAACACATTGCAACGATGCTCCAATGATTCAATGGAGTTCGCTACCTTGCCGTTATTAACGAACCACTTCGCCCTCTCTCTTGTACGCGGTCGAAAAATCTCAAAAGAGACTTTGAGGCACCGGTCTATACTTTCTTAAGAAGCTAAGGGACTGAAAAATGTCACGATTCTAGCGAATTTCCATGCCGATTTTGTGACGATTAGTTTTATGATTTCCATGAAGGTCTATGACGATTTTTTTTCTAATATTTGACGATTTGATGCTTTATTTATCTGGCAGCTATGCCTGGCTACATATACCATGTAATTTTACACTTTTCCTCTAGAGTTTTCACCAGAAATCTGCTGAGAGGAAGTAGTAATTCGTTTTGTTGGAGATGTCTGACCTGGAGGAATAATGTCAAAAAATAATTACACTAGTATTGAATTGCAGTTTTGGGAGATTCTTACCAAAATATTAGTTGCAATTTCTTTATGCAACTAATATTTGTTTTGTATTGAAGTACCAGATACTGCCGTTGCTTTGGTGATACAAAAACTATGCGGCACTATGTGGCAAGTTAGAATTCAATACGATAATTCCAAACAGAAATTGGCACTCATTAAGTGATTAGTGAAAAAAATTTAACAAAATTTATCTGTTTTTCTATTTTAAAAATATGTATTCGAAAATAAAAAATTTTGAAAATTTTAAATTTTGAAAATTATTAATCAAATTCCAGTCTTTTTTTGATTCTTTTGTGCGATTAAAAAGCTCGAATATACTCTCATTTTCTGATCATATTAGACTCTTTCGTCGGGAGATAAAAGTCACTTATGGGTGATTTTCTATATTATTTTAGAGTAATTTTCGACTCTTTTTCTAGTAGCTTTATAATCATTTTCGAATCACTTATTAGTCTTAATTATCTTCGTTTATGATTCTTTATCGAGTCGTCTTTCAGTCACCGTTTAATCGCATACGAGTGTTTTATAAGTCCTTTTTATTGTCAGTTATGAGTCATGTTCGTATTAATTTGGACTCGTTTTTATGACATTTATGATTAAAATTTGAGTCATTTATTAGTCATACTTATGATTCTAGTTTACTCTTCAAGAGTTTTTCTTAGGTTTACTGAGTCCTACGTTTACACTATAGCGATTTCGAAAATCACGTATGTATGAACGTTAAGTATGAAAAAAAAGGAAGAATATTGTAAACTTAATAGTCTTTCGTGGTGAATTTACATCAGACATAAACATTTTTTCAAAGAAATATTGTTTTTCGTTAAAAAAACAAAGAAAAATTTTCAGTTTTAATAAAAATTGTACTTTATTTCATAGCCATCTTTTATATAGAAGAAAATTTATACAGAAAAGCAGTTTTTAATCATCTACTTGCGCAAAATATGATGATAGAATACGTAATTACAATCACCTTTCCCTGCATGATCTGTTTTTGATTAAGTTTTTAAATCTCCACATTTTAAACGTCTGGATGATTAATTTCCGAATGCAATACAATTTTTTGTTGTATTTTAAAATGAACTCATTTTACTCATTAACACGAATCATTTTTGAGTCCTTTTTTAATCGTGGTACTGACTAATAAGTTTTTGATCACCAAAAGTACTCCAAAAAGACTCAGCAAGGTGATTTTTTTTTTTAAACAATCTTCCGAATGGAAGTCGCCGTGGTCTATTAGGTAGTGTGTTAGCTTATTAGAAGAAAGACCCGAGTTCGAATCCCAGGTCAGACATCAAAACGAAAATTTCAAAATATTTTTTCGGTGACTTCCTCTCAGCAGATTTCTGGCAAAAACTCTGAGAGTAAAAAAATTGCCATGGAATGCTTCTCAAAAAATGTGTCGTTCGGAGTCGACTTTAAACTGTAGGTCCCGCCACTCATGTATAAAATTAACGCACACAACATAAGTGGTGTGAGAAGCTAGGACGTAGTACAATGGGTCAATTCGACCACCGAGTACTGTACTTGTCAGAATTGACAAGTACACGTCCTCTAACCTAACATAACCTAACCATCTTCCGAATGCTAGCTGGGTTCTTATTAGTTACCGTTTAAATGTTCCAGTTGATGTGATCAAAAGGTGGAAAACCCCTTCTTAGGAGTCACTCTATGGTATGTACAATGTGAACTTTAACAAATTAACTCTTATTACTACAATATTCACAATCATTAGCCTCTGTTATTGTCGTTATAAAATGCTTTTCACCCTTCTCATATTTCCAATTATCATCGCTCTTCTGGTTTAACTTCATTTGTTCTTCTATTCTTTTGTTCTATAAATCAATTACAGTTAAAGTATAATAAATAATGAATTAAAAATTAAAATACATGTGTTCGTTCTGTATACACAGCCCCTTAATATTTATTTTTAAATTTTGTTTGTTTTTTCTTGCCTTTTATTTGGGTTGAAAGCTGATATTGACTAATTAATTGAATTAAATGACTTGTGATTAATAAAATTGGGTCAAAAGACCACAACCACTCATTTAATATTTTCGAAAAAAAAAAAATTCATAGAAAACAATGGACAGCTGGTCTGCTTTTTTTGTTTTTTTTTTGGGTTTGAAAAGTATTTAATTTTTCGTTGATAGCAACAAAAAAAAAAATAGAAAAACAAAACTCAACTAAAATTAATTCAATTTCAAGCGAGATAACAATGCATTGCTTTACAAACAAAATTGTATTTGAAAAATGAAAATAAATAAAACAGAAATGGGCCAGTAGTATATATAAATGGGGGGCCACCGTAGGCGTAAATGAATTGTTATTGGTTGTTATTGGTGCTTTTGTAAGATGGCTAGATTTTTTTGCATCATGTTGTTTTAAGGGTAGCAATGATGATTACTAACAAATATGGATAGAAAACATGCTTGGAGCTAGGGGCGCTTAGAGATGACTATACACGTTTATGAATTTTTTGATAAAGGTCGTTGAAGATGTGGCTTAATCACCTCATTTCTGTAATATCAAGAATGATAAACTAAAGACTAGTTGGGCTATTTTAAAGGTTTCCAAGTCTTTTTCATATGTGAAAATTAACATTTCTTCTGAAAAATGTGTGTAGTCGGCAGTCCTGCAATATAACTTACATTAGCATTAGCCAATAGGAACATAATTTGCGTGACGTCATTGATTCAACATGCGCACAAAGTTTACATTTTGTGTGCGTAATGGCGTAATCTTTCGTTTATCATTCTTACGAAATATTTCCTGATCTAATAACGTCACCGTATTTATCTCAACAATTTCTACCAAAAACTCTGGGAGTAAACTTAAATGCCATGAAAAACTTTCTCAAAAATCTTTACCTTTAAACCCACCGCTCATGTATAAAATTAATGTAATCTTGACTAGAGTGTTGTAATGATAATTCGTCATGTATGTATGTCTGTAATATCGTACTATTGGTAGGACCTATAGTCTTCTAAATGTCCGTGTTTTACACGCACGTCGCACCGGGTATCATTGAGGAGCAATGCCATTTTTCTAGCAGTTAGTTCTATCACTGTCTCTCACACGGCTAGCAAACTGTGATAATTGCTATAGAATTTGTTAAATAATTTGTTTTAATTGTACTCTATCCCTTGGTTATGAAACCAAAAGAAATTATTTGAAAGGTTTTTTCAGCATCAGTACAAAACCACTTGAAAAGGTGGAAAATTACTTCGAAAAATTTCTTAAATAAATTACTTCTAATATTAGTTGATTTCATGTTCCAGATGCAGTTGTCTCGCATTGTTCTTTTGGTGCCATATAATCACGAAACAATTAGTGGCAAGATATCGATATTTATTATTATCGATAATTTTAGTCAAAAATATACGTTTATTAAGTCATTATTTAATTATAAATTTTAACAAAATTTATCAGTTTTTCTATTTAAAAAAATTTTCATTTTTTTCCTTCTGCATTTGCCACTCCGAGTGACAATTTAATCTCCATGCAGTGTGGGTTAAAATATTGTTGTTGTTATCGCATGAAACACAGTGGCAACGAAAAAAAATAAAAAAATTAAATTTCCTTATTGCCGGTGACAAAAATTCTAAGGGGCGAGGCAGGCAGACAGTCAGGTTCGCAAACAAACAGACAGACTAGTCGTGTGTCAGTCATTTTTTAATCCCCAGACGAAAAGCAACAGCAACAATAAACCTAACAGCAGCAGCATGCATATTCAGTTTGCATAAAAAAATAAAAAAAAATTCGGCCAAAAATAACACCAGCAATGTTTATGACAAAAAAAAAAAAAATGAAAATTCGAAAATAACGAAAACAAATAAAGAGAGAAAAGCAGAAAAGAGAAAACCATTGGAGAGTATAAATACGGCAAAAGAGAATTACAAACACTATCCATTGTAAACAAACAAATGTTGTCCATTAAAAATATTAAAAATGTCAACATGACGTCAACCGGACATTGACTGCTGGTGGTAACAACAAATATTTGTCGCAAAAAATCAACAAAAAAAAAAGGAAAAATACGGCAGAGAGCAAAAACTATTTAATGTTTAACAAATTGCTTACAACTCACATATACATATACATGTACATTTACATTTACATACATACAAACACATACATACATCATATATGTACATGTAGATGTTGACAATGCAAACAAACTAAAATCATACACACATGCTCACATTTACAATCAAATAATTGAGTGATTGTTAAAATCATTTTGTTTGGATATGATGCAGGCTAATATTTATTAAGGTGACACACACACATACACATATACGAACACTAATACTAACACATACCGCCAGACAGATAGGCAATCAATCTGAATTGAATATTTCTCATTTACAGCTGATAAAGGTTTTTATTGTTGGTTTAAATCATTAATTGTTCAATATTTAAATGCATCTTCAGTTCATTAAACTCCTATTCAATATAGTTCCACAATTTTCTGTCCCTTCCTCCCTTCCTATAGCTTTCCATTTGCGAATGTTTACACACATAAATTGTATTGAGAAATTTTATTAAAAACTCGTAATAAAAGTTTGTTATTGTTTTTGTCACGCGATGTTATTAACGCCCCCTAGTTTGATGCTTTGAAATGAACATGTGTTTGGACTATTCAGTTTACTATCTTGGTAAATAGACTTCATATCAATACATACATACATAGTTGGCCATTACAACCCCTCAGTCAGGATTACGACCAGATTCTCACACCACTTATGTTGTATGCGTTAATTTTATACATGAGTGGCGGGAACTACAGTTTTAAAGTCGACTCCGAACGACAGATTTTTGAGAAGCTTTTCATGCCAATTTTTACTTTCAGAGTCTTTGCCAGAAATCTGCTGAGAGGAAGTCGCCGAAGAAATATTTTTCGTTTTGATGTCTGACTTGGTATTCGAACCTGGGCCTTTCGTCTAATAAGCCAACAAACTACCTACTAGACCACGGCGACTTCATATCAATAGGTCATGTAAAAGGTGAAGAACCATAGCCATAAGTATTTAAGAATTTTAATTTTCGCATTACACAAATTATTAAGACGATCCAAAGCTTGAGTTAATATTGTTATTCTGTTTGTAATGTCCATATTGGATCCCTTAGACTGTGCTAAAAGTCTAGATATTTAACCAATAATGTTGTGTGAGTGTTAATTGTATACGAGAGTAGCTTAAAGTCTACTTCAAGGACATATTTATTTTTTCTATGAGTTCTTGCTAAAAATATTTGGAGAGGAAGTGGTCGAAGATATTTTTTTTATATTTCTAAAACTAGGGATGCCAAACGCGATCGATATTTAAAAATCACAGGGTCGATTTTTAAAAATCCCGGGATTCGGGGTTTTGTAAATCTTGATTCCGAAATTCCAGGATATTTTGGGATAATTCGGGATCCAAAAATCCCGAAAAATCGCGGGAAAAATCACGATTTTCTTTTAATAACAAAAATATTTTGTTAAGAAAATCATTTGTATTCCAATTATGTATATCAGAAGTATATGTCATTAAAAATAAAATAAAAAAGTAAGACAAAAAGTAAAAAATTAAAAAAAATAAAAATTATTCATACGTAGGCAAATGCATTAGTTTTAAGAAAATTATTTGGATTCCAACAAAAAGATTAAAGCATCCCACATGTGATCTGATAGGCTTGACCGAATTTTGTTATCACCGTGGTCTAGTAAGTAGTGTGCTGGCTTATTAGACGAAAGCCAGGGTTCGAGTCACAGGCCAGACATCAAAAATAAAAAAAATACAAAAAGTATTTTTTCGGCGATTTCTTCTCTTTCTCTTCTTGTTTCTCAAAAAATCTGTCGTTCGGAGTCGACTTTAAACTGTAGGACCCGCCACTTCTGTATAAAATTAACACACACAACATAAGTGATGTGAGAAACTGCGGGCTTCTTGGGGACGATTGCTGTAGACTGTCTAATGGTGAAGGTATAGGCCATTTTATAGTCACCAGCAGCAACTCGTTTCCTTACCGTTTGCATCTTCTCTCTTTCCACCTTTACTAAATTTGCACAATGCACTGCATGCGTAGGGGTCATCCCCTGAGTGCAGGTTTAATAAAAAAAAAAAAATACGCTGCCGTTGAAAAATAAAGCGTCCGCTAAATAACTTCTGTTTTTTTTGAAAATGCTTTAAAAAAAACTACTGAATATTTTCTGAAATTTCTCTTTTTACTTGAAAGTACAATCTTTCCGGTTAATAATGGAAAAAAATTTCATTCAACTGGTTGCCTCGGCTGTCCATGCAGTAAACTACACGATCGGTCCAATTTCTAAACACATTATCGATAGTGTGCAGCTGATTGTGTATACCCGCACAAACAAGCAAAATTGTCGCAGTTATGGCACAGAAAACCTGCACGCATACATTGAAAAGCCGACCCACCCAAAACGAATCACTGTTTGGTGCGGATTTTGGTTCAGTCAATGGCAATCGTTATCGGACCATAATGAAGGAATGAATTTTTGTTCACAAAAATTGAAGAGGAGGATATTGGCAACATTTAGTTTCAACAAGGCGGCGCTACGTGCCACACAGTCGAAGCTACACTCGTTATTTTGCATCCTGTTTTTGAAGATCGCATTATCAGCCGCAGAGCTGATTTCGTTTGGCCACCTCGGAGCTGCGATTTGACACCGTTGGACTATTATTTGTGTGGTGCCCTCAAAGATAAGTGTTACCCCTACAATCCAGAGATAATTGACGTTTTAAAGGACAATATTCGTTAAGTCATTGGTGAAATACAGTTGCACACAATCGATAATGTGCTTAAAAATTGGACCGATCGTGTAGGCTACTGCATGGCCAGCCGAGGTAGAGATTTGGATGATTACGGACCCTTTACCTCTCGCAATCAACATTTATTGGTAAAATAGTTCCAAGATACCTGTATGCAGCTAGTAAATATTCACCTCTACCACCTCCTAATGTAAATAAATCTATTGCTTTGGACAGTTGAGTATCTATATCAGTTACCCTATTAATTCGTTTTATAGGGCGTTTGTACATATTTTTCGATGGCATCAAATAACTTCTTATCAATGGAAGTAGGGTTCTCCTTATCGGAGATGCTATTATCGAAGTCGAATTATACAGAAATTTTTTTTCAGGACCTTTTGTAAGGTCAAAATACATATGAATTCACAGTCCCACAAATCCCGGGATAAGTTCTTAAAAATCCCGAGATTTGAGAATCTCGAAAAAATCTCTTCGGTATACGGTATTTCCCAATTGGCATTCCTAGTTTGAACCCAACACTCTATAAACTAGAGTACGGCGACTTCGACTAGCTGTATGTTATATGGATGAAGAGCTCTATGAAGTTAGCAAACTTGTCTATTTGTTTTGTTTTTTTTTAAGTAAATTTCCACAATTTTCTCAATACAGAGTATACAACAACTAACACTCCGTTTTACTCCACTTTTAGCCTACAAGAGTTGCATTCTGTTAAAGTAAATTGCACGCGTTAAAAAATCAGTAGCGTCAAATAGGTCATTTAATTAAACAAGAAGCCACAAATCTGAATAATATTTTGTTTTATTATTATATACGACAGCAAACAAAAAAAAAAAAAAAATGAATTAAAAAAGCAATTAAAATTTTATGTTGTATTTAGAGCCAGTTTTTTAACGAATCTTTATGGTAAAAGCCATTGCAAAAGGCCTTAATTAACACAACAAAATACGAAACATCACATAAAAAAATATGAAAATACACATGGAAACATTAGAAACAATCATCGTCTATAAATGGTGGCATAAAAGAATAATTTTCGTTTCATTAAAACAGTGGCATTTCGTTATGCATGATTAATGAAGTTATTACAACAAAATTGTTTAAATGAGAAAGAAAAAACAAATTTATGAATAAAGAATGACATCTAAAAAAACAATGAAGCAGCCGATATAAATTAAAAAAAAAATTTACAAAAGGTTGGAAATAAACAGACAACACTGAAACAATCGTTTTCGGCTTAAAAATTAAAAAAAAAACAACCGAAATTGTGAAAAATTCACTGAGCTTGTTAGAATAAAATTTTAAAAATTCCATATCGTAACATAGCATACGGAAGAGGTGTGTATATTCTTGTGGTTATCAAAACGAGGGTATTTATTTTACTGGCGGGTTTTTATTCCAGTCTATGAGTCGTTTGTGCGCACAACCAAATGCATTTCCGTATTGACATTTTGCTTTCGAAAATGTAAAAAAAAAGAAAAAATAAAATTAGAAAGAAAGATTAACATGCAAAACTGCCATGACATTAATAACCCACGAAGCGCACCTTACCACCAACAACAATAACACATAAAATAACATCAGCGGTAAACCAACATCCGAGTTTTCATCCGAATATTTATTAGGGTGGGGTTAAGATAAAACTTCAATAACGACACAAATAAAACTGCATTTGAATTACTAGAATATCTAGTTATACAACCCAGCAAACCTTTTTGAAGCAACAAACAAAATAATAAATTGTAACTAACGAATAAAATAATAAAACTGAACAAACTATACAATCATGCTCCTTAAAGAGTATTTTTTGATCTTCTAATGAACCTATATAGCCTCATAATATCAATGCCGTCTAGATCAGCTAAGCTATTCAGAAAGTATTTTATAATGAAACTTTTTCTCTGTTTATAGACCACCATTGATAGTGCCAGAGAATCTGGTTAATAGTCTCACCACCTTTTTCAACGAAGACTGGTTCCAAGCACAATATTGGATAATAGCAGCAATGGAGGAGGAAATAAGATATCCACAGAAGGTCCTCTTACAAAAGCATATTGAGCACTATGGGACAGTTTAAAGTCATAAATGGGTGCCTATATCTACTTTGCGAAAGCGCTGATGGCAAAACGTCATCCAATCTATAATCCTCCAAAATGAAAAAAGTGTTAAAAGCGTTCCATAATAAAGCCAGCGGAGGACATCTTGGAGTGACAAAGACGCTGGAAAGGCTAAAACAACGCTTTTATTGGGTTGGATGTCAGCAAGCCGTGGCGGACTGGATAGCAAACTGTGCCCAGTGCATCGCAGCTAAAGGCCTAGTAAGCTGAAGTCGAGGTCAACTGCGACAGTATAACTCGAGCGCACCTTTCGAGCGGATAGCGATGGACGTAGCAGGCCTTTTTCCTGTCAGCAATGTCGGAAACCGATATGTTCTCGTGGTGATGGACGGAAGAGTATGCTATATCCAATCAAGAGGCGAACAAAATAGCAAATGTTTTTGTAAACAACTGGGTATGCCGCTAGAGGGTTCCAATAGAACAACATTCCGATGAAGGCAGAAATTTCGAGTCAACAGAATGTGTGAGATGTACGGAATTAAGAAGATTCGGACAACGCCTCTTCACCCATGATAGCATGATCTACAGAAGTTGTGAATCGGAAAAACTAGTGTTCCAAACTTATAATCATCCCAACCACTATGTGAAATCCGTACTTCCTAATTCTTGTCATGGCAAATCATCACTTTCAGTCATAGCGCTGTTACAACTGTCGCTTTATACAGAGCTGAGTTTCCAGAACTAATCAGAAAATGCCAAATTTTTGCAGAACACAGCCTAACACAGTTTCAATTAAGAAGTAATGCTTCCACTAGGATTTTCTCATTGGTCGCATGATCCTGTAACCGTCTCATAAAAAATGATTGGCATCTACATTCCAGACGCGCGAAAAAATCGCCAATTGCGGGGCCGTTGAAAATCACTTGATTAATATTTGTCCTTAAACCACAGAACGTTTATAGCAGAATGGATTATTTGGAGGGCATTGAAGTAGTCGCTTACTTTGTATGAATTGGCTATGGTCTTACATTTAAACCACTGAATCATGATACCCCTGTCACTATTTAGATTTAATGGCTTTATTAGGATTGTTTGATTTCGCCAATAATTAGTGTAAGGCCAATTTCATTTTTACTATTTGCTCTCTTAATTCGGTATGTACAGGGTGGCTAATATGTGTTGCAACCAATTTCAGGTTGTTATAATTTGTTAACCGCTCGTCTGACAGCTAACAGATTTATTCCAGTGACAGTTCATTTTATTATTTACAAGTTTACAAAAGCATTTGAACTATTGCATTCAGAAAAAAAGTTATTCGTGATGGAATTTAAGCGTGATAGTGTTAATTGCTTTATATTTGGCTGGAAAACCACAGGTGGCTATCGTTAGAGCCCTCCAGCATTTAAATGTGAATAAATCTTTTGTTTCTCGTACTATTGATCGTTACCGTAATACTGGCAGTGTTGCCTCGCCTCCAAAAAGTGGACTAAAAAAAAGGTAACAACATCAGAAATGATCTGAAAAGTGAAGGCCAGATTTGATCGAAATCCATGCCGCAGTGGTAGAAGAATTGCTCGTGAGCTGAACATATCACGAGCACGGATGAAATGTTGAAGAATGAGCTTGGACTAAAGCCATTGAAGTTCCAAATAGCGCAAGAGCTCACCGATTGACAAAAAAAAGTTAGACTGGAAAGGAGTTACTTCGCTTGCACGAAAGTGGCCAGTTACCGAATTTAGTTTTCTCCGATGAGAAGCCACTCCATATTGAGCAGTTTGTGAACAAATAAAATGATCGGTTTACTTGCCAAGGAAAATTTACACCTGCGATTGGCCACCCGAACTCAAGCGCCGCCGATGGTAATAGTGTGGGCCGCCGTAAAGGCCGATGGTAGCTCCCCGCTCGCATTCATCGACCGTGGGGTCAAAATAAATGCCGAATATTATCGGGAAAATGCCTTAAAGATAGTATTGAAGCCCTGGGCAGCCAAGCATTTCAGCCGCAGACCATGGACATTCTAACAGGACTCAGCACCACCGCACTCAGCACGCGTCAACCAAGAATGGCTTAAAAATGAGGTTCCTCGCTTTATTTCTACCGCACAATGGCCACCAAAATCTCCGGATCTCAATCCGTTTGACTTTTGTGCCTGGGGCATGTTGGAGAGTAAGGTTCTAACTAAAAAATACAAAAGTGTCGATCATCTCAAGACCGCAGAGCCACTTTCGTGCAGCCTGTGATGGCTTTGTCGGCCGTTTGAAGGCCAAATTCGTACCAAAGGTGGCCAATTCGAACAAATCTAAACTGATTCTAAAATTTAATGTTATTTCCAACATTTTTTGCTTTTGAACAATAAAATTAAAAAAATATAGCGCTTTACTTTGTTGCATTATATATCAGCCACCCTGTTATAAGGGAAACAGTAGTTTGTTCTCTTTTCTGGGCCCTCAGTACTTACTCAGTACTTTTTATATTACGGTGTTTCGTATCTTATCAAATGCATGTACATATGAATACATGGAATTGCATTTTATAACTAAAAATACAATTTAATTCATTAAAATTTTTATTTGCCTGCTGCACACATATTTGCAGTCACACAAATTGGGCAATGTTATCAAACAACATCACGTTCATCTGCAACGTACGTACATACATATTCGTACATGACAGCGTAATTAATCACAAACACCAACTGGCAAAAAAAAAAAAATTAAAAAAAAAAAATTTAAACAACAACAAAATCAAGTTTTGTTAAAAATTAAAACAAAAAAAACAAAAAAAACAAAAAAAAGAAACAAAAAATAAACGTTGAATATTTCTGAATAGAACACTTCTAAAAATGGCAACATTATACGTCATTTGGTAACAATGTATTAAAAATTGTTAATAATAATGACTGCCTCCTATAGAAATAACACATACACACACATATAAAGTATGCTACTTCCAAAGACAACAATGTTTATAAATTTTCTTTTTTTTTCCTTTTCATTATAATTATTTAACTACTTGAATAGCCGTATGGCATAATCGTATCCTCTGTGTGTTTAAAACAAAATCAAACATTCATGATCACAAAAATTATCATATTATATACATACATACATACATACACATACAAACATATACCATATGTAGTATACATCCTTACATACATGACCGGGAAAATGTGAGAGTGATATACTCTCTTCAATTATGACTTTAAGTGTTGATATACGCCGTGCATACTGATTAATGTCACCATCATCATCATCATCATCGTCGCAACACGTCACATATTACACACATCATTTCATTTAGGCAAACAACACTATGGCACGTATTTTTTTCCTCTTCTCTCTTCTTCTTCTTCTCTATAACATGGATTTGTTGTGGCTTGTGGGCAATAGTACTAGCATAGTTACATAGCATATCGCGACTGACGTTATCATTTTCATTTAATATTTCACCGTAAATGATATCGTATTGTATGTTTGTATATGCATATGTTTGCATGTGTGTGTATGAAATAATTTTTTTAGTTAATTACACACCAATTTGTTGAAATCATTCATTAATTTTACTGCGTTAATGTGGAAAAAGTGATTTAAATTGACCATAACGAACTGTCCCGCATAGACATAAGGCCTCCGCAATTAATGAGAAACAAATTTATTTGTTGGACTGGAATGTAGGGATGAACGCCACTCATGTAAAGAATCATATTTATATTATGGGTATTCACTTCATATATTACGGGTGTTCACTTATATATTATTGGTATTCACTTCATGAAGTCGCCCTGTTCTAGAAGGTAGTGTGCTAGCTTATTAGACGTTAAGCCAGGGTTCGAGTCTCAGGCCCAGAGATCAAAATCAAACTACAGAAAGTATTTTTTTCGGCGATTTCTTCTCAGCAGATATCTGGCAAAAACTCTGAGTGTAAAAATAAAATTGCCACTGCCAAGTTTCCCAAAAAATCTGTTGTTCAAAGTCGACTTTAAACTGTAGGTCCCACATGTATGTATAAAACTAACACACACAACATAAGTAGTGTGAAAAACTAGGTCAATAATCCTGACTGGAGGGTTGTAATGACCAATTATGTTATTCACTTTAATTTTTTAAACTTCGTTAGTGATGCTACAGAAGTTTGTTGGAAGATTATCCTGGCTAAAGACTTGTTAATCGGCTTCGTTTTTCGGTCATGAGTTCTCCAGCGATTTCTGGTTCTTAGGTTAGGTTAGAGGACGTGCACCTGTCGGTCAAGACAAGCACAGTACCCGGAGGTCGAAATTGATCCATTGTACATTGTCCTTAGGGGAGGAAGGAAATAGAGGATATAGGAATGTATGTAAGGGGAGGGAGAATGGGAAACGGAGGAATTACATAAAGAAACAGACACAAAAATAAAAGAGGGTGAGAGCGCGACTACACTTATGAAGCCCTAGCACCTCTCAATCAGCCCAAGCTGCTAATGAATCTGTGGAAAGCCTTGATGTCTGCTCTTGACGCAGAACTCAAACTCTCAAAGAAGGTCCTCAACCTCAACCTACCAACGGCTGGGCAGTTGCAGAGGAGATGTTCGACAGTCATCAGTTTGTGGTTCTTACATTTCTTAAATTGCCTTTAAGATTTATACATTTGGGTGGTTTCGAGGAAGGGAAAAACTGCAAAAACTGAAATCAATTGGTATTTACACCAGCTTTCGTCCTTGAAAAAAGCTAACTTTCGACCATTTCTCTGCTGTACTGTTTACGTAAACTGTATACAGTATAATGTGTATCGTATACAGTACAAACGAACATACCTGTTGGGGTCTGGTAAACTTAAAATATTTGAATAATTCTTTAATTAGACATGCGTGGCCCAAGGTGGCCCATTAGGTGGATTATTGGCCTATTAGATGTGAGATCAAGGTTTAAACCCCAGATATCTCGAATACAACGATATATAAAAAATTCTTCGATTACACCTCTCTCAGTAAATTATTAGCAAAAATTCTGATAATAAATAAAAATTGACCTGAAAAATTTCTCAAAAAATCTGCCATTCGAATTCGACTTTAAACTATAGGTCCCGCCACTTATGTATAAAATTAACACGCACAAAATTGAGTGTACATATAATGAAACGCGTATAATTTTGTTTATGACCATTGAGTCAAGTCGTATTTTACAAGTATAGAGAGTATCATTGTTTGTTTTATTTGCAATTAAATACGAATGCAAGTATAATTAATTATTTATTTTACACTAAATGCAATGAAAATTTATTTATGGCAGTTGTTATAACCATTCACAAATATGTTTCTGCCAACATACATACATACGTATGTGTAAAGTGTGAAGATACACTGAGAACTCAATTGGCAATTGCCTTAAAAAACATTGTTTACATGCATCATAATGTGTCTCATTGTACAGTCAAAATAAGAAAAGTAAGGACTATCTACTACTAGGAAAGTAGTGCTTTCCGTAAATGTTGCCATATTTTTGTATGCCTCTTCTTGGCCTATTCCAGAATTATTTTTCTTCGGAAATCATTACCCATCCAAAAGCAGTGCCGTACAATAATTGGATTGAAAGTTCTATAATAAATCCGGAACTTTGTTAAATATTTGGGAAACATCGAAAAACAGGAGTAAAATTTATTTTTCTGAAATACATCGGATAACATTCTGCTTTCACTCAATTAAGGCTATTAATTAAACCTTCTAAATATTTTTGGGGTTAGTTACGTTATCTTTAACTCTCCGTTGAAATGGACTATTTTTGTGGTGCTGAAATTGCACTTCAAACCTGGGGATTTAGTCCGAGTGCAAGAAATATTTCCTATATACAGTCAAACTCATTTATAACGAATTCTCGTTTAAAAGGAAATACTTTAAATGGCCCCAGTAATTAAATTACCTTTTTTAAAACGAGCCCTCAAAAAAAACTTTAAAGTGTGGCAATGGTCTTTACTCTTATTTAATATGGCAGCATTAAATTATAACTTAGCATCTTTAATCAGCTGATAGGTTAAAAGAATTAACACATATTTTTGGTTTTTAATAAAAAAAAAAATACTTTTTGGTTTTAAAAAATGAAAAAAATTCTTTGTATTTTATATTTTCTTCTATGACTTCACCCCGTTTATTACGAACTTTGCCTATAACGAACTATTTTTTCTGGTCCCATGGAGTTCGTTATAAACGGGTTTGACTGTATATACAAAATTGATCATCTAGCTTCTCACACCACCTATTCCGTGGAGTTTGAAGTTGACTTTGGAAGACAAATTTTTGAGAAACTTTAAATGGCAATTTTATTAACTCTCAGACTTTTTGCTAGAAATCTGTTGTTAGAAATTTGACGAAGAAATATTTTGTCGTATTTCGCTTTGTTGAAGATGTCTTAACTGGGGTTTGAAGCTAGGCCGTACGTCTAATAAACCCACACACAGACTACGGTGATTTCAATGTTTCCTGGTCTCAATTAACAATTGATCTATCTCATCTTTAACGAATAGTTTCCCAATGCTTCATACCGGATTTTCTTATGACAAATCCTAAAATCCAAAATACTTATGAAAGTTGTTAAGGTTTGTTGTGTAAATTGTGGTAATAATGTTGCGCAACAATTTCGGTGCTCTAAACAGAATCAGCTTTTGAAGCGGCTGTTTTCGCTTGTGGACTCGCATATATTAAAAACCCAAAAGCTGTACCCTGATAATGGACTTGAACCGGAAGCAGTTTATTTCTGTATTTTAAATATGTAATGTTTACTGGCAATACTGTCAGGTTTATCTAATACTTCGAATATAATGAGAGCGTACGAAAGGGGGGAAAAAAATAAAAGTTAACTGACTGATGGATACAAATGTGAATATAAACACTGGGAATACCAATAAATATTTAGCCGTTAAACTAGACTGTCATGTAGCTACCTAGCTTGTGGCATTAAGACTTGTTTGTCTTTTGCAATCTTCAGAAGTTTGTACATTCATTGAGCGAGCGATTCATTTACACTTTTATGTTCATGTTCATAAATAAAATATCTGAAGTTTTAATTCGTTTGATTTAAGGTGATTGAACCATAAAAGGTGTTATTTTTATTTTCTTTGATTGTTGTTGGCTATTGCCTTTAATGTTTATAATTTTTTACCACAACATATGATAAACATACACTAAAATGGACAATTAAAGCTCAGATATTTCTATTTCTGTCGATTTGAAGTGTACAAATGATTTGTCTTGTCTGGACATGTTTTTTTCTTTTTTGTATTTTAAATTTTCTTTCAATGATTTTTATCTTCATTTGGTACGGGTATACATACGAAAATGTAATTTATTGTCTTAATTTATATATTTTTTCTGTTTTTTTTTTCTATCAATTCATTGTCTAACACCATGGCACGCGTTTCTATGGTAAAAAATAATTAAAAAATGAAAAACAGAAATGAAATAAAGAAAATAATTCAATAATAATTATTAAAATAAGAAATTCATACTCATAAGAAAATATGACTTGACTTTCCATTTCTTGTCTTAATTGAGTACGATTTTTTAAGATTGAAAATTAAAATTGAGAAAAATGAATGAGATTCCTTATTTGATGATTGAATATGAATTTGATTTATTTTTTGTTTGTATTTTTTGTATTGTTGTGTTTTCTAATTGTAATTAAAACTACAACTTAATATTTTCTCTTTGATTTCATTTTGAAGTTCGTCGCTAATTTCTGATATCGTTAGAAATCTTGTTTGTTTGATTGAATAAAGAAAAAATATTTTTTCTTACATGAAAACAAGTTTTAATCGAATGGAAAAAAATTATATTCTATTCCAATATTTCTAATAAAAATTTAAAATTTTAGAGAGATACCCTTGAGAATCAAATGAGAGACAAATGGGTGTCAGTGTTGTGTTCCTCTTCAGAGGAATATAAAGTACAATAACATACGTAATTGGTCATTACAGCCCTTTAGTCTAGATTATTGACATAGTTTCTAACACCACTTATGTTGTGTGTGTTAATTTTATACATAAGTGGCGAGACCTCTATTAAAGCCGACTCTGAACGACAGATTTGTTTTGAGAAACTTTTCATGACAGATTTTTTTACTGTCAGAGTATTTGGCAGAAATATAATGAAAGGAAATCACCGAAGAAATGCTTTTTGTATTTCGTTTTGATGTCTAGCCTGGGGCTCGAACTCTAGTTTTACGTCTAATAAGCCAACACACTACCCATTAGACCACGGCGACTTCGGCGAGTACAATAATCTTCAGATATATTCAATGCACGGAAGACCCAGTCTCGTTGCATCCGTATTAATGGTTGGTGTGAATATTAGGGAGTCAGAAGCTCTTAATGTTCTGGGCATGAAAATTCACTGATGCCCTCAACATTTTAGGGATTTGTTTAGATTTCCAAATATACATCTGCTATTGAAAGGAATCGATTTGTCCGAAATTGCCCATATCATTTTTTGTCGTTGCATTAAATTCTTCGTTCTTTAGATAGGAAAGAAATACTTCACTTCCAAAAATCTTTTACAATTTTACATACGTATTCCGAACCAAAAGAATAAAGAAATTTGGGTGCGTCTTTTCTCGTGCGACAAAGAAAATGCCGCATATCAATATCATATGTTTGTATTGGACACCTCGTCCTTTTTCTCCCAGAACACATCCGTTTGTAGACGATTATCCAGTGGATCACACACTATATTACAGACAAAATTCATTCTTTAACCGTTCTTTCCTGTCACTTATGATATAAAATAAATTAAAACTACTGTCTACAAAAATTATTCTATATATATAAAAATTAATGTGTGTTTTTTGTTTGTGGGTTTGTTTGGTTTGTTGAAGTCTATAGACGGCTAAACGGCTCGACCGATTTTCTTGAAATTTTAGCAGTACCTTCCTGTATATCTGAAATGAACTATAGGCCATATTTTTTATTTTACAATTTCAAGTAGGCAAGGTGGCACGCCGACATATCCAAAAAGTATTTAATGTCGCATATCTCATAAACTGCAACAGCTAGAGTCCTCAATTGGACAAATGTGTATGGACAACTTTGACATCTGTATGAAGAAAATGGATAGACTCGCTGTAGTGAGCGTGTCACCTCCCACAAAAATATTAAATTAATATATCTAAGAAAATATAATAGATAGAGTCCTAAAATTTTATCGAATGAATATTTTAGACAAAAATTCAGAATAGCGATAACCAAATGAGTAAATTAGATTTAAACTGAGATTACAACATTGTTTAACGGTTTCCGAAAACTAATTTCATGTTATTTAGAAACTGGTTTCCAAAACTTTTCCAACGTTAAACCGTTTTTTATTTAATAACACAGAAGTAATCTGCAGTATTTAATTGATTTCTTACTGATGAAATAAAAGGATACTAGGATACTCCAAATGCCGTTATATAAGAATAGAACGAGAATGATACAGACATTCGCAGTTATTGACAGAATATTGGCATCAAAAACCTAATTCAGTGTAATAATTAAAGTCCGAAAGCCATAAATTCTTCCAAATACAAAATACTTTTTATTATTTTACTTTAAAGCTTAAGAAATATTTTCGCAACTTCTAAGTTGTATTTCTTACTTTCATTTTTCTTCGTTGTCATTTGTTTTAAACTCATAGATTTCATATTTCTTTTAAAATTTTCCTTTTCTAAATATTTTATACAAACTTCCCTATGTGGATGGAACCTAAATCAAGTATTTTTCATAAATCTTTCATATTTTTTATTAACTCTTCTGTCTTTGTTCTTTTGGGTTGGTACATTGAACCATTAAGCACCAGTAGATTTCTTAAGGTACTTGTCAAAGAGACTAAAATAAATAAAAAAAGAAAGCAATCGAAGAAAAACTATAAAATGTATATACAACTGCAGATATATGTACGTATGTATGTACTTTAAGACTTTAAGTAGCTTAAAGTGAAAACAAATACAATTTGTGGTCTTGGTCTTCTTCATATTCTTCCGCGTTTTACTTTCTTCTTCTCTCTTATTGTTCTGTGTTAGTTTAACACTTGCGTACTTACGTTTCTTTTCCTATATACATTGGGGGATTGAGGTTTTACAACGGTTTGTCACAGAAGTCCATCAGTGTCTTTTGTAATGATGAAAGACAAGAAAATCCTAAAAATTAAGAGAAAAAAAAGGGAAAAGATAAATACACTTGAGTCAGTTTGTTTTATTCTCTTTTAGATTTTTTTTTTATCATTTGAGTGGATGAAAACTTATAAGACTAATAAAAAAAATTTTCATGATTCAAATAGCTTCAAGATGTTCTGGCATAAAACAAAAAGAAGAGTGAACAGTTGTGAATAAAATTATAAAATTAATTGAATGAAAATATTACAAAATGATTCATGCTTGGCAGAGTGGCACCCATAATAATTCAAATCAGACTAGAGTTTGAAGGAATCAATTAACTCTGTTTAAAGTTAAGTTTTATAATTTTTACAATTAAACAAGCTATTCTACGAGATCGGACTAAGATAGTGGGATAGGGACGGACCAGAGATCAGCAACGAGTATTTAAAACAATAAGTAGATTCGAGTCATACTTATAATTTCTGATACTTATACGGATTCATAATTACTACTCATACTCAAAGTTGGAAGTACTCGTCGTATTCATACTTAACAATACGCATGATGTTATACTTCGACTCGTCTCTATTTAACATTTACACGAAGCACAAAATATGTATAATTCGCGTACGAACCCTACTATACTCACAAGAAGATTGTGTGTATGCTTTTCTTGTTGTCTTTGTATTTTCTTTCTTCTTTGTTTGTATATGCAACAACAACCAAGGCTGTAAATTTTGATGAATGATTCGAATCACTCGAATCACTTATAAGTATTATAAGTATTTTTCTAAATTTATGAATCAGAATGAGTAGGCATATGAATCAAACATATTTCGAATATTGTGAGTTTAATGTCAAGTTTGTGCTCATACTCATTGCTACTTATACTTATAAATCTATGCTGTAGCGAGTACGAATGAATCAGATTAGTTGAATTTCAATTCTGTTGATTCACTTATACTCAAAATTGCATGAGAGCTTATGAGTAGCGAAAAAACGATTCATTGCTGCTCTCTGATAGGGATATCGAGTCGTTGACAGCCACTTTTATTACTTTGTGTAGGACAAAACCCGTAAGCACTATGACTTTGAGAAGTGCTTTGCTGGATAAAAGATAGGGTTGAAATTTTGAGTGTGAGACATTAGCTTGCCAGAATGGAAGGATTCACATAAATGATGAGGTCAGTAATTTATTCTAGAATAAGAAAAAGAGTTTGGAAGAGTATACTTTGAAGCAAATAGTGGAAATGTTATCTAGCAACCGTTGGAGAATAGTAATCAACCTCCTGACATTGTGGATTCAAAAAACACTTGAGTAGGTAATAACTTCAAACCCAATCTATAGATTATGTTATGAAGGCAATGAATTACCAGTAGTTATTCTCACTTACACCGTACATCACCCTGATATTTGTTAAGGTAATAGGGCAGGGAGACATTATGGGAAAACCCAATAGAATTTCAAAGTAGTTATATAGTCGTTGGTGAAGTCGCCGTAGTCTAGTAGGTAGTGTGTTGGCTTATTAGACGATCACGATCTCCAATAAATTCTTCTGCGAATTCCCTTCAGCAAATTTCTGATAAAAACTCTGAGAATAAATTCAACTTGCCAACTGATTGTTTTCAAATTAACTGAAGAATACAGAAAAATACTAGCTAGATTTGTGGAAGGCAAATTGTACAGTACTCCCTTGATTTACGTCGCAGAATGTTCCGGAAAAAAGCGACGTAAATGGAAATGATGTGAATCCAATTTCAAAGAACTCATACTATCAGATACACTTTTCATGGCATTTGATTTACTCTTAGAGTTTTTGCCAGAAATCTGCTGATAAGAAATCGCCGAAGAAATACTTTATTGTATTTTATTTTTATGTCTGGCCTGGGACTCGAACCCTGGCTGTACGTCTAATAAGCCAGCACACTACCTACTGTTTTGTTTATAATCAACAGAGGCGACGTAAATCGAAGTTGAAGGGAACAAAATTTTTGACGACGTTAATCGAAACAACGTAAATCGATACGATGTAATTCGAGGGAATACTGTATTTTGGTTTGCCTAGCCATGACATTCGATTGGTTTCGATTTTTTAAACCCACAAACCAAAAAACATGACAGAGCAGAAGTAGAGCTGAACTAGTCTATGATTTTTGTTCCTGCATATAGAATACCGAAGACTTAGAATCAATTATTTTCTGATTGAGTTTTCTTTACATAATAAGAAAAAAAAAGGCTACATAAGAACATCTTTTTCGCTAGAGGTTTTAAGAAATGGATTTTTGGCGCTGATTGATTCGTTGGTTTCCGTTTTCTAAGGAACCCAAAAATAAACTACATTTAAAACATTGATAAGTGAACCGTATAGACGTGGTACAGAGGTCTATGTGATTCCTTATATGCATCTAATTTTTTTGTTCCATTAAAGTTTCCACCTCATACTAATGTGATGGTCACCAGAACCGCATTGGTACTAATCAAAGGGTTGGATTTCAGGGATATCGTTTGCAAGTTTATGGAATATTTAGCTAACTGGTGCTGTATAACTCAACATTTACGCGTACTGCAACTCGAATTTGATGCTTGTTTGCATTAAATATTTTTTTATTCGCATTGCCTTGACATTGTCTATGTGACGAGTTCAACAACGCTTTGAGACAATCAAATTCTAAGCGAAACTTATCTTATACAGATATTGGCCAACGATCCTTTGGCTCACTATCTGCATTTATTCCTTTTGTTTTTGCTTTTGCTAATTTTTACTTTTAAATTGTATTAGAAATCAGTTTTATAACCCTCATCTTGGGGTCGTCGTGGTCTAGTAGGTAGTGTGTCGTCTTATTAGACGTAAAGCCAGGGTTCAAATCCCAGGCCAGACATCAAAAATAAAGAAAAAAAAAATACAGGAAGTATTTTTTCGGCGATTTCTTCTCATTCTCTTCTTGAAAAGTTTCTCAAAAATCTGTCTTTCGGAGGTCCCGCAACTTCTGTATAAAATTAACACACACAACATAAGTGGTGTGAGAAACTGCGGGCTTCTTGGGGCCATTTTATAGTCACCAGCAGGAACTCGTTTCCTTACCGTTCGCATCTTCCCTCTTTCCACCTTTCCTAAATTTGCACAATACACTGCATGAGTAGGGGTTATCCCCTGAGTGCAGATTTAATAAAAAAAAAAAAAAGAAAGGAAGGGTGACTGAGTAAGCAGGTGTCAGATTGGCGTAATCGGTCGTTTGGAAATTCACTCTATTAAAATTCTTGCTCTTAAAGACGTTGTCTTATTTATAAACATATTTAGTACGCAGTTAAACAGCACTGATTTACGTCGGATGTAATTGTAATGGCAACGGTGTTAAATTTATTTTAAAATAAGAAGGTGCCCAGCACTTAATCAGTCAATTAGCAGTTCCATTTTTATAAGATTTATTTCCCATCCATTGCCAATATGATATGTTAAAACATTAATTCTTATTTATGGTTAAAATTAAAAACAATACATTCCTGCCTTTAAAATTGCTATTTAAAGCACTTTAGCTTGCAGAACCATTATTTGCCATCAAATACCGCCCATGAAGGCAATTTTACCACTTTCACCCACCCATTCTTTCTGTGTTTTTATTTCTTGTTCTGGCCATCATGTAGGAGTAGAACATAAAACCACAAATTGCAAATGGAATGGAATATAATAAAGCCAAGTGCAATGGAATTGTTTATATTCCATAAATAATGCGACGCAGTAAAAATTGCAATTTTCTTTGCTTTTTTTTATTGAAAAATCGTTCAAATAATTACATATTGAAGGAAGAAAATTTTTTCAAAATTAAAATCGTGCGGAAATGTTTATAGTTGAGTGAAACGCGAATGTATTGTTAAGAATTGGAAAAATTGCAAAATAAGAAATGGTTGCCGTATGACATTTTCTCATGTACAATAGTAGGAAGTAATTTTATTAGTGAGGTAGTTAACTTAAAAGCCTTCTAAGCTTAGTTAAAGGGCTTGAGCACAAAATCTAATTTCGACTTAAATTGAAGGCAAATAAAATTCAGAAATCCCCTAACCTCTCATAGAGGACTGCAGTAATAGTGAGTTTTATTCCTCATGACTATCTTGAATAACCCTCCTAACAATCCAATGGACTTTCACAGACGACGTTGTTTATGAAATATTAAAAACTTCTGTAGTAGACAAATTGTCTAATCAGCTGAAAAACTTTTGATTTATGATACGAAAACAAGGGAACTGAAATATTAAAAAAAATTAAACAATACGATGGAAATAGTTTGTGACAACCATGTACCTCCTTCAAAGGTACTAAAGAAATAAATTCTCAATATAAATTTCACTGCTAATGTAACGGGCATATAAAGGGTCCTTCATTAAATCCCTCTTCTCTTTAAATTAAATTCACATTGAAATGTCAACGAAAATTTTTATTCATTTAGACGTATTGCACGCATCCGAAGTATCCAATTTTCTAAGACTCAGTTAACAACAAACAACACGAGGTCATACGTCTAAATTGTTAGTGCAAAATTTATAACTTGATCAGATCATCCAATTCAGCCCAAAAGATGTTGGTAATCATCGACCTATTGTTTTCTCAGTTGGCAGTGAGTCAGCGTCGATTTCAAATATATATGGACTTATGATGATGCTAGAACAAAATACACATAAAAAAGTGACTTTCTTGGAATGCCTTTGTTACACTTTTTGTCATGCAGCTGCTTGCCAACATGTCCAGAGTCCATTAAGCGAATACGTTATTGTCTATAGACGTGGGTCAACTGAATTTTGTATGGCAGACCTTACGTTTCGTTGGGCCTTCGTTTACTGAACTTGCTGTACAACATTGTGAATAGTACTCTAGGTAGGATGATTCTGGCGATCGTAATCTTTACGAAGCGTTCGTTACGTTGCTGGAACAAGACACCTATTGTGATAATTCAGTTTTATTATTTGTATGTATTACTGAATGCTATGCCCATACCAAATAGTTTTACAGGAAAAGTTAAATTTATCCATAAGTGCTGGGGTCTACAATTCAAAGTCGACTTCGAACGACAGATTTTTTTGAGAAACATTTCATGAAAATTACTCGACTGCCAGACTTCTGAAGTCTTTGATGGAAGACGCGATTATTGTATTTACTAGAGGTGTGCACAAGACATTTTGCTACCTTATCCTTTACCGAATGCATTTCTGTAGTGTACTCTTGCTCTTGATTTTAGGAGTGCACTGAAATTTGTATTTTTCATTTATTCAATGTATACAACAGCACTCGTTTGACTATGAAGAACGGAACTATTGCTGTAAGAGCATATTTTACTACTAAAGCTATATTTTCAGTATTGCCATATGAATATCAGTAGTGTAAAAAAAGTAGTAGTGCAAAAAAAGGTTTTCCCCAGAAATAAAAAGTTTAAAAAAGTAACTGGCAATGCTGGCGTCGTCGAAGATGTTCGGTTGCCGAGAGCAAAAAGAAAATAAAGCATATTGTGACTCTATGAAGAGTACAATATTTTTGTTGCACTCTTCACACAACTCTCTTTTACACTGTTGTACAATGATTTACTTGAGCAGTTGTTTTTTTTACACTATCTTTGCTTCAACCTTATTTATATTTGCATGTTTCAATCAATATTCGGTCTTGAGAAAAATGCAATAGTGCGCAATTTTATATGGCTTGTGCACACCTCTAGTATTTACCGTTGTGGATAATACAATAGACCTAGCCATACCTTAAATTACTCAGAATATTTCTATATTTCTGACTAAAGGATTATAAGAGTATGTATACAATAAACAGAGTATGTATACAAATATGCTTCCGATCGTTGAGGACGGAGTGTCATTGAAGTAAAAATTAAAGCAGAAAAATGAGATTAAATATTCTATAAGACGATAAAATCAGTGGCAACAGGAATTACAAGTATCTGGAATAGATTGACAGATGAACCAAAACGCTATCGATACAAAGATTTGATTTATTCCATGGTTATTATTTTCAAAGTATTTTAAAGTCTTTACATACGTATGTATGTTAAGTAGAAACATTAAAAAAAAATATTTAAATTTTGATGTGCCACTAATATATTTTCCCACAGTATATTTGAACTAAGTTGCCAATCAAACTCGTTAACAAAAATTTTCAATTTTGGCAGGACTTCTTTTATATAACGAAGTTAAGTTGGAATTTATTGGGGTTACAATATAGGTAGTAAAACGTTGTATTTTGTTTATTAAATAACAAAGTATGTAGGACTATGCAGCTGAATTACAAAGCAAAATAAAATTCTTAGTCATCAACAGCCTCATGGTTATTTAATTGCACAATTTTTAACCCTAAAATAACAGCAACACTGCCTGCAAAGATGCGGAAAGCATTTTGAAATCTGTTTCAATCGCTGAAATCGCTTTAAATTTGTTTCTCGTTATTGAGTCTTTGCAGAATTATTTATTTTTTCTGTATTTGAAAAAGCAAAACAGGGAAAAAATCTTTGCTTTGAGCCGTTAAAAAAAAAAATAGAGAACAAATAAAATGGGTCGATAAACGATTATGTTTGTCGCAGCATATGTATTTATGTACGTACAATTTATATGTTTTAAACTGAATGAGAATTAAATTGTGCGAATTGAAGTGATGACAACAGGAATACGTTCTGAAAGCTTAAATTCTGTACGTAAGCGATAACAAAGATAACAAACGCACAATTGAAGAGGATATTTTTAAAAAGTTTTTTTTTTTGTTTTTATTTTGTTTAACTAATCTTAGTTTTATTATGGGTTATGCTTTCTATGTGTCAACAGTAGATATAATAAACCAAACAAAAGAGCTTTTGTTATACACTCAGAGCAAAATGTTGAATATTTAAAGGAGGATCTTTAATAGCTCTAACTCAACGTTTCCGCATGGAAAACGTTAAATGTTAAATTAAATTGTTAAATTAATTCTTTAAAATAAATGTAAAACTGCAATATTCAATAACTATACAACATTTTGCTCTGAGTGTATAACAAAAGTATAACAGTATATTAAAAATAAAATTTTGTGATGCCATGACGACCGAAGCTATATATAGGGTACTGTACAACAGCAAGCTTAAAAAACTATTCAATATCAACACTAATATATGGCTGAGAAATCTTCTTTCACCGTTGGCGCTCTTAAGGCCGATATACCGTCTAAGGGGGCGTTTTAATGTGTGTCTAGAAGATATTTGGTATGAATATTGCTTTCCTCTCATTTCAACATTTGCTTTTAAATCTGCACAAATTGCATATGACTTTAGGCTCAATATCAGTAAAACAGAATCACGGCAAGTTAAATATCTTAGCAAATAGGTATTTTCTATAAACGACCCTGCTTGTTCTTCCTTCGGCAGAACATATATTAAAACTGGAACGATAGAGAAAAGATTAGCATGGCTCCTACGCAAGGATGAAGCGTTCCACATTTTTTTTTTATCATAGATGATACTAGCTCAATCCCAGTCGGGAACCTGGGCGAAAGGAATAGTGGAGGCACTTAGATGTCTCCTAAACCTTCAATACGCCATCCTGACGCGGATATGAGCATGAAGGTGGCCAAAAGGACTTAACTTCGAAAGAAAAAAGTAACTTCCTAGAGATTGGTAATACGTTTTCAACCTAAAGCTTTGACTGTTGTTTGGTCTCTGGTATTTTATGGCGAATCGAAGTTTCATCCACCACGCACCGGAATAATGCTAAACATTGTGTAAAGTAGTCACACAATTATTTTGAGATTCATAGTGAGCTAACACGACATTCCTAACCTATCATTTAAAATTGAAACCATTGAGCCATCTAGACCATCACCATACTGTGGGGATTTTTGTTTGTCTTCCAGTATATCTATTCTCTTTTAAGCTCATATTTAAGTTTTTCTAGTATCGAATGAAAAACATGAACATTTTCGTATTTTCCTCCAGGTAATATGATTTGTTTTTGTTTGTTTTTTAGATTTTTTCTCCAGCATTTAGTATTCCATACTCAGTACCTACAAATTTAATCTTCTTTAGATTTAAAGCACACATGTTCTATATGCATATACTAGAACGACATCTGATATGAAAATATAGAATATCTTGCACTACTATGTGGAGAGTACGTTTGGAATTATTAGTTTTTATTTATTTTTTTTTTTTGTATTTTTATAAAATAAAATGTGTGTCATTTGAAATGTTGTAGAAATAAAAAAAAAAAAAAAAACGAAAAGGGAAAACAAAAGACTACTATTTGCTGATGACTATAAATGTTTTCATAAAACACATGCATCATGTGCTGCATTAGGGTTATACTAAGAATTGTGAGTTCTTTTTAGAAATAACGCTGGTATCATATTTAGGACAGTATTTCCATCCTGTAGCTTATTATGAGGTTTAGTTTAAGGTTGATGAAGTAGATTTTTGCCTCTTTTTTGACAGATAACTCATCATATCATTGTCGTCAAACCATGAAAATAGAATTTAACGTGTTATCCGATCAGTGTCACCTCCTTGTTTAAACTACATACTTTACTTTACATAAAATCATACATACATAATTGGCCATTGCAACCTCTCAGTACGGATGACGACCAGAGATCAGCATTGAATCGTTGTTCCTACTACGCTACGCTACTCATGCAATTTTGAGTATGAATGAATCAACACAATTAAAATTCAACTACTCTAATTCATTCGTACTCGCTACAACATTGATTTATAAGTATAACTAGCAATGAGTATTAGTACAACGTTGACATCTAACTCACAACATTCGAAATGTGTTTGATTCATACGCCTAGTTATTCTGATTCATAAATTTAGAAAAATACTTATAATACTTATAAGTCATTCGAGTGGCTCGAATAATTTATCAAAATTTACAGCCTTCAAACAAAGAAGAGGGGAAAGACAAAGACAACAAGCAAAGCATACACACAATTTTCTTGTGAGTATAGTAGTGTTTGTACTTGTTTCGTAGAGGCGAGTCGATGTCGACAACATTACGCGTATTGTTAACTATGAAAACGACGAGTACTTCCAACTTTGAGTATGAGTAATATGAGTATCATATTAAAATAAGTATGAATGCGTATAAGTATCAGAAATTATAAGCATGACTCAAATCTACTCATCGTTTTGAACACTTATTGCTGATCTCGGATGAAGACCTCGTTTCTCATACTACTAATGTCATGTGTTTTAATTATCTATGCATGAGTGCCAAGACCTATCGTTTGAAGTCAACTCCGAACGAAAGATTTTTTCTGACAAACTTCATAGCAATTTTATTTTACTTTAAGAGTATTTGTCAGAAATGTGCTGAGAGGAAGTCGCCGAAGAATTATTTGTTTCATATTTTGTTCTGTGAGAGATATCTGATCTGTGGTTTAAACCATGATCTCATGTCTAATAAGCCAACTCACTACTTAAGACTAAGGGACTAATGCGGCTGCTACATACACTCCGCTTTATAATCTTCAATTGGTGGATAAAAGTTCCAATACAAGCATACAATACTGACAGTAACGGGTTTTCAAGTTCCTCTTTTGAAAAAATTCGTTCCAATGATGAGTCCAGACCACAAAGCGCTCTAAATTGTTACTTTTCTCAAATACAGTAAATTTGTTTTCGTATTAATTTGTATGCTTTCCGAGTTCCAAATAACGTTGTTCATGTAATCACGGCCAGAGATATGAGTTTCATTGCTAAAAAAAATTTTAATTAAATTTAAAATTATTGAAAGCCTGGTACTCTACACCCAATCACTAAGTGAGTATAACTTTACCAAACACAAATGCAAACTACGCCGATTGCAGTGGCACTTGAAGCAATATTTACAATGCAAAGGCTCCAGTTGCTTGTGTACATAGGGTGTACCCAGCAGGATGTTATTTCAGTCTCTAGTTTTATTGAACGGGAGTCTATTACAATGGGTTTGGCAGTAAACGAGGGCAAAATGAAGTGTAGTCTATCGACAAGTAGAGATATGCAGCGTATTGGCTCGCAAATTATGGCCGATAACTATAATTTTGGTATAGTTAGTGAATTTGTCTATCTTGGGACCGCCAGTAGCATCAAAAATGATGTCTGGAGATCAAGCGTAGGATCGCTTTTACCAAAATAGGTCTCAATAGCAGTAGTAGACGACTCTCTCGTACGACAAATGCCTGAGTAGTATTAAGTACTGATGCAGTAACCTTGAGAGTATTCGAGTGAAAACTCCTACGCAATATCTTGGGTCCTGTCCGATTTAATAATGAGATGTATGGGCTCCTTAACGACATGGACGTTGTATAGCGTATTAAAATTCAGCGGCTGCATTTACTTCACCATGTCGTTCGAATGGAAATGGCTGCTCCAATGTGGCGTTTATATGATACAGAGATTTGCGAAAGTCGGCATAGAAGACGACCCTATTTGCTACCCCGAGCATATGGCCTCAGTCAGTTGGCTCATAATAATCCCATTTATAACGAATATTTTATTGCAATAATATGAAATTTTTAATAAATATTCATCGTAGCCAATCACAATTCACAGTTGTTATGTTAAAGGGAAAGCACAATAATTTTATTTGTTTATCAAAAAAAATTCTTTCATTGAATTCCGAGTAAAATGTGTAAAACAATTTTGCACATTTTGTTTTTCATTTTCTGTGCGGCACAATAAACAATAACAAATGAACTATTAAAAATATTTTTGTTTATTTATCGCATATGAATTTTATTTTAAAAATTTATTTCAAATACAAGCCAACCAAGATATGATTTTCATTTCAAATAGTGATTTTCCAGCAATATTTGTAAATTTTAATCGAAATGCGGAAGATATGAATGAGAGAATTTTGAAAATGGAAATAAAATTTAATACAATTTCAATCGACATTGTTACTTAAATAAATATATTCTATTTAAAGAATTCAATTCATATTGAAATATTAATAAATTTTAAAATTCATTGCTTATACAATATAAGATTCAACATATTATTTGAAATATTCTCAAGAAGAAATTGAAGAAAAATATGGAAACTATTGTTTAATAGACGTGAACCCAAATAAAATTAAAGTAAATTTTATTTCAATTAAAATTAATTATAAAGACCCGAAACTTATTGTATTGTAAGGCATTAATGTCTCGATTGGCAGTATCTGCAGTTTAAAATCCACTCGTGACAATTTAAGTTACTCTCAGAGCTTATGCCAGAAAGTTGCTGACGAAATATGTTTCATATTTCGTTTTGTTCGAAATATTTTTGAAAGGTGGTCTCACGTCTGCTAAGCCAGCACAATATCTACTAAAATAGCTGCGCTTAAGATGATAGAGTTATTGATAAAACTAAACCACAGAGAACTAAACCTTCTACTGTGGCATATTAATCTTAAATTTTAATTTAAATAAATAGTATAAAAACAAGATTTGAAATCTTGAAAATTCTTAAGCTAGGCTCACCCATGTTAATGGAAGAATTTATCCATAGTCCATGTTTTCAGAGAATGGTCAAAGTTAGCAATCTTTATCAAACTATTATTACCAGCAACTTACTGAAAGCAAGGGGTAAAATATATGTATGCACAAACGGTATCGATACTAGCTAGCTTTTCAGGTTATCCAGCTTGAGCATCAGAGATCATCAACGAGTATTCAAAACAATGAGTAGATTCGAATCATATTTATAATTTCTGATACTTATACGCATTCATACTTATTTTAATATGATACTCATATTACTCATACTCAAAGTTGGAAGTACTCGTCGTATTCATACTTAACAATACGTCTCTACTTGACATTTACACAAAGCACAAAATAAGTATGATTCGCGTACGAACACTAATATATTCACAAGATGATTGTGTGTATGCTTTGCTTGTTGTTTTGGTCTTTCCTTTCTTCTTTATTTGTATATGCAACAACAACAAAGGCTGTAAATTTTGATGAATGATTCGAGCCACTCGAATGACTTATAAGTATTATAAGTATTTTTCTAAATTATTGAATTAGAATGAGTAGGCGTATGAATCAAACACATTTAGAATGTTGTGAGTATGATGTCAACGTTATACTCATACTCATTGCTACAATGTTGTTGTGGGTACGAATGAATTAGAGTAGTTGAATTTCAATTCTGTTGATTCACTCATACTCAAAATTGCATGAGAGCTTATGAGTAGCGGAAAAACGATTCATTGCTAATATCTGTTGGGTATCATTTGAACTAGTCATCGATTCTTGAGAGAAATCTACTCAAAGTGAGTATCAAAAATTTAAAGTAAGAACTCTCATGAATGTATGCGGCATCTTAATAATCATTAGATTGTAGGTTTTAAAGACTTTCCTCAGGACAATGATAGCAGACTTGACCCAATTCCGAAGTGAATAATTTATCCACACTAAAAAGTATTTGCAACGACAACTTGACATGGTTGCGAGATATAGTCAGATATGGGTGCATGCAAGAATACTAAGAATTTGTTTGTCAATCTTGCGTGGGAAATAGTCTGCATTAGTTTCAGTAGCCCTTTGGCGTCTACGTTTATTTACAAATTTGTACGATCTTATGTAATGTTATTATGCGCGTTCGCCTTAATAACCATTAATATTGTAGTATTAGAGCGTTAACCTCTGGTTGTTTTTACTTGTATGTACTTACATACATACAAATTGTCTTCAACATTCAGTCCAGGGATTTTGAACTGTTGTGTGTGTTAATTTTATACAGGAGTGGCAGGACCTGCAGTTTTTTTGAGAAATTTCTCATGGCAATTTTATTTACTCTCAGAGTTTTTGCCAGAAATCTGCAGAGAGGAAATCGACGAAGAAATATTTTTTGTATTTTGTTTTAATGTCTGGCCTGGGGCTCGAACCCTGGCTTTACATCTAATAAACCAACACACTATCTACTAGACTACGGCGACTTCGACTTGTATGTACTTAATTAGCTTAAAGTTGCGAACGTTTTCTATGCTGTGGTTTGTTTCCGACAATTTTTCATTCTACACGATTAACACACTAAAAACGTTACTAAAAGCACAGTTGGGAGATAGAGATACTTTGCTCAAATATCTATGATTTCAATAAGTTTGAAAAAAAAAACGTTTCATGTCGTTGTTCCACTGTTTATTTGAAAAGAGCCATGCCAGCCAACCTTTTTTATGCATTTGATTGTCTTTACATCTGGTAATTTTATGATGAATAAAATTCTGTTCATAACAAAAAGTTCGTTGCTGAAATTAATGTTTAAGTCAATTAGTCGTCAAAAACAAAACAACAAATCTGAAAATAATGGCGATGAAAACCAGAAGAAGAAAATCCTTTTGTAACTGCCAGCCAGCTAATAAGGAAGTCAGGGTAGAGGACCTTCAACTCGTATTCTTTAGTTTCTTTTACAGTGAAATTTAAATACTGTATGGCATTGCCACCACCAACTGACATTTATATTTCCTTTGCTGTCAACAAGGATGAGCGCAGCAATGTGAAGTCAGTCTGTTCTCAAGTGTGTGTGAGTGAGTGATAAAAGATTCATAAGAATGGCATGAAAATAAAAATAAAATTTCTTTTATTTTGCTTTATAGGGTGTCATATTAAAATGACATTTCCAAAGAAGAATGCCGGTAAAATTATAAAGAAAAAAGAAGATGAAAACAACAACGACAACAAAATAACAAACAAAAACTGGCCAGAAAGTCATAAAAACAAAAGAAACCAGACCAACAAAGAGAAAGAAAGAGAGAGGGAGTGAAAGAAGAATAGCAATGATGAAGTAAATCTGCTTAAAAGTGGAACCAAGAAACCAGATTAAAATCTGGCTGACTGGTGTATCTTTTTTTTTTTTTTTTTTTTTTTTTTTTTTTATGTTTATTTTTTCTTAGCAATATTTAACAATTTTAAACTATTATAAACACTAGTTAACAATATTATTTAGATGAATATACATTGTCCCAGAAACGGGCGCTCAAGTACACTAAATATAATAAAGAATCTGTTTTTTTTTTTCAAAATAGTTTTTTAATTCGTACTTCAAATGAAGAATTTATTATACCAACATTATTTTTAATTGTAATGAAAGTTTATAAAAACATTACATTTATATTTGTATATGTGAGTTAAATGGTCAATGTGATAAAAAAGGAAATCAATAAATGTTTATTAATTTAACCACCAACATTTTTGGTTTTTAAATTTTTGTGACAAATAAATATCTATATCCGAAATACTTGTATCGTGTCTAAAATCCAAAGAGTTAAATTCCTCATTATATTTAAACGCCTTTATATTGGCTCTTCTATAATAATGATAAAAAATTGGTATGCCATTGGTATTTTGTATGCAATTTGTTTTGTCGAGGAATAAAAATGCCTCAGGCGGTACAAAACCATTTAGCAAAGCTGTCTTAATATATTCTTCATTTGTATAGTACGGTGCCATAATTAAATTGTTTTCGAAACATAATGTACATTTTAATATATTATTTCTAATTAGATTTATAATAAAGTTATCTATTCGTATAATATTTGATACATTATATAATTTTTTGTTAGATACATATTTCGTGTAATTGCTTTTTTGCGTTCTATATAAAGTATTGCATGCTCTTAAACACTTTCTTTCGAAAATCCTTATTTTTTCCATATATGATGGAGAAATGTTAAACCATATTGGACAGCCATAAGTGATTATTGGTCTAATTAGAGACTGATACATTATAATTTTGACCCTAGCTTTTATGTATTTTGAATAGAATAATGATTTATATACAAAAAACGCCTTTCTCGCTTTACTGATTATTTCATTGACATGATTATTAAAATATAAAAATTTATCTAAATAAATACCTAAATATTTGACCACATCTTTATTTGGAATAGAAGTATTAGATAAATAAGATTTAATTCCAAATTCTTTCCAATGTTTTTTAATATTACTATTACATTTATCTACTGGAGATCTAAATAAAATTGTTTCACATTTTTGTACATTTATTGACATTTGCCAATCTTTCGTGTATTTTTCAACAATATTATAAGATTTTTGAAGTTCTTGGTTAATACTCAAAATTGTACAATCAGAGTGATAAATAATGATATCATCTGCAAAAGCAATAATATTATCTATTTTTTCTAGTAAATCCATTATAAATAGATTGAAAAGGATGGGAGCATTCACAGTTCCCTGTTGTAGTCCATTGACCATTTTAAAAGATCTATTGCTTTCTTTGTTTTGGTGAAAAACTTTAAACGTTTTCTCAGTTATCATATTGTAAATTAATAATACTTGATTAATCGGAAATTTGTATTCATTGAGTTTATATAGTAATCCAGAAATCCAAATACTGTCAAAAGCTTTTTCCATATCAATTAAGCATGCACCTGTACAAAGTTTCTTGTTTAAATTCCAATTAATATTAGATGTAAGTAAATGTATTGCATTGACAGTTGAATGTTTAAATTTAAACCCAAACTGTTTTTCATTTATTAAGTTATTATTTTTGCAAAATAGATTAATATTATCATTTATACACATTTCAAAAATCTTGCTGATATTAGGAAGTAAGTTTATTGCTCTTAAATTTTTCGGATTACTGACATCCTTATCTTTTTTTGGAAGTAGAACCACTTTTGCCATTTTCCATGTTTTAGAAAAATATGCATTGTTTAGCATATTATTAAATAAATTACAATATTCATATATCATTATTTTAGGAAGGTTTTTCAAAACAATATTAGGTATGTTATCTATACCATAAGACAGTTTACCTTTTAATTTTGAGAAAATGTATAATAATCTCTTTCTCGTTATAAAATAGTTGTCAGTTTGTGTTTCTTCTAATCGATCAGATTTTTTATCTTCACTGAAGCTTGTTAGTGTTACTTGATTGATATCAAAATTGTTCTTAATTTCCTTAAAGTTATTAAAAATGTTTGTTACTTGAACATGTTGATTGTTATTAATATCAATTGTTTTAAGAGAATAAACAGATTCTAAATAGGCACCTATAGTATCTAACATTTGCACTTCGTCTTGAACTAAATAATTATCTAAACTATCTTTTTCCAATCCGTTTACATCTATTCCGGCGTTAGTTAGTAAATATTCATGATTTTTGTTAATTTTAATATTCCGAAGTATTAAAGGTCTAAATTTTTTGAATTTTTTTTTAATTTCTGCAAACATGTTTGTCGAGTCCTTTGGATCCATATTAGATAATTTTTTCTGTAAATTTTGATTAACCATTATTGTAATGTTCTCTTTTATTAATTTACGAATCAATTTTAATTTAGCTTTCATAACATTTAGTGTATTCTCTGTCAATGTATGTTGCAATCTATTATGTTTTTTAATAACTGTAAGAATTTTACTTTTTTCCAAATGAAGTTTTTTTATAATTGTGTTATTTATTTTTAACGTGTTATTTGTTTTATATTTAGGTGTTAATTTCTCTATAACTTTTATAATAGTATCATTCAATTTATTCAAGTGAAGATCAATTTCTGAATTGGAAAGGTTTCTATTGTTTGGTATTTTGTTATCTAAACTTATTTCCTTTTCTATTTCCTTTTGAAATTTTTTCCAATTTGTTTTTTTAAAATTGTATTTTACGTTTTCTAATTCTTGAATAAAGCTAAAAGGTTGTTCACCATTCATTGAAGCAATAATTTGTACAGCGTTGTGGTCACTATCATAAACCAAGGTCTCCAAACAATTTAAAGTATTATTCTGAGTAAGAACATTTAATCTACAGTCTGCAATACAGACATCTAAATATGAACCTGCAACTGTATATGACGGAAAAGTCGAAGCATACATTTTACATCTAAAGTCCATTTCATTTTCTATAAGCCATTCTCTCAATTTATTTCCCTTCGAGTTGTTATTTGAATTTCCCCAATCAGTATGCCTACAATTTAGATCTCCAGCTAATATATAATAATTATTTGTTTTTTCTAATTCCAATGATGCAAATAGTTTGTGTATTTCATTCTTAAACTGGGAATCATTATTACCAGATGGATAATATGCCGAAATAATATAAAGTGAATTATTGGATATCATATTTATTTTGATTATACACGTTTCTAAAAAGCTAAATGAGTTAATATTATTATTTGTATAAATTTTATATTTTAGACCTTTCTTAATTAAAATGGCTGTTCCTCCTCCCCTTATCGCACCAATCCTATCCCTTCTAATAACATCATAATTGAAAAATTGAATTTTATGTTTTGGATTTAGTTTAGTTTCATTTAAAAGAACTAAATCTGGGTTATGTTCATTTAAAAATTGTTGCATATCGTACCTTCTACTATTATGTATTAATGAGTTTACATTAATATGAATTATTTTTAGTTTTTTTCTAAACGCATTTATCTGTTTATTATCCATTTTTACACATCTAACATAGAAAATAATGTATCAATACGAGCTGATTGAATTTGTAACTGTTTCTGTAAGCTAGAAAATTGATTATTTAGATTTATTAACATATTTTTCAGTTCAGAAAATATTGAATTGTTATTTGAGTTATCTATTTTGTATGTTTCAAAATTATTGGTTTTTAAAGCATTTGCAAAACTTATTTCAGGATTAATAAATCTGCCAGTGTTAATATTTTTATTTTCAAATTGTATTTTTCTCTTAGATCTAAGTTTTTGTTGTAATTGTTTATATTTTTCACATCCTTTGTATGAAGCGGGGTGGCCATATTTGTTGCATACAACACAAAATAATTTTTCTTTTTCATCAGACGGAAATGTATTGGTAGGACATTCTCCTCTATCGTGACTCTTGTCGCATTTTACACATCTTGAGGGAAGGAAGCAGTTTGCAGCACTGTGAAAAAACCCTTGACAATTTCTACATTGCGAAATTTCTGGACGTCGTACTTGTTCCCATTTTATACAGCGATAGAATAGTACTTTAATGTTTTTTAGCTTATTTATGTTACTGTCTGGTGTTATTTGAACCAAAAATATTGGTAACTTATAACCTTTTTCAGTCGACAATTTTGTTGAAAATTGAATTACTTTTATGAATTTTAAATCATCATTATTGAACTGATTTAATTCCTTTAAAATTTCTTCAGGAGTTATTTCTGTATCTAAACCTTTTAATAAATACGTTTTAGTTTTTATACCTTTTGGTGTAAAAGTGTAAAATTTAGCTTTTGTTTTTTCTAAGTACGCTTTCACTTTAAGATATTCATCAAGATTATTCATATATAGAGATTTTTTATATCTGTATTCTTTAATTTGAAAGTCATTTATTTTTAAACCTTTTTTTATAAATTCAATTAATTCTTTCGTTTCAATATCTATTATATTTATAGGAGGAATTTTTTTGTTCTTATTATTAGCATTAATAATCACTGTGTTATTATCATTAATGTTTGACCTTTTTTTGTTTTTATTTACACTTTGCATTTCATCCACAGCAGCAGTAGCTGAATTTAATTTTTGTGTTTTTTCTTTATTTTCTCTCACATGTTTTTCAAATTTCTTTATTATATCTTGATCACTTTGTTCATCATTTTCAGTATCCAGTGCAGAATAATAATTGTTCTTGTACAGTTTAGGTTTAGGTAAATTCATATTTTCGTTTTTTCTTTTTCTACATGATTCATTATTAATGTTATTGTTTTTTAATTTTAAATTTTTATTATTGTTTTCTGAGTTTAGAGCATTTTGCTCACTCATTTAAATAATGTTTTGTTTTTTTTTTTTTTTTTTTACTATTATTTGTGTTTTTTGAAAACAAAATATATTGAAAAAAGTATAGTGATTTATTTTTAAGAAAAAAAATAATATCAATATAGAGTTTAAATTTGTAATGCAGAGTATAAAGTTTTTGATCAGTGTAATGCGTCTATCACTCATCACAGTCACGATCGAACTCCTGACTGGTGTATCTTGTGTTTATGCCTTGGCTGTTGGATGTTAATGGTGTGGCATGTTGTTGTTGTTGCTCTTTATTTTCGCATTTAAAGTCTTTGGTTGGACTTGTGGTTGTTTGTATTGTTGTTTGTTAAAGTATATAAGTTGCTTTTGTTATTGTTGTTACAATACTTTGTAGGTTGTTTGTTGGTTTTGTATGAAAAGTGAGTGTAATGTGTAGTGAGGCCATTGACCATGAGCATTCTATGTATTTTGTTTTATTGTATTATTATTGTTTTTTTTTTTTTTTTTTTTTATTTGAATTGTTGTTGTTGTTGAAAGTATATCCAGAAAATAAATTTAATGTAGCCAAGTAATTACAGTGTAGGAAAAAAGCATCACAACAACAACAACACAACCAACCACCAAACTGAACCAGAACACTATAAAAAGCCAGAACATCATTATGAACATGGGGCATGTAATCATCATGTTAATGACGTTGAGGATAATGGAAATATTGTACGAAGAAAACTTTTTCTTTCCAGCAACATAAAAATTTATTCTATTTTTCTTTTAGAAAAACTACGTTATAATTAAAAAATTCCTCTCGTTTTATTCTTTTTTTTTTTGCTTTTTTTTTGTTTCAATTTTATTTCTATTTTTATTTCCTTTCGTTTCGTTTTGTTTTGTTTTTTGTTTGTTTATTTAAAGCAAAGCGTATAGAAACTAAAAAATACAATTAGGAATGGAAAAAACAACAAAAACAAAAAAAAAAAAAATACAAAATTTTAAGAGCAGAGTTCTTAACTTGAGGTTTTCTTTTCAACAAGTTAATTAAGTCATTCGAAAAGTTGCCAGCATAGAAAATATTTCAATTTCTTTACAAAAAAGAGGAGGGGAAAAAGAGAAAAATTCAATTAAAAAAACTTGAATTTTTTCAATTTAATTTTTTTTAGAAATTCTTTGGTAAATGGCTGGTATGGCACTTTTGTAATTGAAAGCCTATTGGTTGGTTAGAAGCATTAAATAATCATCAGAATACTATCGATGGTGATTTCGAGATTAATGCGAGGGCTGTTACGGAATTAGATGAGCTAATAAAGAACATAAATGAGATTTTTAAAATTTTTTTTTCCATTTCTCAATACTATTTACTTTTAAGTCAAATCTTTTATTTTAGCAATATCCCACAATTGTTGTTTGTTGCTACTATTTTTTTCTTTCTTAATTTCTTCATTTGAACGCTATAATAACTTAGTATAGTGCTTGTCACAGAAGTTTTTTGCACACTTTCAGATAGCGTTCATTCAAAAAAGGCATTTAAAGAAAGACGAATCTTGTGCTGATATATAATGCAACAAAGTAAAGCGCTCTATTTTTTTTAATATTTTTTTTAAATTTTATTGTTCAAAAGCAAAAAATGTTGGAAATAACATCAAATTTTAGAATCAGTTTAGATTTATTCGAATTGGCCACCTTTGGTACGAATTATGGTCTTCAAACGGCCGACAAAGCCATCACAGGTTCCACGAAGGTGTCTCTGCGGTATTTTGGCCCATTCCCGGCAAAGCGCCGTCTTGAGATGATCGTCACTTTGATATTTTTTTAGTGAGAACCTTACACTCCAAAATGCAGCAGGCGGAAATGTCCAACGGATTGATATCCGGAGATTTTGGTGGCCATTGTAGAAATGAAGCGAGAAACCTCCTTTCCTTTCCTGAGTTCTGTTGTAATGTCCGTGGTCTGCGGCCGAAATATTTGTCTGCCCAGGGTTTCAATACTGTATTTAATATATTTTTACGATAATATTCGGCATTTATTTGGACGCCCACGGTCGATGAATACGAACGGGGAGCGACCATCGGCCGTTACGGCAGCCCACACCATTACCATCGGCGGCGCTTGAGTTCTGGTGGTCAATCGCAGTTGTAAATTTTCAGCTGACCTCTTTGGCAAGTAAACCCGATCATTTTGTTTGTTCACAAACTGCTCAATTTGGAAAGGCTTCTCATAGGAGAAAACCAAATTCGGTAACTGGCCACTTTCGTGCAAGCAAAGTAACTTCTTGGTTCCTTCCAGTTTAACTTTTTTTTTGCCTACCGGTGAGCTCTTGTACCTTTTGGAACTTCAATGACTTTAGTCCGAGCTTATTTTATAATATGAGTTGCATCTGTTCTCACGATATGTTCAGCTCACGAGCAATTTTTCTACCACTGCGGCGTTGATTTCGATCAAATCTGGCCTTCACTTTTCGGATCATTTCTGGACGAAAAAAAGTCCACTTTTTGGACGCGATGCAAAACTGTCAGTATCACGGTAACGAGCAATGGTACGAAAGACAAAAGCTTTATTTACATTTAAATGCTAGAGGGAAGCAATCACGCCATCACGCTTGAATTCCATCACGAATAACTTTTTTTTGGAATACAATAGATCAAAATGCTTTTGTAAGCTTGTAAATAATAAAATGAACTGCCACTAGAATAAATCTGTCAGCTGTCAGACAAGCGGTTTACAAATGATAACAACCTGAAGTTGGTTGCAATACATATCAGCCACCCTGTACTATGAATTTCTGGAATATCGTAATAATCTATGTGTAGTACGCAGCATCTATGATGTTTATTGGCTGGCCTAAAAATTCCGTCATTTATATATAATTTCTGCCTGGCATTTCTCAACCGCCCTGATAATTTTGGTCACGTCGAAAAATTCCGTCATTTATCTACAATTCCTAGCTGGCTGAATTTTATGTTTTAAAGAACAAGAATCCTTTATGGCGGATAATGACATGAAATAGATGATAATTAATCTTCCGTTATTCGATATGTTCGGTCCTTTAAAAGTCGTAGTGAGGTAACAAACAAATGCGCTCAGACACCAATGACTACGACTGCTATGGAAATGCTAGGATCAACACTGCTGAATCAAACAAACCATCTTTCGATGGAACATTGAACGTCGGTTTGGAACGGAACATGGAATTCACCGTAAGTGATCCTTACTTTTTAGTAAAAAATATCACGCATAATAAAATTATTTTGTTGTTGAAATTATTACATGTAAGAACAACTCAAACAATTGAACATATTACTGATACAAAATATATTAAAGACACGAATCCTCAGTGTTATGAAGGTCGTATTTTTAAGTTTTAAATCTTTTTTAAAAGAGTTAATAAAGTTTTGTTTATGCATTGAAGTCGCCATTGTCTGTTGGTTCTAGTAAAAAACTCTGCAAGTATATTAAAATTCTCCTGAAATCTGTCGGTCAAAGTCGGCAGGTAGGTCCTGTCATGCACGGATAAATAAAAAAATAATGGCTTTTGGAATTTTAAGTCTTCAACTATTTTTCTACATAAATTCTTTAATAAAAACATCGGGTTAAAAGTACTTCTCTTAGAAACTTTGCACCAAAATTTCACTGATAGTTTTTGCTAAATCGTGGTCCTCGGGTAGAACAGTGAATTTGCAAAAAATGCATTTAATTTGCACGCATCTGGACGCGTTCTGTCTTTTTGCATTTCTCTCTTCCTGTTTATATTGTTTGAGGGCAAAGAGGAATAATTTGGATGTAAAATAACACTCCTAAAGAGATGATGAGCGCCCATAATCGGTATCTAGTTATTGATTGAAATCAGGAGATTTGTTTCTTACGCTAGTAGAATCTTAGGCAAAGTAAAATTCACTACAGACTATACTGAATTCAGTTTGACAAGATAGGTTATGTTATGAAATTTATTCAGGATCGGAATGAAAGACTAAGGACTGTACTGAACAAGACTTACGGGGAAAGAAGGATTATGGGGAAAAGCAAAAAAGAGAATTGTTGAATTAGTAATCTTGTTCTCTTTATGATGATATGAAATGTCATTAAAATTTATAGCGTACCGTACCTTATAATAAGTTTTTTTTGTCCTATCTGTCAATAATACAGTACTAATTAGTTTCGCAGCATAAACGAAAATAGAAATAAAATCATCTGAATTTCATTTCAATTGTAATATAATATTATTTACAAATTATATCAAGTCAATGTCACATGTCCAATAATTTGCATTGGCACAATTATAACAATTAGGCACAGCATAGAATAGTTATGGTCACTTGCAATCCACTCATTCCATAAGCACTTGCATGGCAACAATTTACGAACAATTCCAAATATGACACTTAAAAACCCATTTATTCTCATATACATGAAGGCATATGAAAATATTTTACTTAAATATGTCTACCCATATACATATGTACACCTATATACATATGTACCTATGTATATTTGTATGTATGTGCATATATCTTTGTGTATATATATGTTTTGTACGTAATTGTGGTAATATGCCACATGTGGTTTTGTATTACAATACAGGCGTAATTTATTTATATGCCATAATAAATAGATCGGGCCAATATTTAGTTTCTCTTTTTTTCCTTCCTTTCTTATTTTCGTTATTTATTCTCCAGTCGTATGAGGGATGAAGTGTATATTTCTGTTCCTATTAATTTTAACTTTTAATATTAGCATGGAGAAGTAGTTTTGAGTTAAATGATATAAAATTTATTAATTATGCCATACACCACTAATGAAATTTTGTTTAAACATTTTGGGATCATCAAATATTGTGCCATAGAATCAAATTAATTGTTCTTACTGTGAAGGGCGGAGAATACATAGAGAACTTTAATGAATAACGAAATAATTAATGGCATATATGGGGTGTTAATGAAAATATTATAGACTTAGACTGTTAAAAAAAGCTTTTAATTTAAAAAAATTTTATGTTTTTTAATTGGATTTTATGAATAATAAATTTTTTTTTTTAGTTTGTACAACTAAAAATTGTGCCTAACGTCCTAACCCTCTACTTGTTCTTTAAGTCATGGATAGTTTTCAAGAATATTCTAACAAAGCAAATTATTTTGATTTTATTAATTTCTCTAATATCTTCGACCTTCCTGCTTAATAGTTTCAAACTGATTGCCAGCAAAATTAAATTAGGAAACCCAATTTAGAAAGGTTATGGGCAGGAGTGTAAATAAGCAGTTCATGAATTGTTTCTTTCTAAACTGATTCCATATTAATTCCTTAAAACTTTATGACTTCAAGCTATAAGGCAAAGGAATTTCCAATAATTTATGATGGGTATGGGAAACCAAAAGAACCTGTTATTTGTTGAATTACGGTCTCATCTATAGAATCGAACATTCGTCCTGAATTATAAATAAATATATAATATATGTATATAAAATATAAATTATTTTGTGCAAATAACGGCCATATTTAACTTAATCGATCAGCACTTGTATTATCATACAATACGTCTAATAATCATTTAATATCATCCGTCAGATTTCATCAATTTCTTTATGCGTAAATCGAAATTTCTCATTACAATTTATTTCTCTTTTCGTCAAGAAAGGCTATTCATTATCGTTTTCTCAATCTCAATGACTCCTTAAGTAAAGCTTTTGCCGGAGGACATATATTGAGTCATTCTGCGTGTGGGATATCATCCACATTCTTTGTTCATTTGGAAGATCTATTGACATAAATATAACATCGTTTAAAGGTTCTCCACAGATTCTTTAGGAGGAGCGATTACATATTCACCTAGAAATTGCCTATATCGCGGACGATGAATTTTCTATGCAAATTAGTGACTGCTCGAGAACCCATTCAACGAACACATATCGCTATCAATGGGCGTTTACTTTCGGTTGAATTTATTACAAAAAACTCGCCATGTGGTGGTTTGGGAAAGACTGCTGTGACTTGTTCGCACACTTTACGGACAGCAGTGATATTTTCGGTAGTTCTTGTGTTTTGTCAACGCAATGGTGTTGGTTGATCATTTACTGAGCCAGTGAATTCGTATTTATAGTCACATTGCGAATAGGATGCCTATCGTTCGTAAAATAGGCAAAATGCCTGTTATATTGTCTTAACACAGCACCCTTTACCCTTTAGAAGACAATCATAAAATAGACAAAATGCATGTTAAATTGTCTTAACACAGCACCTTTTACTCTTTGGAAGACAAAGTATTTGAATGGTGACCAAAAAAACTAAATAATAAGTAAATCAACTATGAATAGGTATTCCATATTCGACCTCACCCTTTATATTAACAAGGGAACTAGATATGTACACTGTGTACATATGCAAGCAAAGTATATACAATTTCAAGCGAAAATTTATTTTATGGCAAAACATACATGAATTATCAGATATTTCCTTCAGATTCTGTAAATACTTACAATTAATTGAACACATTTTGAATCAAAGAGAATACGAGGGTGGTCTCAAAGTGCAAAAAGCAGCAAAAGTTAAAGACCAAAAAACTCTGAGAGACAAGTCCACAAGTTGTGACAATTAAAAAATTGTTCATATACTAGTAACTGCATTATTCTAATGTAAGGAGTGCGCACGAAAAAAAACTTGGCTTACACTTTTCGTTATAGAAATAAAACTAAGTGGCGGATTTTTTTCGTTTTATATTTCAATTAAAGTAAATAATATTTGAGGTCTCAGAGCATCCAACTTTTTGAGCCACTTTTCTTCCAGACATGTTAGGGTGTTTTAGAAAAATACGTATTATTTTACTTGATTTGTTTTGGTTGGCCCTTTTTCCCTTTTTTCTTCCACTTTCACGCTTTCTCACAATACTCAAAGACTCCTTATATTGTTTTATTCTTACCGTAGAAATAGTTTTTTGGTTAACACCTGCGAGCCTAGCAATCGTATCTTTTAACCGGAGCGGTTTTTCATTGAAAATTTTTTTACGACATTCTTGCTGGGTGCCCATTTTCAAAAAACTAATTTTGCTATTGCAATGACATTTGGCAGGTGGATTTTGAAACAGTTGACTAACAAAAACAATGTAACGGTATTAATTTTTTTCAATTAGAATAAAAGTTATAAGCTTAAAAGAAGGCCAATTTTTTTTTGTGCGCAGTCCTAAATATGCCTGTGTAAATAATATAGACTAGCATTCGATTCAATATTCTAAGTAAGCCCATAGATTTCTTTTTGCATTATTGAAACTGTGACGTTTTATTCTTCAGAATGTACTTAAACAAATTAAAGTAAATGTCTTTGTGATATGAAATTCATTACATTAAAAACAAATAAAATCATACGACATTAAATGTCATTGTCTTCTCTTATAGCCATGATTGACATGTAAAAGGAATGAAATTGGGATTGAATGTAGTAAAGTTTTTAAGATCAATAAAACCACATTTTGTATTATAAATTAAATTTTTTTTTTACCTTTCAGTTCATTGAGAATATAACAAGTAAATCCAATTTCCAATTTCATATCAGAGAGTAGCATTCGATGTAAAACTTTTCTATGCGAAAGGCAAAACTTTTTTATAGAAATATTTCACCTGAAAAAAGAAAAAAAAATAGAAAATCAAATATAATGCATTAAAGATCTACACATATAAGCAGAAATAAATATGTATATACATCCATATATACTACTGTATATACACGTAACCATACATACATATGCATACACGCCTAAATGTATGCACTATATGTCTGTATCGATGTGAAAGCAAAATAAAATCTCAAATCATGCACTCATACACTAACAATAATAAGTGAATGGGAAAATATTATTTTTATTTGATTCTTATACAAGTGTATGTGTGTTTATATGTACGTATGTATGTGTAGGTGTACATGTTTTAAGAATATTTGTGGTATTTAAATCTATCGGGAAATGTGAAAGCATAAGAGCCCATTATACAGGCCTTATGTTATAATTATTTTGTATTCATATACTCATGCTATATAATATTATGTGCAGCAGATGCACCATTCTGGATCAATCAATGCTAAGCACAATTCATCGTTAGTGAAACAAAGAAGCAAGTCCAAAAGGTGCAGTGAACAAGAATTCAATGTAAATGAACTAAAGAATGTAGCAGTAATTACTCTACGAAACTTTAATAACGCCATACCACTATACACTGATTGCGAGCAAAATTAAATTAGGAAATTCAATTTAGAAAGGTTATGGGCAGGAGTGTAAATAAGCAGTTCATGAATTGTTTCTATCTAAACTGATTCCATATTAATTCCTTAAAACTTTATGACTTCAAGCAAGGGAATTTCCAATAATTTATGATGGGTATGGGAAAACAAAAAAATTTTTATTTGTTGTATTACGATCTAATCTATAGAATCGAAGATTCGTCCTGAATTATAAATATTTTGTGCAAATAACGGCCATATTTAACTTAATTGATCAGCACTTGTATTATCAAACAATACGTCTAATCAGACGTCAGACCTTTGGTTTCATCAATTTCTTTATGAGTAATACGGAATTTCTCATTACAATTTACTTCTGTTTTCATCAAGAAACTCTATTCATTATCGTTGTCTATATTTCCATGACTAACGAGTTAAAGTCTCAACATAAGCATCAGCATGCTTAATGTTGTTAAGCCCCACATTCTACCTTCAAACATCGAAAACCTACTTTATTTCTCTACATAATCTTACATCAACTGGTTCACAAATTAAAAGTTAACGACTAGAGAAAACTGTGTGTGTCTCTAAAAGGGGCTCTCGAGAATCTTTCATTGAAATATCACCTTCACCGGTGAGTCCTACTTCTCGATGAACAAATAAAATTTTCAACTTTACGACGATACCAGTCCACATAAAATTCAAGAGAGTTCAATGCATACTTACAAAGGGACTGATGGGAATTTTGGGCTGGCGGCGTCACTATTGGACGATGTTTACCAAGTCCTTTTAACCTAAATTGGATGACCAGCACTCAGGAGATGGCCCCTACTCACGCAGTGTATTGTGCAGGTTTTTAGGAAAGGTGGAAAGAGGGAAGATGCGAAGGGCAAGGAAACTAGTTGTTGCTAGGGGACTATAAAATGGCCAGTGCTATACCTCCACCATTCGACAGTCTACAGTAATCGTCCCCAAGAAGCACCGCAGTTTCTCACACTACCTATGTTGTGTGTGTTAATTTTATACATAAGTGGCGGGACCTACAGTTTAAAGTCCACTCCGAACGACAGATTTTTTTTGAGAAACTTTTCATGGCAATATTATTTACTCTCAGAGTTTTTGCCAGAAATCTGCTGAGAAGAAATCGCCGAAAAAATCCTTTTTGTATTTTTATTTTGATGTAATTTCAACAGGAGGACGTTATATGCCACATTGGATATTTTGCACAAGCTATTGATCGGAATGATCGTTTCATGTAGAGGTGCGAAGAACTGACTACCGAGATTCTTCCAGTTTACCCTGTTAGACTTTTTCTTGTGGGATTTTCTTAAGTCGCAGGTATATGTGAATAAGTCACAAGCAACAGCGGTTCCAAAAACCAATACAACCTCTGTAGTCACTGTAGCTGTGGTTTAAACTTTAGCTCTGAGTTTGATTTGGTCTTCGGCGGCTGCCTCGTGGCATATTTCTGGCAAAAACTATGAGAGTAAATAAAATTGCCATGAAAAGTTTCTCGAAAATCTTTTATTCAGAGTCGACATTAAACTGTACGTCCTGCCATTCATGCATGAAATTATCACACACAAAATAAGTGGTGTGTGAAGCTAGGTCATAATATTAATTAAAGAGTTGCAATAACCCATTAAGTAATTAAGTAATGGCCTTTCTAGGAAAATAGTTAGTAACGTCTACGTATTAGTAAAGGCCTTATCATCTTTTCCCTAGGCTCCGTTCTTAGAAATTCAAGTGAATTTTTTTAAAATTTAACCTCAAGCTGATTTATGCCGCATAGGGTTGTTAACATTTATATGCCAATGGGAAAACGTTATTTTAATGTCATAACCGTTATTCAGTAACTCCAAGTTATGTTTTTGCAATTTTTTTAAATATATTCCCATCCATTACTATACACGGTTATTATTATTTTTTTTTAAACGAAAACCTTTTTGCCATTTTCATTATTATTGTTGTACTCGTTGTCGAAATTTGGTTTTCTCTCTTTTATTTTTTTTTACTGGAAATGTTACAATTTTTGCCAACAACTTGATATTGTTGCGATAATTCTAGGAAAATTTTATTTTGTTCAGTAAAAGGAAAAAACGAAAGAAACGAAATTTTTTTTTAAATGTATTATCTTGGCGTCACAAAACCATTGCAAAGCAATATTTATAGTATGTATGTATGTATGTATGTATGTACATATGTACATATGTATTTGTACATTGACTCACAATAAAATGTTTTATTTTCTTTCGTTTTTTTGTTTCTTTTTTTTCAAAGTACGTTTACAAACAAAAATCGGCTTAAGTACTTTTGACAGGGTTACGATTATTTTTTTTTTTAACAGGGTCAAAATCAAGAACAATGTTGACAAGAATTGTAGAAACTGTTAAAGAATAATTCTTTGTAATAAAAGAATACGATATGTTGTTTCGATGCAATGTGTTGTTTAGTTTTCAAAGAAAGTCCTTTGAAAGGGAAAAAATTCCATTTCGGTACCTTCCGTGAAAAAGATAAAATAATTATTCACAAATCTTCAACAAACAATTGACAACACTGACAGAGGAAATGCCAAAGTTAAAGTTAGCTGTAAATATATGTTGATAGTCCAGCAAAACGGCTCTCATTTTTAACTGCCTGTTTTTGAAGCATCATTTTTAGCGTGTTATACATAACTTTTGAAGTGTAAAGTTGAATTTTCTAGGCACTAGATGCAATCATTAATATTTGTTAAGTCATAATAAATAAAATTAAAACAAGAATTATCTTAAAGAAAATACTTAAATCATAATAATTTTTTGAAAAACACACATAATTGGTCATTACAACCCTTCAGTCAGGATTATTGACCTAGTTTCTCACACTACTTATGTTGTGTGTGTTAATTTTATACATAATTCGCGGGAGGGACCTACAGTTTTAAGTCGACTCCGTACTACAGATTGTTGAGAAACTTTTCATGGCAATTTTATTTTTACTCTCAGAGTTTTTGCCAGAAATCTGCTGAGAAGAAATCACCGAAGAAATACTTTTTGTATTTTCTTTTGATGCCTTGGCCTGGAACTCGAACACTGGCTTTACGTCTAATAAGCCAGCACACTACCTACTAGACTACAGCGAGTTTTTCGAAACACTTTGTTGTATATTATTGCAAGGGAAATGAATAGAAAAAAATTATGACAGATGACATGAATAGTAAAACCCATCTGATAATATTAGCTTTCATTCTATTTATACTGCGGTCTGACAACTTCTAGAATCTTACTATAGATTTGTTATTGTAATTATTTACTTATATTTTATAGTCCTTCAATCGATTTGTTTCTGTAATTTAGTTTTTTACGTAGTTTCTGTTATTCTTATTTGATCTTCTTTTATTCTTATTTTTGTAATTCGTTTGTTGTTATTAGTGCTTGTTTTCATTGTTCGTGTTTTAGAATCAGCATTTTCGTGTTTATACGGCCTTCTCAACAATGAAACGGGAATTATATATATTTTGATAGTATCGGTGTTTGGTGTAGTGGGTAAACTACTTGGACACAAACCCAAGAAATCCAAATTCGAGGAACTAAAGAAGCCGAACAAATTCTCATCATAATTTATGAGCTTTAAAAACAATGAAAACATAAGAATTAAAAAAAAAACAAGATAATATTTAAACATTTTATTGAATGACAAAGTAAAGAAATTGTTATCGGAAATGTATAGCATTTTATCGAATTATCGGTACGTCATTGAGCACCAAAGGTAGTGCAGAAAAAACCTATCTTTAAGCTGCTTAGACTATGAATTTTTATGTGAATTTGAATTAATCTCATCATTTCAACTCAACCAACTTGTACTGAACCAACATATTTCTGCAATGTAGGCTGTTTCAATATGCTATTTGGAAGTTGCTGCACCTATTACTATTTATATTGTGTAGGATACTCATGTGGTATCACTTTTTACCACAAGTATTTACTTAATTTTACAACCATTACATACAACCGTTTAGTATGCGTGTAAAAATAAATTTAAATTTAACTAGCAATGGAAAAAACCAAAAATTTTAACAGAGCTAATGTTACAGTTAACAGAGCAATGTTAAGTGGTTAAGTTAAGTTAACAGAAAATATCCAAGGAAGATATCAGAGAAAAAATACCTATTCCATTCTTTTAAAATTGTGCGCCACACATTTTTAAGTGGAACAGGTGCTCTGGTAATTCGGTAATTCTTTTGAAAATTAAAAACATCCACAAAAAATTTATCAGATTGTCTGGGTAGGATGATGGATCTTGGGGAAAAATAGCACTTGCTGCACATATCCCACTATATACAAATTGTAGCCTAAGGTGTCTTTAATAAAACGCAAAAAGTCGTATTTCCCAAATAATTTTGGAACTTGAGATATCGGGCTTTAAATATTGCCTATGTTAACAGAGTCTGGGTGGGATGAGGGAGGATGGATATTGTGGAAAAATAGGACTTACTGTATATATCCCTCTATATACAAATTGTAATCTAAGGTGGCCTAATAAAACGCATAAAGTCGTATCACTTATATAATTTTGGAACTTGAGATATCGGGCTTCAAATATTGGCGATGTTAACAGTGTATGGGTGGGATGTGGAAAAATGGCACTTGCTGCACATATCCCACTATATACAAATTATAGCCTAAGATGTCCGTAATAAAACGCAATAAGTCGTATCTCCCAAATAATTTTGGAACTTGAGATATCGGACTTTCAATACAGTTTAATGTCGACATCGAACGGCAATCTTTGAAAAAACTTTACAGGGGAATTTTCGCTCAGGGTTTTTGCCAGAGATCCAATGAGAGGAAGTCACCGAAGAAATATTTTTTCATATTTCGTTTTATTGAAGATGTCGGACCTGGAGTTTGAAATGCGGCCTTACATCCTACTAGACTCTGAAACTTCAACTTTCAACACTTTCCTGACAGTATAGCTTTTTGGTAAAATTTTTTCCTTAAAGTTTTCCCTCCTGCCATTGTATCTATTTTAATTACGCTTTTCGTAAACAAAGTACTATTTCTGCATACTTTTTTTTTGTCTACTGTGATGTGTGAAGATTCGAATTGAATTCACAACCAACATAATGCGCTGCCATGTTAGTATATATCACTGAATGTTAATTGTACAGAGAAAAATAATACAAAAAAATTCCAATAACGATCTATTGTGCCTACCTTTTGAAATCCCTTCGCTAATGATTAATTTAATGTAAAAAAAATTCATTTTAGTTCTGATTTTATTTAAATTTAAAATCACGAAATTAATGAAAACCACTGCCAATCACAGCATTGCGGTTTTGAAGTAAGTACACTCCATTAATATCGAATTTATTTTATTTTTAAAATAAATTACGCATGTATTCACACAAAGTTTCCAAGTGTTTATAAATAATGCTTGAAAACATTTAGTTCTGGTTGGTTTTTTCCTATATTGTTTGAATACCAAAAACGCAGAGTATAATGGAATTACGTTGCAAATCTATAAATTTGCTCTGTTTTCGCCTGCTTTGCTCTCAGTATTTAGCGATTATTTGTTATTTTTTTTGCATTAATTTTACCATTTAATTGAAACAACAGCCATAATGATGTGTTTATTGAAATTTATTCAAAGCATTTGCCATTAGTTAGGAGAGAGAATTTTTAGCATTTTATTAAACAATTTATGACCGCAAAAGTGGAATAATAATGCATTTGTTTGCAACAAATGGTTGCACTTTGCAAATTCTGATGGCTGTAATTGAAATCATGTCGAAAAATTGATGTAGACTCAAGAAAAATTCACACATTGCAGTTGGAAAATAATGTCGTGCCAGTTTTTTATTATGTGTTGTTACCGTAAAGAGGAAACCTCAAAAAAAAAATTACAGTCAGGAGAGAGGTTGCATATGTTGCTATAAGAAGCTTATTGAAGTGGCTAGAGATCCTGAGAAAAGGTCCTTCATAGGTACCTTCAGTATCACTGTAAAGCAATAAAAACGACTGAAAAAAAGTAAAAAAGGAAACAGAAAATAGAAATTGAAATCCAAATGTGAAAAATTAAGACAAGGAGAAAAGACACACAGAAACCGAAAACAAAGAAAGAAATAGATTGCATCTCAGAAGCGACAAAATTCCTGAATAAATCTCTTTAGGCCTGAAATCCTAAAGGATGCTAATTTCTGAGAAGCATTAAAGAAACCAGGGCATAGTACCTGTACCCTGCGCCGTTTTATACCAGGAAATACATACGCATGTAATATACAAATAGTTCGTTATCTTGTTAAACATCAGGCCACCGTTCAAACCCCAGTTCTGACTTCCTTAACAAAACCAAATATATTTTCGGTTATTCTATAGATTTCTGGCAAAAATTCTGAGAGTAAATAAAATTGTCCTGAAAAGTTTCTCAAAAAATCTGTCGTTCGGAGTCGACTTTAAACTCTAGGTCTTGCAACTCATATATAACAAATTAAAAAGTGGTGTCGGAAGCTAAGTCGTAATACTGACTGAAGGATTGTAGTGAGCAACGTTTTCTTTTAGAAAACAACTTATATTTGGGACACTAGCGATAGATTCCGTAGTACAGATAATTTTTTTTTGTTTATTTCTCGACATCATAAATGATTTTTAGTGACCTCGTGACATAAGTGTCCTTTCTGACAAAATCTCCTTTTGTTGGAGCTTCAATTCCATATTTTTCCCAAGTTTACATCACTCTCTCAAAGCATTTTATTTCTAAAATATTGTGAATATCTCTTTCGGCTTAAATTATGAACAAGATCTTCTTGGTGCCATTTAATCCCTTTTCCGGTCACATTTAGAGCTAAATGTTAGCTTTTGCAGAGAAATTTTTAAGACAGATTTTTGAGGAACTTATTCATGGCAATTTTATTTACTTTTAGAGCTTTTGCCAGAAATCTGCAGTGAAGAAATCGCCGAGGAATTTTTACTCATTTTTCGTTTTGTTGGAGATGTCAGACTTGGATTTTGAACCGCGACCACAATTCTAATAAGCCAACATACTACCTACTAGACAATGACGACTTCCAATTAGGGTTGCCAGCCTGTCTGAACTTGGCTGGATTGTCCACTTTCATGCTAAAATTTAATTTGTCCAGCTAAATAGAATTTTTTTAGTACATTGCAATAACTTGGGCAATAATTTTCATGTTATCTTTGTCAAATCATGTTAGCCAACAACTGATGTACATTTGTTACATAACTAAGTTATGATTTCCCTCTTCTATCATCACTGACAACATGCTTTAACACTTGAACAGCTGATGTCATAGTAAATATTATTGCGAGGGATAGTCAGTTTCAGTTTTTTTGTGCATGAAAATAAAAATAATTTGTAGAAAATCTTGAAATTGATGAAGAAGCTGGTCCATCAAAAAGACTTCATCACAACTTTCTGCAATAGAGTTTGCAAAATGTGCTAAACGGATAAGAAAAAAAATATAATTACACGGCAGAGTATAAATTGTGTTAAACAGACATTATAATCAAATATGAAGGCAGCCGTTCCCTTGATAAACACAAAAAACATAATAAAATGGAGATATTGCAGAAGTTGTCTCAAACTATTTCGAATTTTGTAGTCCCAAAAGAGACAAAAATTGAAACTTAACTCTCCAAGGCGGGCTGGTTTGTGTTTACGGACTAAGCTACAATTAACATTTTCTCAGTATTTTTTTATGTCCAGCTTTTTGCGAATTAAAATCTGGCAACCCTACTTCCAATGGCTAGGATGTTCAATACATATGTTGAAGAAGGTGAAGAATGATAAACTAGATTACGCCTTGCGCATGATTTCCCGTTAGATGACGTTGTTGGGCTATTTTAAAAGTTTCCAAGTCTTTTTCATATGTGAAAATGAACATTTCTTCTGAAAAGTGTATGCACTACGCGAAAGTAGTTGGCAGCCCTGCAATATAAGTTACATTATCATTAGCCAATAGGAACACAATTTGCGTGACGTCATTGATTCAATATACGCAGAAAGTTTTAATTTTGTGTGCGTGATGGCGTAATCTTTAGTTTATCATTCTTGTATCGTGGTATCCAGAAGTAATCAACCTTATGGCTACGTTGCTTCAATATATTTTTCAGTTAGTAATGGAAGAGGACAGGCCTACAGTGGGCCGGATATCTGCTTAGCTGGAGATACTTGATTATTGCGATTAAAATAAAGCAAGGAAATAATAAGCAACGAATGCTTTCTAATGGCTTAGTGCCATCTTTAAATATTTTAACTTTAAGAATAATTTTTTTTATATAAAAATACGACGTATTTAATGGCGGTAATTTTTAGAAAAATTTTTTATTGTAGTTCTGAAATTTTTGCCATACGCTCTTGGGATAAAATGGCTAGTGAAATCCATAATTTTGTTTTTAATTTCTATGATGAAATAACAAAATTATTTAAAATTATACACGAGACGGTCAATGGCTTCTATTTGGTTTATAAGTGGCACGATTGGGGCAAACTTTAATGTTTATCCTAAGGAACAGTGGCGGGCGGAGGTGGCCGTGTTGGCAATGTTGATGAGTGATAATGACGTTAATGTTTAAATTTATTTTGCTTTCGTTTTGATGAGGCATATCAAGTGATGCTATTGGAGTTAGTGGTCGCCACATTGTACTTATTTGGAACGTCTTCTTTGTGGTTTAATTCTCTGAATGAAAACATTAACAAGAAATTTAAATAATATTTCTATCAAACAGTGTTAAAATACTTTTGAATTTGAATTTTAAAAAATATTTTCCAGCAAAGAGTCTGATATTTATTTTTGTAACACCAAAGTATCATTATGATGATTATGATTATTTTTTATTCTTCTTCTCTTGGCTGAAGTGTTCCTCTCCAGTTTTGCTTATAAAAATGATGAGTTTCTTTTTTTTCCCTTCTATGGTCGTCTCTGTTTTTATGTGTTTCTTTTCGGTTTTAACTTTAACGATGTGAAAAACGAAATACGTTCCTTTCATTTTATTTTTGTATGTTTAGTCTGTTTAGTTTTGTCAGTTAACTCTCAGCATCAGCATCTTGAAGCAGTAGCAGCAGCAGCACTTGCTGCACCAGCAACATATCTAAAGAAATTGTATGGCTGATGCAACTTATTTCTTTACTGGAGGCTGGTGTTTTTCTTACTTTTCTTTTTTGATTTCATTGCTCTTCTTCGTGTTCGTTATTTCTTTGGAGTGTCAAATGGAGAAAGAGCTGCTGCAGATACTATTTAAAAAAAAAAAATAGAAAATAAAAATGAAAAATAAACACCACAAAGTAAAAGGAAAAACACTTGTGTGGCTTTTTCATTCTATTTTCAAATTTCTATTTTTAAAATACTTTAGAAAGAAATAAAAATAAAATAAAAGTAGACAACATAAGAAGCATTTATGTAAAGTATGCTGCATCGTGACGTCATTGATTCAATATGCGCAGAAATTTTTAATTTTGTGTGCGTGATGGCGTAATCTTTAGTTTATCATTCTTGTATCGTGGTATCCAGAAGTAATCAACCTTATGGCTACGTTGTTCAATATATTTTCAGTTAGTAATGGAAGAGGACAGGCCTACAGTGGGCCGGATATCTGCTTAGCTGGAGATACTTGATTATTGCGATTAAAATAAAGCAAGGAAATAATAAGCAACGAATGCTTTCTAATGGCGCAGTGCCATCTTTAAATATTTTAACTTTAAGAATAATTTTTTTTATATAAAAATACGACGTATTTAATGGCGGTAATTTTTAGAAAAATTTTTTATTGTAGTTCTGAAATTTTTGCCATACGCTCTTGGGATAAAATGGCTAGTGAAATCCATAATTTTGTTTTTAATTTTTATGGTGGAAAACAAAATTATTTAAAATTATACACGAGACGGTCAATGGCTTCTATTTGGTTTATAAGTGGCACGATTGGGGCAAACTTTAATGTTTATCCTAAGGAACAGTGGCGGGCGGAGGTGGCCGTGTTGGCAATGTTGATGAGTGATAATGACGTTAATGTTTAAATTTATTTTGCTTTCGTTTTGATGAGGCATATCAAGTGATGCTATTGGAGTTAGTGGTCGCCACATTGTACTTATTTGGAACGTCTTCTTTGTGGTTTAATTCTCTGAATGAAAACATTAACAAGAAATTTAAATAATATTTCTATCAAACAGTGTTAAAATACTTTTGAATTTGAATTTTAAAAAATATTTTCCAGCAAAGAGTCTGATATTTATTTTTGTAACACCAAAGTATCATTATGATGATTATGATTATTTTTTATTCAAAAAAAAAAAATTCTACTTTTCATGTAAAAATTTATCAATTTACGGTATCTGTAAGGTTATATGTCGTTGTAGTGTAATAAGTAGTGTGTTGGCCACAGATCTGACATCTCGAACAAAATGAAGTATAAAAAAAATATTTCTTCCTCTCAGCAGTTCTCTGGCAAAAACTTCGAGGCTAAATAAAATTACCATGAAAAGTTTCTCAAAAACCTGTCGTTCGGAGTCAATTATTAACTGTAGGTCCCGCCACTTATGTATAAGTGGCATGAAAAGCTCGGCTGTAAACTTGACAGAAGAACTGTAATGACCAATTACGTGCATATGTATGCATTTGTAAAGGGTAATCCAATTAAAAGTTTAAATTTGAAAATGCAATTAATCGGTTTACAAATTGGTCAAATTTATTTTTTATTGTTTTGAAGTATAATTGTTCAGGGGTTAGAAATGGCTGCAGTGCCTGGCCTCACAGTACTTCATTCGATCGGGCCAATTTCCGTCCACTTTTTCGAGTAAATAGGTACGTAGCTCAACGATGGCATCACGAATGTTGGCCTTCCAATACTCAATACTTTCTGATTTTGTATAAAAAAAAATATTTCTTCCTCTCAGCAAAAATTCCTCAATAAAATTACCATGAAAAGTTTCTCGAAAACCTGTCGTTCGGAGTCAACTTTAAAATGTAGGTTCCGCCACTCATGTATAAAATTAACACACACAACTAAGTGGCTTGATTAGCTCGGCTGTAAACCTGACAGAAGAGTTGTAATGACCAATTATGTATGTATTGGTAAAAGGTAAGCCATTTATAAGTTTAAATTTAAAAATGCAATTAAACAAAACGGTTTGCATTTTGGTTACATTTATTTTTTGTTGTTTTGAAGAACAATTGTTCCGGTTAGAATTGGAATTTTATTCCAATCACAACGCTGCCGTGGCTGGCCTCACAGTACCTCATTCGTTCGGATCATTTTTCGTGCATTTTTCCGAGTGTATGGGTTCGTATCTCAACAATGGCAAAACGAATAGTGGTCTTTCACAGGGCCCAAAGAAAATGGTCTAACATTGTCAAATAACAGCTTCTTGGCGGCCAACTGGCATCACCATTTCGGCTAATTAAACGGCCATCAAATGTTTGTCGCCATAAATTGATTGTGGCAAGTTACAGCATCCTGTTGAAACCAAATATTGTTCAAATCAATACCATGAAGAACGCGTTATCGTAGTGCGATAGGTGTCTCCATTGACTTCATTTTCAAAGACATATTGGCCAATGGTGCTTCCACACCACAAGCAACACCAATCTGTAACTAGTAATGGATGCATTGGCTTCTGTAAGACCACGGATTGGTTTTAGTAACCACCGATATGAAAATGTGTTTCAATTGAAAATATGATCGACATCATCGTTTAGTTTCTCGTTGGCTAAATAAATCCCACGGTCAAGCGTAAACTTATTCACTACGTTTAGTGGAGCTAATATACTAAATTTTGTGTGAGAATAGAATGACATAAGTATTGCCAGAGACGAAATAACCCATAATTTAAATTTAAATTCATAGTTGGCCGAACCGATAAGATCAACTTAATTGGATTCCAGAGAAAGGTGGTAAGTAGCTGCTGGTTTTAAACAAACCCTTTCAGAAAAGTTTCTATTATACAGTCAAACTCGTTTATAACGAATTATTGGTTATTACGTACGTATTTTCAAGTCCCAACGTTTTAATAACAATTTTCATACAAAAAACTTCGTTTATTACGAACTTGTTTATAACGAATTATCGGTTAAAAGGAACTGCTTTCAATGGTCCCAACAATTAAATTTCATACATTTTACCTTTTCTATAACGAACCCTCAGAAAAAACTTTGAAGTGTGGCAATAGTCTTTACTTTTATTTAATATGGCAGCATTAAATTATAACTCAGTATCTTTAATCAGTTGCTAGATATGAAGAATTTACACATATTTTTGGTTTTTAATAAATGAAAAAAATTCTTTGTATTTTATATTTCCTTCTATGACTTCACCCCTTTTATTAAGAAGTTTGCCTATAACGAACTATTTTTTTCTGGTCCCACGGAGTTCGTTATAACCGGGTTTGACTGTATATGAATATTTATGCATGTTAGTAGATAACATGTGGTTCAAATATTTTGTGGTTAGCAAATTTTTACAAAAAATATACTAAATTTGTTAAATAAACCCTTACAACCATACTTATAACAAGTACTGTCAAGGGTTGTCAGAAAACATATTTTAAATGCTAAAAGCATTTCACATATGTTTTCTCTGCTACACTTAAGGATTCAACAAAATTGTTGTTATTGTTATGTGGATATCTCAATGGATAAATAAATTATCAAAAAAAAAAATAAAAAAAGATTAAATTTCTAAATTTAAACATTTGACATTTTCATTATTACAATTAAAAAAAAATTTGCTAAAAAAAAGGATCAAAAAAATATCAACATTCGTACATACGTATATGTTGAATATTTTTTTTTATTTTATTTTTGTTTTTCTTAAGCCCATTACGTTTACATTACTCTGTCCCTGCTTTCAAATAAAGGACTAAATAAAATGCATGCAAATGCAGTCAGTGCCCAATAAGCAAGCTTGTCATACCAAATGAAGAACGAATTTTATGGACTTTATACCTCTTTCAGCCTGCTTACAGCAGCATGGTGTAAGAGGGCATAATAACCGAAACCGAAATAATTTGAAGTATTACTAAAAGGGTTTTCCTTACACACAAACACACACACAATATATATATACACACACAGACACTATCTTTCTCTCTCGATATGTAAAAATTTTGTTAAATTTTTGGTTTTTCTCCATAAATTTTAACTTTACTGTACATATTGTGGCCTAGTTTTGAGTGAGAGAAACAGAAACTAAAAAATATTTCCTTCGTTACAAATTCAACCATATCGCCAGTCGTCTGTCTGTGTATGGTAAGGAAATGTAAATTTACTGTATACATATATATACCAACACAACTACAAATAACCACAATATAAAATTTTTGTTGTTTTTCTTTTTGCAAATAAATTTAATTGAGGCAATTAAAAATGCTTCTGATGTAGAAAGTTCATAGAACGAATGGCAAACTATTGTAGCACAAAACAAAACAAAAAATATAGGAAATGAAAGGAAAATATGGCAATAAAAAAGGACTTTTGATAATTGAAAATAATTATAAGTGCGCTTAAGGTTGTGGTTATTGTTGAATATTGCTGATGATGAATAATAATGAAAAATAAATTTAAAATAAAAAGCAAAAAAAGAAAATCAAAATAATACTTCAATATTTCAATTAGAGGTGAATTATTTTTATTTAAATTTATTCGTAACAAAAACACTACTTTAATGAAATAATGGACAACGAATTGTAGTAATAATTTATTGATTAATTGCGTTTAAAAGCAAACGTAGTTTATTGTCTCTTGATGCTATTCGAATATCGAAATAGCAGGCAACACTAACACAAATCTGAAGTTGAGAGAAATATGTTATATGATGCCTATTTACTATAAACATAGTGTAAAATTCTTGTAAATTATCATGTCAAAATAACTGAAAAAGGTTGGCTCTTAAAACAAAAAACCAGAAAGCATTAAGTATTGGAAGAGAAACATTAGTGATGCCATTGCTGAGCTATCTACCCATTCACTCGAAAAAGTGGACGAAAATTGAGCCACAGCAGCAATTTCTAAAAAATAAATTTGACCAAATTGCAAACCATTTTTGATTAATTGCATTTTTAAATTTAAACTTTTAAATGGCTTACCCTTTACAAATACATACATTTGTACATAATTGGTCATTACAACCCTTCTGTATTAATTTTATAAATGAGTGGCGAGATCTACAGTTTATAGTTGACTCCGAACGCCAGGTTCTTGGGAAACTTTTCATGGTAATTTTATTTAGCCTCGGAGTTTTTGCCAGAAAACTGCTGAGAGGAAGAAATATTTTTTTCATACTTCATTTTGTTCGATATGTCAGAGCTGTGATTTGAATTAAAGCCAACACTCTACTTATTAGACTACAGTGACATATAACTTTACAGATACCGTAAATGGATCAATTTTTACATGAAAATTTAAATTTTTAAAAGTCCTATAAATTCTTTTTTATTCCTATAAGGAATCTGAGTCTTTAGAAGCTGAACACAGTGTATGGAAATTAGTTTCACTTCCATAATGGAAGACCTACCTGGTACAAACGTAAAAGGTTTATGCGGGAGTACAGTTTATAAGTTGAAGCTACATCCGTCGCTAAATCAGCCTGTTATGTCAGGTCATCGTTCGGAAAAGTACAAATTGTTGAATGTGTGACGATACCATATTACTGTGTCCATATTTTTTTGAGAACGACGTCGTTGAGAACTTCTCTGTCAACGGCGAGCACAATACCGATCAGGTCGCATGATTACCGATTAGATTGGATTGGATGTCCTGCACCTATGTTAGACTATTTCCTGTGTGGTTTTTCGAGCCTTAAGTATACGGTCTGCAAAGCCAACATAGTTCATGACATCGCTTAACCTCACTTAAAATGATTAACATTCTAAATGATTATTTAACGATCTTGGTAGGCAACCATATGAGTTAAGATTGCTGCATAGACTAGAATTGAGATAGCTTACAATAACGACATTTAATTGCTGTATAAGCTTTAGGATAGTTGGAAGCGGATTCATTATTCTGAGAATAAATAAAATTGCCATTAACAATTTCTCAAAAATATGTCTCTCGGATTTGATTTCAAACTGTAGGTTCCGCCACTTATATATAAAAACGGCACACAGAATATGGGTGGTGTAAGAAACTAGTTCGTAATCCTGACAGAAGGGTTGTTTTTTTAGCCTTTAACGTACTTTTATTTCCTTAAAAACGCTGATATCATGTTTTTTACACGCAATTAGTACGCTATGATAAGCAATGTTTTTTATATTTTAAAACTAACATTGAAAATACTGCATAAGAATACCATAAGACTCCACAAAGTGAAAGAGTTACAATTGAGAAACTTAAAAAGTATTTTAAAAAATGCATTCCAAAATGTTCCAAATGTATCAAGAATTGCTTCACTAAAATACGCTTTACTAAGGAAGAATTTCATTAAATATTGTACTAAAGAAAAATCTGTTAATTTAAGTACAAAACATTGCCGGTATCCTTGGCAGTTTCTAAGTGATAAAAATTCTCTTGTATTATGGAAAACCCGATACTCATGAATAAAATTAAGACACAACATGGGTGAAAGGGAAAGCCGAAGCCAAAATCCTTACTATAAGGTTATAGTGGTCGATAAAGTAAATTAATGTGTGGATACGTTAAATGCCTCTTTTGTTACTCATTCTTTTTTTTCTAATACGAATTTTAAAAAGATTATGTTCGTAGTTCGTAATACAATTAAATTCCAGAGAATAATTTTTAAAATAATTCATTTAGTTTCGAAAATTGCCACAATTAGCCACTGTGGACTCTTTTCTAAGCGTCTATCACAAAAACAGAGTTTATTCAAATAAACTGGGATAGCGTCTATATAAAATTAATAATGAGGAGTTAAAAGTAATAGAAAATTATAAAACAAGAACAATACATATGTTACACGACCGACCAACCAACACTTAGAGAATGGGAACTACTCACGCAGTGTATTTTATGGAAAGGGGCAAAGCTAGTTAGATCCATACATACATAATTGGTCATTATAACCCTTTAGTAAGGATTACAACCAAGCTACTTACAAGCTTCGTCGATTCCGAACTACAGATTTCTGAGGAAATGTTTCATTGCAGGTTTATTTACTCTTTTTTTTAGTTTTTGCCAGAAATCAGTTGAGAGGAAATCGCCGACGAAATAGTTTTTTTCTCATATTCCGTTTCAATGCCTGACCTTGGATACGAATTAAGTATGTTATGCACATAGGTCTTATTGGAAAGATGATAATTGGAAAAAAAAATCGCCATATGAAAACCTATACTCTGGAGATATTTCTCTGCTTTTAAAAGAGAAAATCAGGTTTTTAAAACTCTATGTCAAACTTCAATCCTTTTCCTTTCCATACTTCGTGGATATTTTAGTTACTAATCCTCTTAATCAAAGGATGTACATAGCAAAGTACTTTAAACTAAACGGTACATTTTTTTTTGCTAAAAACATGGAAGATAATTGCACATGGAAATTTCTAATTAATGGGATTTTCATTAGTGAAAAGCTTAAACTATGGCAGACATTAACATAATGAGAGTTTAACAAATGATTCATGGTCCAGACATTAACATGTTACACTTGAAATTATTCACAAACACATGCGGAGACAATGGCAATAGAATGAATGCCAAGCAGGCAGTAAATTGATGCAAAAGAGATGAATAAATGCATCTATGCATCTGTGTATGTGTGTGGGAAATATCAACACATGCTTAGTTTTTTTATTTTCGTGTTGATCTGCATGTAAACGTATAAACATAATAGCGATGGTGGTAAATGATAATAACCAACACGACAGCTACTACGAACGTTTCCAAACAGAAGGTGACAAAAATTTTTATACAAATAATTACAGAAAGACAACTGAAATGGCCTTATAAAGGGATGAGGCATGTATGAGTATGATGGCTGAAATGCAGTCAAAGAGGCACGGTCACTATTATAATCATTGAAACACTGAAGGTTGAATTTACATTTTCTTTTTATGTTTCGCTTCGTTTTGTTTTTTTTTTTTTTGTTTTCCATTTCTTCTTTTGACTAAAGGTCTTTCCCTTTTGTTGTTCTTGTTATTATTATTTTTTTTTTGTTAAGCTCTTGTATAAGTAACTACAACTGCCAACGTTTTTTGCATGAATTTATCGAGCCATTCAGCCCAATGTTTATGGAGCCTACTGTGACTGACGGTGTGACTTACAATAAGTGGCCGGAATAAAAGAGAACGACTGAAAGAATGATGTTAAAATTTTCAGCCAAAGTCGGCAGGTGGTAGTTAATGTTCATAATAAAGATGGTCATTATGCATGAAAATGTAAAAGAGGAAAAAATTAAGATACACAAAAGCAATGTGTGCGAAATAAATAATGAAATTGTAATGGCTGCCAGCACTAATGAATTTGAAGCGCCTTTTCGTACCAAATAGAACATTTACACTGATAACCAAGTAAGGCTCTTTATTGCCTGTTTTACCCATAGTTGAAATGTAAAGAAGGTAAAATTAATAAGGCTAACTCTACTGACGATGAAGTCGCCGTGGTCTAGTGGGTAGTGTGTTGGCTTATTAGACAAAAGGCCCGGGTTCGAATCCCAGGTCAGACATCAAAACGAAAAATATTTCTTCGGCGACTTCCTCTCAGCAGATTTCTGGCAAAGACTCTGAGAGTAAAAATTGCCACGAAAAGCTTCTCAAAAATTTGTCGTTCGGATTCGACTTTAAACTGTAGGTCCCGCCACTCATGTATAAAATTAACGCACACAACATAAGTGGTGTGAGAAGCTAGGTCGTAATCCTGACTGAAGGGTTGTAATGGCCAATTATGTATGTATGACTCTACTGACGGCTTGTGATCGCTCTTCGAAATACAGAATCAGCCCATTAAACGATTTATTTTCTTAGCTGTAGGGTGCCTCCACGTATTCTTTTTGAAACTTACGGGTTCCACACTACTACTATCGAACTTCTTCCTGAAATCTTTTCAGCGTGAGTTCTAAATTAAAAATTCAGAAACGCGAGTGTGAGTCAGCATATTCTGCCTATAGCTCTGCGCTACTTACTGCAAAATGTCTTTAGTTTCTAAGTGATTATATTCGACATTTGATACCCTATTCTAAAGCTTGGTTAGTCTGAATATTTGCTTTCACAATATTGCCTAGACAGCAGAAACTATTTACGCATACAACTAGTTGGCTTTGCTGTAAGTATGTCTATGTCTATGATGTGTCTATGATTATGCCGATTTCTTCAAATTCAAAGATATGCGATAATTTTTCTACATCTTGCGTGGATCATGTACTGGAAACTTTCTGCTAGAGACGACGATATGAGATGGTGTCAGAGTCATTTATTCTCAGGCCAGACTTGCTAATCATGTTATGTCAGAATGATCATTCTCGATACTTCTAATTATTTGAATTTATATCAGCGAAGTCGTCGTCATCTAGAAGGTAGTATGTTGGCTCATAAGACGTAAAGACCGGGTTTGTATCCAAGGTCAGGCATCGAACCAAAATAAGAAAAAAAATATTTCTTCGGCGATTTCCTTTCAGCTGATTTCTGGCAAAAACTAAAAAAAAGAGTAAATAAACCTGCAATGAAAAATTTTCTCAGAAATCTGTCGTTCGGAATCGATGAAGCTTGTAAGTAGCTTGGCCGTAATCCTTACTAAAGGGTTGTAATGACCAATTGTGTAGGTATGGGTCCAAGAATGATAAACTAAAGATTACGCCTTGCGCATGATTTCCCGTTAGATGACATTGTTGGGCTATTTTAAAGGTTTCCAAGTCTTTTCCATATGTGAAAATGAAAATTTCTTCTGAAAAGTGTATGCACTTCGCGAAAGTAGTTGGCAGCCCTGCAATATAACTTACATTATCATTAGCCAATAGGAAAACAATGAAAACAATTTTCATGACGTCATTGATTCAACATACGCAGAAAGTTTTAATTTTGTGTGGGTGGTGGCGTAATCTTTAGTTTATCATTCTTGGTATTGGTCTAACTAGCTTTGCCCCTTTCCATTAAATACACTGAGTAGTTCCCATTCTCTAAGTGTTGATTGGTCGTGTTTTTGTGATAGACGCTTAGGAAAAAAGTCCACAGTGGCTAATTGTGGCAATCTTCGAAACTAAATGAATTATTTTAAAAATTATTCTCTGGAATTTAATTGTATTACGAACTACGAACATGATCTTTTTAAAATTCGTATTGGAAAAAGAAAGAGTGAGTAACAGAAGTGGCATTTAACGTATCCACAAATTAATTTACTTTATCGACCACTACAACCTTATAGTAAGGATTGTGGTTTCGGCTTTCCCTGTCACCCAAGTTGTATCTTTATTTTATTCATGAGTACCGGGTCTTCCATAATACAAGGGAATTTTTATCTTTGCCAGGGATACCCGCAATGTTTTGTACCTAAATTAACAGATTTTTCTTTAGTGCAATATTAATGAAATTCTGACTTAGTAAAGCGTATTTTAGTGAAACAATTCTTGATACATTTTGGAATGCATTTTCTAAAGTACTTTTTAAGTTTCTCAATTGTAACTCTTTCACTTTGCAGGGTTTTATGGCCATTCTTATGCATTATTTTCTATGCGAGTTTTAAAATGTAAAAAACGTTGCTTATCATAGCGTACCAACCATGATATCAGCGTTTTTAAGGAAATAAAAGTACGTTAAAGGCTAAAAAAGAATACAAAAAATCCGTGTTTAATCTTTACTGGCTTACGAAGAGCATAGAGGATAACAAATATAGTCCAACGTTTTAAAACGTTTTTTTTTACAACCAAAGCAGTATCAGCAGTAAAATTTTGTTTACCCTGCATATAGTACTTAACAAATGCACCATTTAGTATAAGAATCCTCGGTATCCTTATCTTCCAACAAAAACAAAAACTGAAGGAACAAAAATACAAATTTAAGTACAAGCAACAAAAAAAAAAAAGAAAAAACGATTCATTCAAGGCTGTTAGCAATGTTATGCCACAAACAACTCCCGCTATAACAGGGTATTTACCCAGGATAAAACACATTTCTATTGGATTTGAAAGATACAGACACAGACACAGACACACACACGCACGCACACAGTGAGATATTAGAAATGTTGATAATGAAAGAAATTTCCATAGAAATACTCACAGAAAACATGAAAACAAACTGTAAACAAGATACCTAAAGGTAGGCAAAGGAAAAGAGGTCTATGCCAGTAAAACCAGTAAAAGTATTTGGAGCCCCTTTAATTTACGTGTTAAGCAGTCATTGAGATGGGCTCTCTCAACCATTGGTGGGCTGCTTCAAAAGCTTGCAAGAAGCAAGAAATTAAATGAAAAATTTATAAAATTATGAATATTTTCAATTCGTTTTTAATGAAATTTTATAGCGTAAAAGCATAAAATGAAGAAAAAATAAAAAAAAGCAAGAAACGGAAACGGAAAATGTGTAGACAATAATTTTGTTGGTTTTAAGAAGTCATCAAAAAAAAAAAAAAAAGAAAGAATGGAACAAGATGGAAAGAAATAAAAATGGCAGCCAAATGACCTTAATTGACGTCAGGATTTTTCATCAGACTTTTCTAAGGGAGTTTTTTGTTTACACTGTCAAATTTACATTCTCATTTATTTTATTGGTTTTACCAAATTCTGTTTGTAAATTTAGCTATTGCCATTTGACATTTGGTTCGTTAATTTTATTACTTTTTGAAACTAATTATGCCATATGACTTTTGTTACAGAGCAGTGTACTTTAAAAATAGTTTCACTAAGTGATTAGCGTTCGTAGCAATCGAAAATATTCACAAGTAGGCGTTATTGCAGGGTAAGGTTAGGTTATATTCGGTTTGGAAGTAATTTGAAAGGGCCAAAGCAAATTGCAGGCAGGCAAGAACCTATATAGTCGTATGACGATATGCGGCCGTCTGTTCGTTATTCCCTTTATTTTTTATACAATTGCTTGCTTCAGACTAAATAAATGTGTCCCCTAGGACAGCTATAATGTAGTTTGCCAATCTAGTGTTTGTTGTTATGATTTAAACAATTGCATACCAGGAGGAAAATCAGCATGTTTGTTAATCAATCAATTTGCCAATCATGCTCCCATTTCTACACTAAGTCTATTTCCTCTCTATTTTTTATCTGTCTATAAAACAACTTGTAATCCAAAAATCATTTATAAAATTCGGATATTTATCATATCATCTCTGGGCTTGGATAAGGCCAGCTTAAGGTTGGTTGTCGGTTTTTTCACGGAGCACTGCAAGATTAGGCCGTTGACGGGGATCTGGAACAGATCCTAACCGGACTATTGCAGTGTATGTTGCGATGAGGAGGAATTGGAGACTGTCGAACATCTCCTCTGCAACTGCCCAGCCCTTGGTAGGTTGAGGACCCTTGGCAGGGCCTTGTTTGAGAGCTTGATGTTCTGTGTCGAGAGCCGACATCAAGGCTCTTCCACAGATTCATTAGCAACTTGGATGTTCTTTATAATGTAATTCTCTTTCCAATTTCCCTTACTACATTTCCATATCCTCTATGACCTTCCCTTAAGGTGTACAATGTGTTATTTTAACCTCCGGTACTGTACTTGTCTTGACCGTGCACGTTCTACTATTAACCTATTATACATACAACATCATACACCATGCTTTTGGGGCTCAAATACTATTTCGTGTCAACATTGCGTTTAAGTACAATTCCAAGCGAATAATTGTCATCCACATCAAGTGAGTTCGACTAGCATTTCACATTGCTTATGTTGGGTGCGTATTTATACCTGATGACAGGCCTTCTTGACGACAGATTTTTTGCACTTTTTATTACATTTTATTGTATTTTTGGACGTTTTGAAGACATCTCCGAATGAAATACAATTTGCTGGTGATATGACTGGATTTGTCCGTACTTATTTCTAGCACACAATTAGCTGCGGCAACACTAACTTGCGTAATTCAGCTAATATTTTACAGAGACTTTGTTATCTCCATTTCTTGAGTTGTACTTTCGATTTGCAGAAATTTAAATTTAATGATTATTCGAGCTATCTGAAGGCGCGGGTCTAGTGATGGCTATTAGACAAATGGTTAGACCACCTATTCTGACAAAGATCTGAGACTAAAAATTGCCATGAAAGCTTTCAAATCTGTCGTCGGATCGACTTTAATGTAGCCCGCCACTAAGTTAAATTGTAACGATGTTTGGAAGTAGGTCGTAATCGAGCTTACGAGTCGCCGTGGTCTGAGTGGTAGTGTTTGCTTTTGACAAAGCGGGTTCGATCCAGGTTAACATCACAGATTTTCAAAGACTTGAAGTAAAATTGTGAAAAGCTTCTCAAAATCTTGTTCGACGACTTTGAACTGTAGGCCGCCACTCAAGTATAAAGTTACGCACACAACAATAAGTGTGTGAGAAGCTAGGTCAATTGACTGAAGGTTGTATGGCCAATAGTATGAGATGTATGTATCTGTAAATTGGGAGCATTATCTCGAGTTTTGGTTATATTCTTTGAAATGAATCGGCGCCCATAATCAGTAATGGAGAACTATCGCACCATTCACTCTCATGTATTAATGGAGTTGGTTAGATGGGGACAATTGCAACACAGAGTACCACGATCGAATTTTCTAAGCTTTTGGTGGTCGTTAAATTACTGACGGTCAAAAGCTTTGATGGACACCGTGACTATTTCTGTAAGGGCCGAAGATTTGCGACAAACCAGAGAAAATGGTATTTCACCATACATCGTAAGCCATTCGAGATTGACCCACTAAATTGGTCGATCGAATGAAGTAGATGAGACATAGACATGACATAACATACAGAACATAAAGTAAACATAACATGAATGTCATGTCTATGTCTATTTTATGTTAGTTTATGTTAATTATTATGTTTATGTTTTGTTAGGTTCAGTAATGTGTATGTTAATGTTAATGTAATGTCTATGTCGATGTCTATGTCCATGTCTCAGTTTGTAATTCATTTTTAAATTTAAACTTTGATATGGTCCAGCCTATATTTCAGGCGATCAATAATTGCTTAAAACACTTTGTTCAACAGTTGTCTTTCAAAACATAGATCGTATGGGCGGAGAATTGAAAAAATAACCCTCTTATCGGTTATGCTAAAGCCTATTACAGTATTCTCTCGATTTACGTGGTAGAATGTTGTGGAAAAAGGCGATGTAAATCGAATTTCAAAGAACTCATACTAAATTTTTATTATATGTACTGAATTTTTTTTTAAAAGGGAAGACCCCTGATTTTGTTTATAAACAATAGAGGCGACGTAAATCGAATGATAATGCAAATCGAAGTTTAAGGGAACAAAGTTTTTGACGACGTCAATCGAAACAACGTAAATCGAGGGAATACTGTATTGCAGTAAATATTCTATTAATACATCTCCATTGATTTCAATTGAAACGATTTACGTTTAAAGTCAGATATGTTGAGTTAGTTTTGATCTACGCTGTGCATGACTGACAGAGTTCCAAGCGCTACTAACGCTTCAATAACTTTGTAATCCTTAATTGAAAATTGACAGAAAAAAATTCTTCAGTGTATCATGTATTGCCAAAACAAGTGTTTTCTAGCCTAAAGCGTTACATTTTTTTTATACTTGATGGCGTACAGCGTAACTCAATTCATTCAATTCATTTAAATTTGAAACTGTTTTCTTTAAATAGCAGATTCTGTACAAGTGCCTTTTAGCCAACCATTTTTAAAAAGGTATTGTATTTTGAAAGGCCATTAAAAAGTAATCAAGATCTTAAGCATCTCCTTCGTAATTTAGTGTGTAGGTGTCAACTTTAAATACCTCATTTGAACTTATCATTTATAAACTGCTTGCCTGTCGGCCATAAAAAGCAGTCTAAAGAAAAATAATTTTAATTATAACTCGGGGGCAGTCTTGAACATACAACAAATGCGGTGTATTGTAGAATATTTGATGAAGCATTTGGAAAAGATTTAGAAAATGATTTATACGTTAACGGTAGAGAAAGAAAATGACACCCACCAATACACAACTGAACATGCTACTCGATATCCAATACAATTGACGAGTTGGAAATGTTGCAAATCTAATGAGACTGGCAACAGAGATTTCTACAGAGAAAGGCAAACAAGAGTTTGAGACAATTCCATTTAAATATAGACAGACAGACAGACAGACCGACAGACGGTACATTTAACAGACCATTAATTATTATTTCTCGTATTCATGGTATTTGAGCAACTTGTCGGCGTTGTCGTTGTGTTCGTTGACTTAAGGGAAGTTGGCGTTTTTCTTTGCTTTGCTGCAATCATTTTAATTGTCTTTGTTTGCGACTTGCTTTCGACTGGTCTAGCCTGGTCTAGTCTGGCTGCTAACTGACTGACTGGTGGTTTGTTGGCTTATATGGTTTCCCCACAAAAGTCATCCGTAAGCCAGTCCACACCAACAGGCAACATGCAAACTGGACCAAAGACAGATGGATGGCTTCATAAAATAGTTGCTCGTAGTTAAACAAATCAAAACACTACAAAAATTAAATGGAATTTTTTGTTTTTCGTTTTCTTTTCATATTTCGATTGCTGTTTTCGTTTTAGAGAAATTGGAAAATGTACAGAGAAAGAATGAAAATTGCTGCAAATGAAGACTGAAGCAAGATTATGAAAAATTATAACAGAAGTTACAAACGGCCAGAGGTATGGGTAACAAAACCCGTTCACTGAACTTTAAGAAGAAGGAAAAGCGAAAAGAAAACTAAAACTTAATGGGAAACAAAATAAAGAAATGTCTTCACAAAATATTTCCCCATAATATTTCATTTTTTTGTTTTTTCTTTTTTGTTGTTTTAATTTTAAAAATTATTGTGTTGCAAAATATTCACCACACAGAGACAGACATTTTGCTTTTTAATAGTCATTGTTAGTAGAAAAAAAATGAAATAAAATAAAATAAAAGAAAACAACAACAAAAAGCATCAAATTTGTAAAAAAAAAAAAAACGAGAACCATCAGTGATGTTTTTTTTTTCATTCTCCCATTACAATGCAGATAGACAGCCAGACGTAGTGAAAGATAGCCAGACAGACACCATAAGTATCATAGTCATCATCACTATTATTATCAGCCATGTTGTAGCAGATACCAGATACATGTTCTTGTAGTCATAATATGCGATTTAATAGAAACAAGAATAAAACAAAAATGATTTTTACAACAATGAAATGAAATGACTACGGCTCACAACTATAACGATTTTTTATTTGGGGATTTTGTATTCATTTTTTACTTGGCATTCCACAGGCAAAGCGGAATTTAAAAAAATTTTCATGAATTTTTATTAAATTTTTATTTAATTTAAAGGAAAAAAGGACATTACTTTCGATAAATCAAATTTGATTAATCGATAATGTCTCTGGAAACTTAAAAACGGTTCGAAGTTTATAATCGATTTGATTAATGTGATTTCCTGCAGTCAAGCCAACCAAATGGAATCAAGTGCCCGAAACTTGTTTCAAAAAAGCGGTTGTTCGCCTTCTTTAAAGTTTTGTGGAAAACGCTTGCAGTTTTCCAGAAGATTTAGATCCTCTAACGAACGTCGCTCTCAATGATTGAAGTAAACTTTGAAAGATTGAATAAAATAAAGCCATGTAATGTTAGAGATTGCAAAATCACTCTTCAATCCCATTCTAATGAACTAAAGACGCTCGTCTTGACGAAAAAAACTTAGTTATTCCTTTAAATAATATTTTCTTTAGTATTTATTTACTTGAAAACTAGATGACCGGACGAACTTCGTCCCGCCTAAAAGCCTTTTTCTTATTGCCCAAAACAAGTCACATTATATATTTATTGTAATACGCTGCGTAAAGCGTTGCTCCAAAACAAAATCAAACAGACTTACATGTTATATATGAACAATGTAATGTAGTTATAAAACATCGAATTAGCCGACTTATAGGTATCTCTTAAAAGCTATCTTAAGATAGCCACGCCCATTTTGGTGAGTTTGTCGATATCGACGAACTTATCCACCAAATTGCTGTCGTCTATGATCACTATATTCCTAAATATTCTATTTTAAAGGTTTGCCACGCCTACTTTTTGCTATATAGAATTCATTTTTAAACCATCTAAACCACTTATTTCTAAAATTAACACACACAACATAAGTAGTGTGAGAAACTGCAAGCTTATTGGGGACGCTTGCTGTAGACTGTCTAATAGTGAAGGTATGACACTGGCCATTTTATAGTCACCTCGCAGCAACTCGTTTCCTTGCCGTTCGCATCTTCGCTCTTTAGACCTTTCCTAAAACCCTGCATAATGCATTGCATGAGTAGGGACCATCCTCTGAGTGTTGGTGTTATATAAAAAAACCTGATGATAAGCTTTCGAACAAAAAAAAGATTGGTTGAAATCAGTTCAGTAGTTTAAGAGTTATAGGTATCACTTGAAGGGGGCGGGTTGTGACGTTCATTTTTGGTGGGATTGTCGATATCGACTCTATGAACTTATCTAACAAATTTTATTCGTCTACGATCAATATGTACCTAAATACCCTCTTAACATTTAGGGATATAAAAAATAGATGTTGTCCGATTCTCAGACCTACAAAAAATTCCATGAAAATCGATCGATCCATTTCGGTGGAGTTTAACCACTAACACCGTGACAGGAGAATTTTATATATTAGAAGATAAAACATCGAAAAACATCGATATATCGATGATTTATCACCGATGTTTTTTAACATCAATATTTTTTTCTTGATACCTAAAGATTTGATGATTCCCTTAACGATGGTGAATCCCTACGTGTCTTCCGATTGCTCTACAACCCGTGCAGAATGTTCCGAATTTGAAAATATAGTGCCGGAAGATCTTTAGAAGTTCTCTTGTTCTGTCCTTGTCGTATCGAGGTCAGAGACCCATGAATTTGAACAAAAAAAATATGAAACTCCTGTTGTTTCGTGCCCTCCAATAGAAAATTTACAAATTTATATTCCTGATGATAGTCATGGGACGGACAGAATGGAAGATTAAACATTCCCCAACAATCCGCTCTGACAATCTATCTGCTTGCTGGGTCCCAGATTAAATATATGGCACTTTGATTGCTAAAGAACTTGATTCGTTCCTATTATTGAAGGACTGAGGAAAAGTTGTTGCCATGCGTTACCAGGGTCCTGGTAGCAGTCAGAGATAGGAAGAAAAATAGTGGCCGTTAACTCAAAGAAGATAACTACACATAGTCCAAGTATGGGCCCTTATGATATCACATTGATTCTGTTTTCCTCATCTTAAAACTATTCGCATCTACAGATAATGCCACTAAGCTCCCCATATGAGATTATCTAAATGATAGACACCAGTGCATATTTTTCTTCTACAACCGCTTGGGCATGTACGTAGTAAGTGAAGAACAGTTTTTAGCTCTTCTTGAACTCTGTAACTGCTGCAAAAATCACTGGCCATATGATTTATGTATGGATGCTTTCTATCTACCTATGTAGTATGAGAGTTAACAGATGCTTTTAAAATTTTAGCAAACTTTCTTCCCTCTAACTTTGGCGAGATTTGCTGCGTAAAGCTGATTTTGCAATAACGGTATCATTCTAGGCATCAATTTTAAAATTACCGATTACCAGCGGAATTCGAATAATATTTCAGTTGTTGGGGCACGCCTAGCTAGTTTGTCCGCTCTGCAGTTTCTCGGTAAACCATTGTGTTCTGGTACCCATACAATGGGAGTTCCGTGTCGCTCTTTTGTTGGGACAGACTTGTCCCGTTTATATGCTATAAAGTTTCTCGGAAAAACAAGGTATCCAATGTGACGCTCTATTGTTGGCACACGTCTGGTCAGTTTATCTGCTCTACAGTTTCTTGGAAAACCATTGTGTCCTGGTTCCCGTATAATACGATTACTGTGTCGTTGTATTATATTGTTTGATCTAGTAGGTAAAGCCAAGATTCGAGTCTCAGACCAGACATCAAAATCAAATACAAAAAGTATTTTTCGGCGATTTCCTCTTAGCAGATTTCTGGCAAAAACTCTGAGAGTAAATATAATTTCCATGAAAAGTTTCTCAAAAATCTGTCGTTCGGAGTCGACTTTAAACTGTAGGTCCTGCTACTTATGTATAAAATTAACACAAACAACATAAGTAGTGTGAGAAACTAGGTCAATAATCCTGACTGAAGAGTTGTAATGACCAATTATGAATGTATTGTATTGCTTGGAGTTCCGCGTTTGCGAAAAATCATTCAAGAGGAAGTGGACCCAGTGCTTTGAATAATCATCACCCCATTGCTTCCTGTATATACTTTCGCCTAAAAGACTCAATAATGGTGTTGATCTATAATTATTGACTTGAAAAATCTGCCTGGATCCACATAGTTTCGGCTCAGTCGTACAACAGTAAATGGAATACGAAATGTCACATTAAATAAACAGAAATTAAATCTGATGGAACATTACCACACAATATCGTTATTCTAATAAAAATGTTGTTTAATTTCTAACCTCAGTAATAATTTATCTTGTTTAGATAGTTTACAAATCAGTTTCATAATTTTCCATACTTAATACCCGAGAGTGTGTAATAATTTTATTCAGAAACTTTTTGTTTTTGTTTTTGTTTTGTTATTTAATGTAAAATTTGTAAATGTTAATTTAAATATTTACTCATTACTTACATTACACGTGTATAATAAACATTTTCTCAATTGCATATGTATTGTGTGTGTGTGTGTGTATATATGTACACATTTATAGTGTGCATATTACGTATGATTAAATGAACACATTATGTATGTATGTATGTATGTATATAAATGGGGATGTACGATACGTACATAAATAATATTCTCGTGTTTGTTCAGATATTTATTTTAATTTTCTCACTAAATAGTGCTTTTTTACATTTCTTTTTATGTGAAACTTTTTTTTTTTCACTATTTCTAGTTCCTTTTTTGTTTTTGCTTTTTTTTTTTAGAGAATACTCCAGACAGTCAACTCGGCATTTCAATGATTGTATGTAAACAACATACAACAGTTAACATACAACGTACAATATTGGCAAAGTTAAAAAAATAAAACCAGAAACTTTTATAGAAATACATACATATGTATACGCACACATACATATATCACGTATATATATATCTATATACACGTACGTGTATATGTGTTTATATAGAAGAAGAGAAGAAAGAAAAAAAAAAGCATCCTACTGTAAAACTAAGGTTATAATAGGGAACCCTTAAGCCAGTTTTGTAAAATGTTGTATTCACAATTTCCAATTAAATCTTGGTTTAGAAATATGGGAGAGCGTATAAATGTTTATTTTGTTATATAGAAATAATTTAAGAGTCACTTGACCCCCAAATCCTCAGACGAATAATATTAACAAACAACATCATGGAAAGGTTAGCAAAAACGTATACATTTCTAAAATACTACTCAAAATTATAAAAATTCTGCGACCTGCGGATGGTATGTAGGTTGAAATACAAGAGAGCAGCTAAAGTATGCACTAGGGATGTCAATCGGGAAATCCGGAATCCCGAAACCCCAGGATTTTAGAGATTCACAAAATCCCGAATCGGGATTGTGAATTCATATGTAATTTGAAAAAGGTCTTGAAAAAACATTCTTTATCACTTGACTTCGATAATAGCATCTCAGATGAGGAAAACCCTACTTCCATTGATAAAAAATTATTTGATGGCATCAAAGAATGCAAAGTCCCTATAAAACAAATTAAAAGGGTGGTAACTGATTTAGATACTCAACTGTCCAAAGAAATAGATTTATTTACATCACGAGGTGGTAGAGGTGAATATTTACATGCTGCACACAGCTATCTTGGAACTATTTTACCAACAAATGTTGACTACGAGAAGTCTTTTTCAACGGCAGCGTATGTTGGCAACAAAAATCGTTCAAGCCTATCAGATCAAATACATATGTACGTGTGAATAATTTTTTTTTTTGTTACATTTTGTTTTGCTGTTTTTATATTTTATTTTTAATGACATATAATTCTGATATCCATAATTGGAATACAAATGATTTTGTTAACAAAATTTTTTTATTATTAAGAGAAAATCGCGATTTTTCGGGATTTTTGGATCCCGAAATATCCTGGGATTTTTAAAAATCGACCCCGTTTGGCATCTCTAGTATGCACTAAAGCCATCTAGTTGTTGTGGGTTCATTATTCGTGGCAATTAGCATGATTTATAAAAGCAGCGTGTATTCTATACAAATTTAGTTTCCAAACTATTGGGTTCTCGAGCTTATAAAGGTAGGCCAATCCCATATAAAATATTTCTCCTTATGGCCTGCATTAATTAGTATCCACCGCTACTATCCGTTTCTGGAGTGTCATATTTGACCTTTTCATTCAATTTAATCAATATACGCATAGTTTTCCTTCTATTAAAATTACCCGTGAGTATCTTCTTAAATCTTATTGTTTCAATTCTGCTGATTTTTAATGCACTTTTTATCATGTCATAATCTGACTTCTAATAATCCAGTACAGTTCTCTCTTGTAATTCGCAAATTATTTTGAAAATTTAAATATTTTGGAAAAATGTCTGAAAAGGATGATCGATATTGTAGAAAATTGGACTTGCTTGGACTATATACAAATTGAAGCATAATTTGTCCCTAATGAAGCCCAATTAGTGATATATACTAAATAATTTTGGAATTTGAAAAATCGGTGCTGCATATAAGTGAGGCTAAATCTGATAAAAAAAAATATGGAGTTGTGGCGGAAATGGTCCTGGTAAAAAATGGGACTTGCTGCAAGTATCCCATTATACCTCGGATTCCAAAACAGGTGTCCTTATCGGAATCGGCTATTATTTGGCAACAGAGGTATAGGCGGCGAAACTAATTGTTTTCTTCAAGTGATCTATATAAATCGGATAAAAAAAGGACTTGCTGGAGAAATGGGTCTACTGAGCTAGATAGACATGGTATCAAGGATTCCAAAACAGGTTACCTTACGGTTGGGCGCTACTTGGAACCAGAGACATAAGCGACGAAGCTAATTGTTTTCTTCAAATGAGCAACAAAAAGTTTCCATATACAAAATCGGATTAGCTTTTTTTTGACGGTTGACTTGTATTTTTTGGTAAATGAATTACTTTTTTTAAAAGACAACTTGCATTTGTTCCACTTTTCCAAGTTTTTCAATTATGTTAACTTAACAATCTCCGTTAACATAACATTTACTGAAAAAAAGAATAAACTTTCGTTGCTAACTTCACAGCAAACGTTGTTGTAATGTATGTAAATGCGATCGGGATTAGAATGAGTCACCTCGTCACCTGCATTAATAAATCACGTGTTAAACACATCAAATCCAAATGAGTGCAGTTTTGATTGATAACATTTCGCCACCTTTGTGACAAAACAATTTTTCCATTATACAGTCAAAGTCGTTTATAACGATCTTGATTATAATGAATTCTTGGTTATTACGTACATATTTTCAAGTCCCAACGTTTTAATAACAATTTTCAAAGAAAAAACTTCGTTTATTACGAACTCGTTTATAACGAATTCTCAGTTAAAAGGAACTACTTTAAATGATTCCAGTAATTAAATTTCATACGTTTTACCTTTTTTATAATGAACCCTTAGAAATAACTTTGAAGTGTGGAACTTTGCCTATAACAAACTATATTTTCTGGTCCTATGGAGTTCGTTGTCGGGTTTGACTGTAGTAGAACTTCGGGAGTTTCTTAGCGAAAAATGAATATTAAAAGTTTTAAAAGAGTTCAGCAGAGATCGAAGCATATGATAAGCTGAAAGCGCACGATATCGATCAAATTGTGGATGCATCAAAACTCTTTCTTATGCCAAAGTCAGATACTTTTGATATTCTGAACATAAGATATTAATTGCAAAGAGAGATTGCTTTTAAAATTCTTTTATTATTTTGAGCAAGTCTAAATGCGTATTTGGTTGTTATCTTTTCATGGGCATAAACAATTCATTGTTTTACAGCTCTGACACCAACAATATAGCAACGTAGTTAAATGGCAAATAGCGGAGGGAAAAAAATCAATAATAAATATATAGAAAAAAAAAGAAGGAGAAAATATTTATAAAAACTGAAATAAAAAGTTCAGAGCAGACATTCTTTTCATAAGCAAAAGTTAAGCAGTGATAATGAAAAACAGATAATATGGGAGTTTTCAACATTTTCGTTTTGTTTCGCTTTTGTTGGGAGCCTTTTATAGAAATTTTATTACAAAAAAAAAAAAGGATGTTCACTGGCAAAAAATTAAATGTCAAAGGTTAAACTAAAAAAACAAACACACATGGGAGAGGGAAAATAAATGAAACAAACAAAAACAAGAAGAGAAGAACAAAAGTAGCTGTAAATAATAATGAAATTTCCATATGGCTTTACAAAAATTTTGCTGAATTTATAATTTTTTTTGTTTTTTTTTTTTTAATTTAATAAAACTGGCTAATAATCGACAGGGGAGGATAGATAGGCTATTAAATAAAGTTTATGAATTTTTATTCATTTTTTTATCTACAATTTATGCTTTTTTATTCAATCATATGAATAAAATATTTTTAATTTTTTTTGTTTTAGTTTTAGCGGATTTCCTGTTATACAACCTCTCCAACTTTTGGTGGCACAAGCAAAGCAAAGCAAAGCAGAGCAGTCAGCCAATCAGCCAGTCAGCTGAGGTAGACAACCAGCGAGACAGACTTGTACTTACATTACGATGTTCATATAAAAATATAAGTGCACTGACTGTTCTTTGTCTGGTTAGCTGGGCAAAGAAAATAAGCCAGTAATAGTCGTAGCGTATATACACACACATATAGAGTACACCACTCCAGACGCCGAGTACCCGGTTATGTACTGTTATTCTCGTCTACACTTTACTCCACTTCAACAGTCATATGGTATTGTAAACCAAGCCAGTACATACATTTTTCGCTAATAAAAAGCCAACAACAAAATACTAACTGACTGACTGACTGACTGACGGAATATACAAAGTTTCCTTAGGTTGTCTGGATTGAAATAATTTTTTCTTTTTTTTATATAGGTTTTGTATTACTGTAGGAAATACAATCTCGCCGTTTTGTTTTATTAAAAACACACCAAAAAAAAAAAACTTTTTACTACACTTTACTATTGGCCAACAACAACAACAACAGCAACAGCAACAACAACATTAATATTTAAAAATATGAAAAATATTCTTTGATGTTTTCAATTCTTTTTTTTTTTTGTTGTTGTTTCCTTCATATTTCAGCACATTTTTTTTTTTTATGTGATGATGATAATTATTATGGTGCCGTTGATGATAATGCAGTTTCTATTGAAGTGGCTGTGTGCTGCGATGTTGTTGACTTTAGAGTCAATGGTCTAACAATGGTCTTGTTATCAACTGAATTGCAAAATATTTCCTAGAATTCATAATTAGTCAACCACAAATGTGAAATACGTATCTTTGTTTTTGTGTAACTGCTTGATGTGAGCCATTTAATAAATAAATTTCATAATTTTTAGGTGACCAGTTGTAATATTTTCGAGAATCTGATGCGGCACCTAAACGTTGCGATTAGTTGTACAACATGTTGGAGAAACGGTTGGTCATCTTCTTCATGCGTTTCAGCCGTCGACTTTTCAATTAAATTTACTAATGAATTGTTATTGTAGCAACCGACGACCAACCAGCCAGTTCCAACATAAAGGGGAAGCATTATATTTCCAAATTTTTGTGTACCTTTTTTGAACAACTTTGCTAGCTATCACTCCTAAGCTGAATGGAACTGTTTTTTAGACCACTTCACTCTTTACTTTGAATTTAGTTTGATAGTGACACAATATTCCTTAAGAGACAGATACAAGACGTTCATCTGATTACCGCTCAAAATCGCAAATAGCTTGTATTACGAGAGGCAGTAAATCATTAAAGAAAACAAATGAAACTTTAGTTCAACACTTGTTTGTTGAAAGAAAAATTCGTTTGAATAGTTGTAGTAAGATCATCATAGTCTACTAAATTGTATGTTGGTTCAAACTTTAGATCAGACATCTTCAACAAAGCGAAATATGAAAAAAATTTTCTTCAGGTATCGCCGCTCAGAAAATTTTTCAAAAATTCCAAGTTTCAAGAATGATAACGCCTTGTGCATGATTTCCCGTTAGATGACGTTGTTGGACTATTTTAAAGGTTTCCAAGTCTTTTTCATATGTGAAAATGAAAATTTCTTCTGAAAAGTGTATGCACTACGCGAAAGTAGTTGGCAGCCCTGCAATATAACTTACATTATCATTAGCCAATAGGAAAACAATGAAAACAATTTTCGTGACGTCATTCATTCAAGATGCGCAGAAAGTTTTAATTTTGTGTGCGTGATGGGGTAATCTTTAGTTTATCATTCTTATCCAAGTTCTATCGTTCGGAAAAGACTTTAAATTGTAGGTACCGCCAATCATGTGTAAAATTAACACACACAACGTAAATGTTGTGAAAAGTTAAGTTGTAATCCTGAGTGAACGGTTGTAATAACTAATTAAAAATGTTTGTATGTAGTCGCCTAGAATTCGACAACATCAAAAAGAATGTTCGAACAGACAAAATAACCTATTTAGATAGATATAAGCCTTCAAAACAACCAGAAAATTGTGATAATTGTTTAAGTCCAGAACAGAGTGGTAGGTAGATAATAAGACGAGCTTCCTTAGACAGCCGTAAGCAATATCTAGACTAAACACTATATAAACGATTTCAGAAGATACTTGTGAAATTATGCTATTTATGCTATATTTTTATTCCGGCTTGTCTGTAATATCGTCCGCTTATTTCTTTAGATTCAGACCTAACGATTTTAATTTATATTTTTGCATTTCATTATGGATCAGGTTATTCTTGTGTCCATTAGTCTACTATGTCCCACTCTGATGATAGGGGCAGCCTTTGAGAGACATCAGAGCGACTGCTGAATTTACAGATTTACATACTTGAGCCATCCTTGTATTTATTTACAGATAAATTCTCAAAGGACCTGGGATCTAGTAAAGAGTACTTCTATTCCTCTTTTCCTTTATAAGTGCGAATGCTTAGATTGCGAACTGAGATGTAGCTGCGTTCGGCTTTCTTATTTTTATAACGTAAACTTTTCGAATAGTTTACACAACTTCTTCAAAAATTCAATTAATTGTTACAATAACAATTTAAAAAGTTACGAATTGAAAAACAAGAATTTAATGAAAAATCAACAAAGTCTGACAAATAATTAAATTGACAGCAAATTCTAGGGAACGGATCAGTAATAGCATAATCAGTTTTGCAAAATTGAGTATAAATAAGATTATAACAGCGGAATTTACGACAAGGAATATTGAATTTAACAGATCTTAACAGAAATTCACAACAAATACCATTGATCAGGTTAATCACAAAGGATACATTTAACATAGTTCTTAAGGGTAGGCAGTTTAATGCTAGCCTCCTAGGCCACGCAAACAGAAAATTAGAAATTGTTTCTGCACGAATTCAATGTGTTCGCTGAAACATTATAGTGAGGATCCCGTAAAATGGATCCGTACTCCAAAATCGGTCTAACAAGTGATACAAATAGCTGTTTCGTAATATATGGATCAGAAAATTCTTTTGCCCCACGTTTTATAAAGCCAAGGGTGCTCCTTGCCTTATTTACAGTCAAAGTGATATGATCATTAAAGTTTAATTTTGGGTCTAATAGGATCCTAAGATCCATAAAAAAGTCAACATTCTCTAATTGATGACCTCCAAGCAAGTAATTAACCGCAATAAAATTATTTCTTGAGAATCGCATACATTTGCATTTTTTAATATTCAGCTCCATCATGTTGTACTCGCACCACAAAAAGAAAAGTTATTGAGATCATTTTGAAGATATATATGCTCGATTATATTATTGAAGAAGAGAAAAACTTTTACATCGTCAGCATACATCAAGATATTGGCGAAATAAATTATGTTGGGAAGATCGTTTATAAACAACGAAAAAAGAAGTGGACCAAGATATCTGCCCTGAGGAACACCAGATAGCATATAAATATACTTAGATAAGCTAGAAGTCGCCGTGGTCTAGTGGGTAGTGTGTCGGCTTTTTAGACGAAAGGCCTGAGTTCGAATCTCAGGTCAGACATCAAAACGAAAATATGAAAATACTTTTTCGTCGACTTCATCTGGCAAAAACTCTGAGAGCAAAAAATTGCCATGAAATGCTTCTCAAAAAATGTGTCGTTCGGAGTCGACTTTAAACTGTAGGTCCCGCCACTCGTGCATAAAATTAACGCACACAACATAAGTGGTGTGAGAAGTTAGGACGTTGTACAATAGGTCAATTCGACCACCGAGTACGTTACTTGTCGGAATTGACAAGTACACGTCCTCTAACCTTACCTTAAGCTATCGTTCGCACGTACGGTCTGCTCATGTATCTTCTTTGTATAATGGGATTATTATCTATCATTATCTCTCGCTCTATCTCTCGAACAAGTTGTATTTGAGATTGCGACTATGAACACTGTTTATTCAGTTATGCTCTATACCAGGATTGCTGCAATATAGGTGTCTGCGAAAATGTTTTGAATTGTTGTACTGGATGCAATGAAAATTAACTTTTCTTGAAGATTATTCACTTTGCAGGTGTCAAGGAGCATTTCGGTGATTATTTAATGGGAAAATATATGTAAGTTTTACATTTTAACCATTACATGTCAAATACGCCCAGACCAGCATTCGCACAAATGGCCAGATAAATCATTAAATCCGAATAAACAGAAACGAATTCGATTGCACTGCGGCGTATGCCAATCTTCAATGTGCTTCTTGGCATACATACATACGTATAACTAGCCTTCTCTTTTATTTGTATTGTAAGGTAAGAATTACAAACTGTTAGTGGATAATTTAATTTGAAAGTTTATCTTTAATTTTCAACTCATACAAATATTATTGAGTTACAAAAGCTTTTAATTAACCGATATTGAAATGCGTTTCTATTTAAAGGCCTGCGGAATACGTTTGCGGTTATACAGCAACATAATCATCATCATCATGCACAACAACAACAACTGTAAACAATTTATTTAAAGTGAATTGATTGTTGTAAACTCATTACAATTGCATTAAACCATAACAAAAGAAATAAAAAAAAGGCAAAAATGAAAAAAAAGATAAAAAAAAACACTTTAAAATCACAGAAAAGAAAATTTAGAGTCCGTCATTTAAAATTAAACCAACACACACAGCTTGTAAAACAACATTTTTAATGTTTCTTGTGTTGGCTTCATACAATTGAAGTCTCTTAAGGGCGCACAAGCCAAATGTGGTTTAAAGAAAGCAAAAAAAAAAAAACAAAAACAAACAATAACAAGAAAAATGAGAAAAAAAAAGGAAAACAAAAAATAATACAAACAAATAATATTAATGAAGTAGTTTGTGTTTTTCTTACACACTCACACACACATACACACACGTATATGATGTTTTCTTTTTTTTTTTTGGAGAGTAAAATAAGAGGAAAACTCATAATAATCTTGTTGTTGCTCATAATAATAATGAGAATAATGACAGAGACGTGGGCAATGTTAGCGGTGAAGTATAATTTACCATATAAACAACAACGAATATAATTAAAGTCAAAAGAAAAACAAAAATAAACAGAGCGCAACAAAAAACTACGACCATTGGCAAAAACAAAAAAAAAAGCGAAAAGAAAACGAAGAAATAATATTAAGAGTGGAACTATCGCAGTATATGGCAAGAGTAAGAACAGCAACACCAACAACGAGAGAAACATGAAGAAAATTAAAAAAAAAAAATGAATAAAAATTTAAAGAGAATAATTACAATTGAGACTGGTCAAGATGGTTTGAATGGTTGCCCTACATCGACAACACTCACTCCCACTGGAATGCATCACAAGAAAAGCTTAGTGCGGAGACATGCTAGATTTTAAGAGAATGAAAGAAATTCCATAGTGAGATATCGCTTTGTATACTTTTCATATGATGCGGTTCCATATTTTATATGGCAAAGCTTTACAGAGTGGCTGATATATAATGAAACAAAGTACAGCGCTATTGTTCGAAAGCAAAAAATGTTGGAAATAATATCAAATTTTAGAATCAGTTTATAATTTGATCGAATTATGGCCTTCAAACGGCCGACAGAGCCATCACAGGCTGCAAGAAAGTGGCTCTGTGGTATTTTGGCCTATTCCCGACGAAGAGCCGTCTTGAGATGATCGACACTTTAGTATTTTTTAGTGAGAACCTTACTCTCCAAAATGCCCTAGGCGCAAAAGTCCATCGGATTGAGATCCGGAGATTTTGGTGGCCATTGTGCGGTAGAAATGACGCAAGGAACCTTCTTTTTAAGCCATTCCTGGTTGACGCGTGCTGAGTGCGGTGGTGCTGAGTTCTGTTGGAATGTCCATGGTCTGCGGCCGAAATGTTTGTCTGCTTAGGGCTTCAATATTGTCTTTAAGATATTTTCCCGATAATATTCGGCATTTATTTTGACCCCACGGTCGACAAATACGAACGGGGAGCGACCTTCGGCCGTTACGGCGGCCCACACCATTACCATTGGCGGCGCTTGAGTTCTGGTGGCCAATCACAGGTGTAAAATTTCGGCAGACCTCTTTAACAAGTAAACCCGATCATTTTGTTTGTTTCACAAACTGCTCAATTTGGAATGGCTTCTCATCGGAGACAACCAAATTCGGACAACTGGCCACTTTCGTGCAAGCGAAGTAACTCCTTGGCTCTTTACAGTCTAACTTTTTTTCTGTCCATTCGGTGAACTCTTACAATATTTGGAACTTCAATGGCTTTAGTCTAAGCTCATTTCTCAATATGTGTTGCATCCGGTCTTGCGTTATGTTCAGTTCACGAGCAATTTTTCTACCACTGTGGCGTGGATTTCAATCAAATCCGTTTTTTTTTTCGTCCACTTTTTGGACGCGATGCAACACTGTCAATATCACGGTAACGAGCAATAGTACGAGAAACAAAAGATTTATTCACATTTAAATGCTGGAGGGCTCTAATGATAGCCCCCTGTGATTTCCCAGCCAAATATAAAGCAATCACACTATCACGCTTGAATTCCATTACGATTAACTTTTTTTATGAATGCAATAGATCAAAATTGCTTTTGTAAGCTTGTAAATAATAAAATTAACTGTCTATGGAATAAAGCTGTCAGCGGTCAGATATGTGGTTTACAAATGATAACAACCTGATGTTTCAATACATATCAGCCACCCTGTAAATATGCCTTGTTTCAAGATAATAACGTGAAAACCTTGTAATTTGTATTCTGGATGAAATAAATGCAATTACGCTGGGTAGTATCAAAAATATTGTCTATTGGAAAGTAGTATCTGTGGCAGTATTACTAGTATTAGACAACATACTACAACGCTCTTTTTTTCCTTAATTAATTATTAATTATTTTTCGATATAAAGCTGGGTTTTCAATGAAGCTTTTGTTTAATTAGAGGACTTCGGCCTTGCCATTCCCTATAACATCGTGGCCACTGTATTGGTTACTGCAATGGATCATTTCGACGTAGTATTCATACATTGTTGCCGACATTTTAGGCTGTCTAACTAAATCAAAACGTTTAATATTACTGAGATGACCAAATATGAAATTACTTTTTCTGAAAACTTCGCGAGCAATAAAGCCAAAATCGGTCGTGTTGTAAGGTTTGCTGCATTGTTTTATTAAAACTTTATGGCATCCAGTTCATGATCTTCAATTGCATGCCTAAAGTGGTTCTTTCGGGAATTTTCGAATTTTCTTTCAGAACAAAAGTCATGTGTAAACTTAAGAGATTTTAATCAGATACAATGGCTTTTCCATGGTCACTTTGGGTTCTTCGAGAGTCATCTGTGAGTATATTGCTTGCTGTAGAAAAGCTGAAGAAAATTTCGCTAAACTTAGTAAGCCTCTTCTCTAGCACTCTATTAGCATATCTAAGTTACTATAAATGGTCAGCCGGCTATAACTGTTGCATGTGTTAGACTTTATTGAAACGAAGGGGTAATCGAGATACAAAACACGTCAAACTACAATATAAGATAGACTCAATTGCGCAGAACGCAGAGGAATTAACAAAATCGGTTTACCGTCACACTTTCACCAAACGAAGCGACATTTTTGGCAGTGCATATACTGTTATGGAGTACATGTCGTAAGGAATACATCGTTAAAGTTTCCATCCCTTTTATATTTGAAATTTTGGCCAATTTTTAAGTAGATTAGAATGTCTACGATATACAGTTACGCCTAAAAAATGGCCATCTTTGAATCAAGGCTTCTGTTGTAAGTCTTAACTATTTTGACGTATTTTTGATAGTAAAACCATCCATATTGGTAAACGACATATCTTACACTAGATAAATAACGAACGATGTTTAAAGTTTACTGCCTTGCAAAAATGGCGAAGGGATAAATAGGTTTTTTCGGTTCGTACAAAATTTAGCAATAAATATGGGGCGTATTGATTTCGAAACTTTGTCTAATCCTATGAAGAATTGTTGTTTTGATGAGTTTTTTTTTTCTCAACTATATTTTCGGACATTGTATACCGATTTACAAAGATGATCTAGGAAAAACCGGTTGTTAGGTTTCCCTGATTTCTTTTAAAGACAAAAAAATTCTTATTTTAAACATGTGTTTACGAAAGTATAAATTAGAAACCATTTAGTCAGAATTGCCAACATTAAACCGATTTTTTACGATTTTTTTTTCTTTTTTCTAAAACAATCATACCCATCAATATCGTATAGGGTGTAAAGAAAGAAATAAAATTTTGCAGAAACAAACGATAATAAAATAATAATAAAAAAAAAAAAATAAACTCTCAGCAACTACATCTTCCTAGTGAAAGATGATGATGATGATGAGGGAAGGGAATAAAAACAAGGCGCGGTTGTGTGCGACACGAGCTGATATTAAATTATAAACAATCGAAATGGAAAATTAATCAGAAAACGAAAAAACAAAGACAAAAGAAAATTATAATTTTTTTTTTTTTAAATTAAATAAAATAATTAAAAAAAAAATTGAAAATGAAAACGAAAAAAAAAATGTAGAGAAATATTTACCTTGAAATAATTTTGCTTTAAATAATAGAAGCCAGAATTATTCTGATAGCAACTGGGTGGTGATGTTGGCGGCGGCGATGGTGGTGGTGGTGGTTGTTTTTAAATAACTGCTTGGGTTGTTCAATTGCTGGTTGATGGATGATACTGCAGTTAAACGCACACAGAGTGTAGAAAATTTAGAAAAAAACGAGTTGTTGTTAAAGAAAATGGCAATTTAAAGTGAAGTTTTTTTAAATTAAATTAAATTTTTTTTTGAATACTTTAAAACAAGAATTTCTTTTATTTGCTTTATTTTAAATTTTTTTTTATAATTTTTCCTTTCTTTTTTTGCTTTACTCTTTTAATTTTCTTGTTTGGCTTTTTCGTTTTATTTTTTTTGCTAGAATCATGCCATTTCTTTTACTCTCTTTAGTGTTGTTACATTGTTTTCATTTTGCTCTGCGCCGTTCGTTTGCCTATCAGACCATCTTTATTTTGCAAGGATATTTGGCATTGAATACACCAAACACTAAAAAAAAACCATTAACGGCATACACTCATCTTATACGCACACACACATACAATTACACTTGCTCTCACTCGCTTATACAAACATATTTAAAGGCTGTAGGCTTTTTACGATGTTATTTGTAAAACGTTGTTTTTGCAGAGGCTCAACTTTGATAGCCAAACGAAACGAAAAGAAACGAAACGAACGAAACTGACTCAAAGAACGAAACAAAGCGTAAAAAAGAAGAGGAGTACAAAATTTATTCTCTCTCTTGCACACACAAACTCTTACACACACACACACACGCGTAATATTTTTTTAGGAAATAATTTTTTTTTTTCTTGAATAGATTAGAGGAGAGCGTAGTGGAAGAATAAATAATAAAAAAAAAAAAGATACAACAACCCAATCAAATCAATAGATTTTCATTTTAAATTATTTGCACTTAATTTACGGGGATTTTTCTTTGCTTTTCAATAATTAAAATATTTTATTATAAATTTTTTAATATAATATTTCCAAGACACAAATAAACAACACTTTTATTATTCTTTTAATAATTTTTATTCTTTTTTTTGTATGAATAACGCGTACCGTAAAATGTTCGTTGCGTCTTTAGTCGTGCTTTGTTCAGTTTACAATACAGACAAATAAATCGAGGCAGCAAATGGTCTGGCCGAAGCCGCCTTGTTATAATTGAAACAACAACAAATATAACAGGCTACACTAACAATAAGAAAATAAACGCACTTTTGAGATAAATTTTAATGTTAATGCCTTACGAGCATGCAAATAGGAAAGAGACAACTATATTGTTAAGCATATAAACTTTATGCCGCATAACAGTATCTAGAGAAATGTCATGTCGTGCATTTCCCTTGGTTATTGTGAATGACAACCATTAAAATAGTGACAGCTGTTTTATGTTTTGATAACACATTTAATAAAACAACAACAACAACCTATAATGCATGCAACGCCAACATGGAAATGGAAATACAGAGCAGGCAGAGAGAGCAACAAAATGGAAGAAATGTTTTGTGTTTTTTCATTAATGAAAAAAAATGAAAGGAATTATAAAAAATTGGTTGTATTTATTTAAAAATAATTTTAATTCAACCTGAGCAAGCACTTCGTTTTATTAAGACACACACTTTAGTTTATTTTTTGCTTCTTTTTAATTTTAATTTTTTCTTTACTTTCAAGTCTCTCACTTCGTCGCTTTACCGCACGCTTTACCGCTTATTTATCACTGACTAATCGTTATCGATGGCTTCTATTAGCTTTATTTTTCGTGTTTACCTTCTCCTTTTATTGTTTACTTTTTGGCTAAACTGTCAAATCAGTGTTGAAAAATTTAGTACTTTTGCATTTCATTTAAAAAATACCGCAGTTTACCGAACTTACCCCGCACCTTCAGTACTATTTTCATCAAATTTGTTTTTGTTCGCTAAAAAAATAAATATATATTTTAATAAACAATTCACCCATTCTTTTTCCGTTTCCGGATTTATTAAGTGAGAATTAAAAGTCATGTTTGTTTAATGTACTCTGTAGTCTATCTGTCTAATTATAAGTTAAAGTAGCCTTAGATGCCCAACGGGCCACTGTTCAATCCAAGGTAAGACAAAACCAAAACAATAACGGCGTTATGTTGTAGGTGGAAAAAGTAGGTGATAAGAAAAGGTAAGGTAAGCTAAACAGCTTGTGTGTAGTTAGGGGGTTTCAACCCTAGGTTCGGACGAACCGGAAACGTAAATGAAAAACTACATGGAGGATCGAATTGTGGTATTTTTGAAAAACAAAAAAAATTTTCATGAGCAAAAAAAAGGGAAAAAAATTCCTTTTTTGGAGTGTGTGGTGAATTTTGCAGTTGTGGTGAGTTTTAAAAAATGTGGTGAATTTATCCGATGTGGTGAATAAAATCTAAACTCACCAAACTGCCGTTATTCGAATTGAGTACCGTATTACCATAAATACATGTACTTTATATCGTGATTTTGATGGTGTATGTCTAGAATTATTAATTTTCACATCTGTTAGTGCAGGCATTTACCGAAATGTCTAGTTATATTGTATTAAAACAATGTTGCCATTCTAAAAAATTAAAATTGGAAAACTGCATACAATGAATTATTAAATTCGAATTATTTTGTAAATGAATTTTTGACTAATTTCCCAAAATACTTTTTCAAATTTGAAATTCTTTGGCTTAAAGAATGTGTGTTAATAATTTTAAGGTTCATGTCAAAACTAACCATCACTTACACTAAGTGTCTTGGCTAAACTTTATACAAACTGTTAAAGAAATCAAGAGCATTTTAACGAATATTATTGAAACTTATTCAAGCAGTTTTTCACGTATTGTATGTATCAGTGAAATAGTACCATTAGCTAGCTCAATCATAAAAACCGTTATATACAAAAAAAGTTTCCGTTAAAAACATTTTTTGAAACTTAAACATTTTGTAACATACCGACTTTAAGCAGTAGGTCGCTCCACTCATTCATATACACAATATTAAATTATTTGCACTTATTTCTAAATGCTACATCCATCAATGGTATTTTGCAAAAACAGGTTGAATAGATGGCCGTCTCCCTAAGTTATTCGGATGGACCCACTTTCCTATTCCTGCAACCACTTCGGCCTTCCGATGAAGCGACTCAAACTGGCCAATGTCAATGTGTGACAGATCACGAAGAACATCTTTCTTCATTGACATAGTGCCAGGCATGTTCCTAGTAGGTGAAGAATAATCTCATCCTAGGCTGCAGTTTTTCGGAAATCACATGCGAGGTGTAGCCGTAATGCATTGTAATGAGAGATGGATGAATGTGCCATGCCTGGCCAATTTATCTACTCTGCAGTTACCTGGAATATCATTGTGTCCCGGAACCCAAATAATATGGACTTCGTATCTTTCCGTCACCTTGTTCAGATGTCTGCGACAGCCGTACACCGTCCTACATCACGGTAAAGTCCAGTGCCTTAATCGGAAAGTATAGTAGTGTTTCGATTGGGGATGTTTGAATCCCAAATAATTATAACCGCAGCCTGTATTGAAAACACTTCCGCCTGTAAAAACGCTGCAGTAAACTTGCTGCCTAATTAGTTTGGCTATTCCTATAGACTATGAGTAAATTCTGCAAGTAACGGGTATTTTCAGTTTCAATCCATCAGTAAAGCATGGTGTCCTTTAAGAAATGCGTAGCACATTTTTCCCAGACCTCTTTATCCGGAATGATCGTCTTGAATTGCATTGCGATCGTCCAGAGACGTCAGCCGAGCCCAGTCCCAGCGCCCCTTTAAAAATATCAAGCGGTGGGAGGCAAATAATTATTTCTAGTGCCACCGTAGGAGTAGTACGAAGGCAGTATTAATCAGATCTTCACACACAGGCCTTTACATCCGCTCTACCTCCAGGAACGCAGCCAGAGTGTATTCCTATCGTACAAGAGATTTCTCTTCATGTACGTAAAGCTATGTTTCAACCAACTTTTCCTTATTGTACGCAAAATACTTTCATTGATGATCGGACGAGGAGGATGTCTATGAGCTTCTCCAAGGTTTTCAATAAGACCGAGGAGAGACTTATGGGTGTGTAATCTTTAGATATGCTATGTGAGTTTCTTCGAACATTCGGCATAAAGACCACTCCCACTTTACGGCATTTCGAGGGTATGTATCCCAGCCGAATACTGCCAAAGTAAATTTTCGCAAGGAGTTCGATATGCCCCATCCTCAGATGCTGTAAAGGGCAGCATAGTCCTGCAGGGCTAAACGATTTAAATCCATTTATCGCCCATTTGACTGCTCTTGCAAACACATTTGAGTTACATTCTACCGGGAATCCCATTCTCGGATCATTTGCTCTAATACTCTAGTTTTGTGTAGCTGAAAAGTATCAACAAGAAGTTCCAGAGTCTCTTTCTCAGAGCTAGTTCATCATCCATGGTTCCTTTGCAGCACACATGATACACTGGATGTAGTTGCCAGAATACTGCTAAACCTGAATATTTCATTGATATGTACGTTGCCACTTTGGTATGTCTAAGGATTGTGTTATATTTTTTGAGGGATGCTTTGTAGCGTTCCTGCGTGGTATGCATTCCCTGACTTTCTTGCTACATTGAAGAGTCTGCGGGACTTCCTTTCTGAGTCTATCCTAATTCTCGTTCCAAAATGAAGGCTTTTTCTTCTATTAAAGCTCTCTTTGGACATTCCTTTCCGATGAAAAATTTATTTGTAATACCTTCAAGCTTCGCAGTACTATCAATCCTATTGTAAGTGTAACTGGGCTATACAGGTTACAGTACGTTTTCTTAGGATTTCTAAACGTCCTATCAAGACACAATTCAGAAATTTATGAGCAGAGAATCGAATACTCTGCAATCTTTGACGTAACCGTACATGTTCTTCGAGGGAAGTATATCCAATACCTCTTTTATGTTTTTAGTACCAAGAGTGAGTTGGGCAGCTCGCCATTACAATTACTAGAATTAATAAATTCAAAGAGTGACTCGCCCCTCGTTCGTTGACGTCAGTGTACCCCCATATATTATGATGAGAGTTGTAATCGCAACCTATCAGTACTGGATCTTCTTCTTACTGGATCTGATGGTGGGTGATCTGGCAGGATCGTGTGTAACATGGCTTGAGTATGTCAAGTACTGCCTACTGTCGATCTCCGTGCTTCCTGTACTACATACTGAACCAGCCTGTAGTTCTTTTATTATTTTGACAGAAGTAACTACAACAAGGTGACATTTATCAACTGACATAGTTGAGAAGTCCTTATTGGAAAACCAGAAACGAGGAAACGTGTTCTACCTAGATCAAATTATGTATTCACAATAAGTCGCATATTCCACGTATAGGGTGGCCCATTTAAAAGTTTAAATTAAAAATTAAAAATAAAAAACCGTGTGATTTTGCCAAAATTATTTTTTTTTGATGCGAAGTGCAGTTATTTCAATCAGAAATGGAATATTATTTTATTCATGAATGGTCTCACTGTACCTTATTCGATCGGAATAATTTTGGTACACTTTTTCATATGTATGGGGTCGTATCTCGGCAATGGCATCACGCATGTTGGTCCTTAAACGCTTAATAGTCTATGGCTAGTCGGCATAACGTTTTTTTTGTTAACGGCGCCCAACAGAAAATATTCCAATGATGTCAAAACACAGCTCCATGGCGGCCAATTTAGATCACCATTTCGGCTAATTAAACTGCCATAAAACGAGAGGTGCAGGAAGTTGCATCAACCTGTTGAAATCAAATAAATTGGTTATCATGGTGCGATAAGGGTCTCCATTGACAGTAGTGATTGCGTTGTTCTCATTTTCAAAGAAATTTCGAGCAATAATACATGCGCTCCTTAAGTCATACCAAACAATCACTTGTAATGGGTGAATTGGCTTCTGCAAGGCCTTGATGTGGGTTTTCAAAGAAATATGGGCCAATGGTTGCCTCCCCTCCATAAGCTGCACCAAACAGTAGGTTTTCTGAGCTCCAAATATGGCAATTTTGCTTATTTACGTACCCACCAAGATGAAAATGAGCTTCCTTCGAAAAGATAATTTTTTGTGGCAAAATCGACATCATCGTGCAGTTTCTAGTTGGGCCATCTATTCCAATAAATCCCAACATTGCTCAAGCGTAAATCGATTCATTACGTTCAGTGGGGATAATGTACTGAATTTTGTAACAGAAAGAATGACATAAGCATTGCGAGATTCAAAATGACAAATGTTTAGTTATAGTTTTTCGCCCACATTATATCCGTTCGTGTTCGTTTAAGCCGAGGTATGCGCAACCCATTGAAAAACTTCATTTCTGTTACTATATGTATTTGGTACACAATTTCCATCTCTTTCATTGACTTCCTTGGTCCTTACACTCACAACCTTGTTTTTTTCTTTTCAACACAACGTGAATAGGATGATTCCCCCCTCATTTAAAGAAATCTACTTCAAATTAAGAAAGACAAATTATTTTAAAATTGATTTGCAAAAATTACACACACAATCACAGTTCTTTGTTTTTTTTTTTAATTTAAATCATTGATTTAAGGAATCTCTATTAGCAGAATTTGATTTTTTTTCTTCTTTTAAAAATATTTAATTAGAATTGCAACAATAAATTACACAAAGAGTAAATTCTTTTAAATTTAAACAAATATTATTAAAAAAATTAATGAAAATGAAAATTCTTTAGAACAAAGTTTTATAGGGATTTCGTTTGCAATCACTTTTGTTGTTTTGTTGCATTTTTTATGAGAGAAAAAATAGAAAAAAAAAATAAACAAAAATGCAAACAATTTATGAAATTTAACAATAAATTTAAAATGTCATGTAAACCTGCATTTATTTATTTTCTTTACTTTACTTTAATATGTGCTTCCACTACCATTTCTTCACCATCCAAACCATGTGGCATGCTACCACCCACAGTATATCAATTTAAAAGTTAAACTCTGTTTCAACAAATTCTCTCATATTCTTTCGGTTTTTCTTTTTTTTAATATTTTTACTCAAAATATTTATGAGAAAAAGCAGGTGAGGTACAGATGGTCAAGTTAGACCATTGGAAATAATGTCAAAATTATGAGTCACCAGCAATTTTGAGGTGCAGCAATAAAATTTGCATGTGGCTCTTCTTACAACAAAATTTTTATCGTTATTCGATGAATTTTTTAATGATTTATGGCTTATTTGCTATATGCTTGCGAGTCTCAACGAAAGTTTTTTCGTAATTCATGATTTTAACGTGATAAAGATTTAATTTTTTATATGCGATCAACTTTCAGAGGATTCTGTTGGAACTGACAAAATTTCTTTGGAAACAATAGTTTTTCCTGTCTTGAGAGAATCTTTGAAATACTAACTGTGCGGCTAAAGAAAACTTTGCTATGCCTAGGGCCCACCGTAAATAGATGTATTTTACGAGGAGTGCAAATACCTACATACATACATAATTGGCTTTTACAACCCTTCAGTCAGGATTACGACCTAGCTTCTCACACCACTTATGTTGTGTGCGTTAATTTTATACAGGGCGAGACCTACAGTTCAAAGTCGACTCCGAACGACAGATTTTTGAGAAGCTTTTCATGGCAATTTTTTTGCTCTTAGAGTCTTTGCCAGAAATCTGCTGAGAAAAGTCACCGAAGAAATATTTTTCGTTTTGATGTCTGAACTGGGATTCGAACCCAGGCCTTTCGTCTAATATGCCAACACACTACCTACTAGACCACGGCGACTACGAGGAGTACAAATGTTTTTGTTAAACAAGTCCACCTACTTCAAAAGCATTAAACAGGATCCACATTCTAACGGTAAACTAAATAAACTTATTGGAATCAGTAAAAAAAAGAAACAGAAAATCCACACGTTGTCTTAGAGAAGCCAATGTACCCCTTACGAGTGATGGTTTTGTACGGCTTCTGGATTGGAGGCATCATTCGCCTATATTTCTTTGAAAATCAGGACGGTGCAATCATTACGGTCAATGGACCATTATAACCGATTTCTTTGTATTTGGTATTGATGTGAACAAAGTTTGGTTTCAACAGGATGGTGCAAATTACGCCACATCTCATGTCACAATCGATTTATTGCAATGATGATATCAATTGTCCTCCAAGGAACTGTCGTTTGACACAGTTGGACTATTTTTTATGGGTCCTTGTTAAAGAAAAGTTTTATGCCGATAAACCAATAAGAGAATTGAGCAAACGAAGGTCTACATTCGTGATGCCATTAGCGAGATGCAGCCCCATACACTCGTAAGAGTACAAGAAAATTAGTTCCATCGGAGACCAGCCGCTGCGACCATAGGAATGGAGCAAGGAAGGAACAATTGTATTTCACAACCAAAAAAATAAATTAATTTGCGTTTTTGTATTATAGAAATTTTTTAATTTAAACTTTTAAATGGCCCACCCTATATAATAATGAATGGTGCTGTCAGCTATAAAGAGCCCAAATTAAGAGTGGAAGGTTATTATGGACATTAAAAAAGATTTGAAAATATTCACAAAAAATTTATCTAATGGAAGACCCCATCAAATAAATTCGAACATACAGGGTGGTTGATATATAATGCAACAAAGTAAAGCGCTATATTTTTTTAATTTTTTTTTTTAATTTTATTGTTCAAAAGCAAAAAATGTTGGAAATAAAACCAAATTTTAGAATCAGTTTAGATTTGTTCGAATTGGCTACCTTTTTTACGAATTTTGGCCTTCGAACGGCCGACAAAACCATTACAGGCTGCATGAAAATGGCTCTGCGGTATTTTGGTCCAATCCCGGCGAAGCGCCGTCTTGAGATGACCGACACTTTGGTATTTTTTTGTGAGAACCTTACTCTCCAAAATGCCCCAGGCGCAAAGGTCCAACAGATTGAGATCTGGAGATTTTGGTGACCATTGTGCGGTAGAAATGAAGCGCGAAACCTCCTTTTTAAGCCGCGTGCTGAGTGCGGTGCTGCTGAGTCCTGTTGAAATGTCCATGGTCTCCGGCCGAAATGTTTGTCTGCCCAAGGCTACAATACAGTCTTTAAGACATTTTCCCGATAATATTCGGCATTTATTTTGATCCCACGCTCGATGAATACAAGCGGGGAGCGACCATCGACCGTTACGTCGGCCTACACCATTACTATTGACGGCTTTTGAGTTCTGGTGGCTAGTCGCAGGTGTAAACTTTCTGCTGACCTCTTTGGCAAGTAAGCCCAATCATTTTGTCTGTTCACAAACTGCTCAATTTGGAATGGCTTCTCATCGGAAAAAACCAAATTCTGTAACTGGCCACTTTCGTGAAAGCGAAATAACTCCTTGCCTCTTTCCAGTCTAATTTTTTTTTGTCCATTGGTGAGCTCTTTCACTTTTTGAAACTTCAATGGCTTTAGTCCAAGCCCATTTTTCTGGCGATATGTTCAGCTCACGAGCAATTTTTCTGCCACTGCGGCGTGGATTTCGATCAAATCAGGCCTTCACTTTTCGGATAATTTCTGGTGTTGTTTCCGTCTTTTTTCGTCCACGTTTTGGACACGATGCAACACTGCCAATATCACGGTAACGAGCAATGGTACGAAGAACAAAAGTTTTATTCACATTTAAATGCTGGAGGGCTCTAACGATAGCCACCTGTGGTTTTCCAGTCAAATATAAAGCAAATTCTATGACGAATAACTTTTTTTCTGAATGCAATAGATCAAAATGCTTTTGTAAGCTTGTAAATAATAAAATGAACTGTCAGTGGAACAAATCTGTCAGCTGTCAGACGAGTAGTTTACAAATGATAACAACCTGAAGTTGGTTGCAATACATATCAGCCTTATTGTAGTTATCGTTAGCCAGTTCACATCATGGCCACAAATCGCTTGAGCAAAATATTCAATGCGACGTGAGCTTGGTATCCAGATCATCCCAGTTGTAGTCGGCATATCAGTAACATAACATGTAACGCATAGCGTAGGGTATATAAATTTTGTTTGTGAATGTAGATATTTACGTTTGGCTATTACACAATTTATGTGTATTTTAAGTGTTGGCCATATAATACCTTTCATTGGTAAATTTTATTATTATTTTTTACACACACACACACACACATCCCTATGCAATCATATAAATATATAAAGTGCATTCAGGCCACAATATGTTAAAAAGAAAGCAAAAAAAAGAAGGAAAAATAATTTAAAAAAATAAAAATAAAAAAATAAATAAAATTAAGTTTTAACTAGAGAAACAATATTTTCACCACAAATTTATGGAAAATTTCTTCCTTTGCTCCGGCATACATTTATGGGGAAAATTATAAAAAAACCACCAACAGGAAGAGGACTATTAAAGCCATTTTTTCTTTGAATTTTTGTGGTATTAAATAAAAAAACGGCCTTAAATGGTTACGAGTATTTCTTGAAATAAGTAGTTTTTATGTTGAATTATTTTTAATTCGAATCATTTTTGCTAAGGGTAGTCTAAATAATATTGTACAGATTTTGTATAAAATTTTTATTTTAAACCTTTAGTGAAAGACCTTAAACAATCCATTTTATGTATGAAAAAGGCAAACGTAAAGTTAAATTTTAAAATTTTAAATTCTTAGCAGAACTATCTTACTTTTGCCTGCAAATAATAATTATTGACAGTAAATAATGAAGTAACTGAACGATATATTTACATTGTCTTTGTGTGTTACCACAGAAATGTTTTCTACCAGACTGTATTGAATAAAATTTGAACAAAGAAATATAAGACCTCAGATGTGAAGTAACAAATATACGAGGTATATTTGAAAAGTAACATGATTTCCCTGCTGCTAAATAATGTGAAGCAATTGCTCACGGCTTAATAATTATATTCAAGAAAATAAAACACTTTGCATATCTCAATTCATTTTTAGAAGTCGTCGTGGTCTAGTGGGTAGTGTGTTGGCTTATTAGACAAAAGGCCCGGGTTCGAATCCCAGGTCAGACATCAAAACGAAAAAATATATCTTCGGCGACTTCCTCTCAGCAGATTTCTGGCAAAGACTCTGAGAGTAAAAATTGCCATAAAAAGCTTCTCAAAAATATGTCGTTCGGAGTCGACTTTAAACTGTAGGTCCCGCCATTCATGCATAAAATTAACGCACACAGCATAAGTGGTGTGAGAAGCTAGGTCGTAATCCTGACTGAAGGGTTGTAATGGCCAATTATGTTATGTATATCTCAATTCATCAGATTTACTGTAAAACTATCTGAATTGGGGCATATTGTACAACGACGATGGATTTTACATGGATACCTGTCCGCGTGGACCTAATCCCATGGTGCTCTTCGCACGGGGTGAAATACAATGCCTCTACCAACATCCCCAGATGTAACAGACTGCTACACCTGAGTTCCAATTCGAAGCCATGTATTTGGCTCGCCCTGTTCATTATATTTTCGCACACTGTTTTCTGTAACAATAAATCCACTATGGACGGGTGACCCATTTTGAACTTCTTGTCAGAATTTCTTGAAAATAATATTATCACATCGCCATTTGCCTTTACGACTTTTAATACAAAATACATCGAATGTGTTTTCCAAGATTTATTCTTCTCTTATTAATTATTTTTATCGAGAAATATATGCAATCTACCTTAAATACCTCAAAGGGCCATTTGACCCTCTTTGGTTGGAAGAGGAATATGTGAAGTATCGGTAGGTTTAGTGTTAATTACCATAGATATCTAAAGTTAAAAATTTGAATAAACAATTTGTCATAAACAATTTGAAATAAAATTTACGACTTAAATTTTACAGTTTTCCAAATTTTAAAATCACTATCACTATCACAAAAGGCCCTTTGCAGAGTTATTCATAGTGCACGAAATTTACTTTGCTTCGCTACTAGAAATGTATAGTCACGACAATATCATTGCCTGTAACCACATCCATCACCGCTTCTCGGAACTGTTACATTGTATTGGTGGTTATTCTTCTAGATCTCTGGTAATTGCTTTCTGTGGATCGATTTGCAACGCAACTGTGGTAAACTTAGTGAGTTGTAGGTTTCAAAGCGTACACAACAGAGATCAGCAATAAGTTTTCAAAACGATGAGTAGGTTCGAGTCATATTTATAATTTCAGATACTTATACACATTCATACTTATTTTGATATCATACTCATACTCCTCATACTCAAAGTTGGAAGTATTCGTCGTATTCATACTTAATAATACGCATGATGTTATTGACTTCGGCTCGTCTCTACTTAACATTTACTCGAAGCACAAAATAAGTATGATTCGCGTACGAACACTACTGCGTTCACAAGAAAATTGTGTGTATGCTTTGCTTGTTGTCTTTGTCTTTCCTTTCTTCTTTGTTTGTATATGCAACAACAACAAAGGCTGTAAATTTTGATGAATGATTCGAGCCACTCGAATGACTTATAAGTATTATAAGTATTTTTCTAAATTTATGAATCAGAATGAGTAGGCGTATGAATCAAACATATTTTGAATGTTGTGAGTTTGATGTCAAGTTTGTGCTCATACTCATTGCTACTTATACTTATAAATCAATGTTGTATCGAGTACGAATGAATCAGAGTAGTTGAATTTCAATTCTGTTGATTCATTCATACTCAAAATGGCTTAAGTTCTTATGAGTAGCAGAAAAATGATTCATTGCTGATGTCAGGTACACAATCTCTCAGTGAGGATTATAACCATCCATATTGTATGCGTTCCAAGTTTGGTGTTTGTCCAACTAGCCAAAGTGGATGCATCATACGAAATTTTCGAAGCAAACATATGCCATACATCATGCAGAATTATGGTCTTAAAACTGAATTTTGTTAAACCGAAGCTGTAATATCGTGTGACACATCAGATTTCTAACTATTTCAATTAGGCACCCAGGTGTATTTAATTTCTACAACGCAACAAAAATGTATCGCCATTCGACCGAGTAAAAAGTTCACTGTAATAATGACATAACATTTCCTGGCCTTATAATAATAGTTTCGTTGGCAGCATTCTACTAAAAGAGATATTTCTACGGTGGATATCTCTTAAGGAAATATTCAGAATATACCGATGATTCGTAATCCAGATATGAAAAAAAATGCTGCAAAGCAATACTGCATGATTTGATCAAATAGTGCTTGTGATATCTAGATCAGCTGACAAGATATTCAGTATGAACGTTGGATATTTTAACCAAATGTAGCTCCTAATGGGAGGTTAACATAACATAACCTAAGTGGTCATTACAACCCTTCAGTCAAGGATTATTGATCTAGTTTCTCACACCACTTATACATAAGTGACGGGACCTACAGTTTAAAGTCGACTCCGAATGACAGATTGTTTGAGAAACTTTTTATGGCAATTTTATTTTTACTCTCAGAGTTTTTGCCAAAAATCTGCTGAGAGGAAATCGCCGAAGAAATACTTTTTGTATTATGGTTTACGACTGAGCTCGGTATACCTGCGAAACTGATAAGGCCATGCAGAATGACGTTGAGCAATTCCAGCAGCTCCGTCAAGGTAGGAATGGACCTCACCGAACCTTTTGATACCGTGCGAGGTTTCAGACAAGGCGATCCTCTTCAACTTCGTCATGGAGAGTGTTCTGCGAAAGGCGGAAGTGCATCGCAATGGCACTATTTTTAAAAAAAGTGTCCAGTTACTTGCATACGCTGACGACATCGACATCATCGGGCGTACTAAACGAGGTGTCACTGCTACCTTTAGTGCTATTGAACGGGAGTCTAAAAAGATGGGTCTGGCAGTAAATGAAGGCAAAACGAAGTATATGTTATCGACAAGTAGGGCCGTGCGGTGTATTGATTCTCAAATTACGGCCAATAACAATACTCTTGATACAGTCAAGGAAGATAAATGGTTCCCCCGTTACCACCGAAAATGATGTCAGCCTGAAGATCAAGCGCAGGATTACGTTTGCCAACAGGTGCTGTTATGGTCTCAATAGGCAATTGAGTAGCAGAGACCTGTCTCGTAAGAAGAAACTAATTCTCTACAAGACGCTCATCTTATCCGTGCTTCTTTATGGCGCAGAAGCATGGACCCTATTAAGAACTGATGCAGCTGCCTTGAGAGTATTCAAAAGTCCTACGTAAAATCTTCGGTCCAGTGCGAGTTGGCGATGATTTTCGCATCCGATTCAACAGTATTAATATCCAGCGGCTGCGCTGGCTCGGCCATGTCTTTCGAATGGAGGAGGATGCTCCGGCGAGACGAGTATTTGATGCGGGGATCTGCGGAAGTCGGCGAAGAGGATGACCTAGTATCTCTGTCAACTCTGTCAGTGTGACCAACTGGCGTAGGTGCGTAAGAAGCAGAAGCGCCTGGAACGATGTGTTGCGGCGGGCCGAAATCCGTTAATCGGGTTGTTATGGTTCTATTTATACAGACATGGTGAGTAACTTAGTTGTGGTGCTGGATAGATGATAGTGATGTTGCTCTAATTTTAATTTAAGTTAAGAAAACTAGAAAATAAATGAGGAATGTTTGTATACTTTGTATATATAAACAAGAGATGATCTACACTGACAAACATTGACTGTGTACATATGCCGACCGAGTGGTATTCTTTGCATACTTTCTTTTGCCTTAAACTGTCGGGTAATTCTCCCATATGACTTTGATATAGCTTTATTGTTTCATTAGAATTCAAAACTTTACTTGAGTTTGATTGAGTTCGATTACTTGATATCATTTTATTGCTTGCGTCTATACATAGGGAAGATCTAAATGGTTTTTGATAGAACTCAGTTACGATTTTAACTTGAATGAAGCCATTAAGGGCATTCAGTTTTGCAAGCATTCGTACTAATTTTCCATACAGATCTACTACGATTCTTGACGCATATGGCAGGAGTAAAACTGATCAGTGTCATTGATATACACTTGCGATTATCCGAGAAGCCAAAGTATTTTTGAACGTAATACACTTTATCACGCTGTCATGATGCCAAAGTGATAAAGAACATCTACTATGTTTGGCTTTATATGGGATCAGAATAAGACTTTGAAAAAATCTGGAAGTAGAAAAAAATAGTAAAATATTAATCCTTAGAAATACAAATTAAAGTCGCTGTGGTGTACTAGGTAGTGTGTTGATTTATTAGACGTGAGGCCTCGGTTCAAACCATCAGGTCAAACATCTCCAGCGAAACGAAATATGAAGAAACAAACTTCCTCTCAGCAGATTTCTGGCAAAAAAATCTGGGATTAATTAAAAGTACTATGATAAGTTTCTTAAAGATCTGTCGTTCTGAGTCAACTTTAAGCCACTCATGGATAAAATTAACGAGCACAACATGCCAGGTGTGAGAAGCTAGATCGTAAGGCTGAAGACTGAAGGACTGTAAGGACCAATTAAAGGGGTATGTATGTATTGGTGCAATTTATTTAATTAATTACTTAAAATTAGTCATCATTTAGATAAGATTGACAGAAAACCAATAAAGCTTTAACATAATTTCATAAAATTAAATTTCGCTAAGCCAACTGCTACAAAATGTTGAATGAAAATGGAAAATGATTGCAGATAAAATGTTTTTCATTTAATTTTGAGTCGTTGTTTTTGTGTTTTGGTAAGAAAAAAGAAAACCACCGTAATGGAGATGTCTTGTTTGCATGTTAAAATTCAATAATTGTAACATTTTATGATACTGGTGTCGTCTTTAATGGATTGCCATAGAAAATGGTAAGAAGACGACGAATATACTGTCTAATGGAAAGTGTTGCGTGTTTAAGAAATTAAAAGAAAATGAAATGAAGTATACAAAGGTGTATGTATAAACCTTCAATGGATACATTTGGTATAGATTTATGGTACGTAAAACGAATTGAAATAATTCTTTTCATAAAAGCCAATAGGAACGTAGAGACATGCTACATTTCGTCATAAAATATCAGAAATACAATCGATATATGAATACAATAAATTATATACAACGTTCACGTTCACGTTACTGCAATATAAGTCATAAAATCTTAACTGACAAAAAGCCAACTGTTTAAAAAAAAAAAACAACTAGTCAAGGATTATAAAAGTCCTTTAAATAGCAAGGAAACACAATATGTTTTATTGAGGCCTATTCTTGTCTTTATGGCTCTTTAATTATATAAAATGTTTACGTTATTTTTTGACTCAAATAATAAATTTTCATTTATTTTTTGAATATTTTTCTTAACTCTAGACTGCCTTGTCGCTTTTTTTGTTTTTGAATTTTACCAGAAACCGCAAAATATTCTCTTTTTTTTCCTTTATATTTAAGGTTTGTTTAGTTTTGTTTCGTTTTCCCAGTTTTTATTTATTTTTCGTCTGCATTTAAACGTTCTTCTTTTTTTTTTCTACACTATCCCACAATTTGGTTTTTATTTGTATCTCATACTTCACAGATTTTTGTTGTTTTTTTTTTTTGTATTATAATTTCCTCTGTTTTTTTTTAAACTTTTATTGTTCAGAGTTTTTCATCTGTTTGCCAAACAAAATAATTAAAACCAAACCAAACCTTTGCGGACAAAATGGTTTATTTGATTTAATTTTATTCCTCCTTTTTGAAAAACCTACTCCACCATAGATGGTTATCTCAAACGTACACATTCAAATGGAAGTAAGCTTTTAAAGTCATAAATTATACAAGAAAGTATTTCAAAAATTTAAGCCAGTCTTGATCACACATCCTGAAAGGATTCAGATTTTTGTACAAATTAATTAAAGTGACAAATTTCGTAAAACTTGTTGCATAATTGACGTTCACTCACTTGCAAGTTTCAAAATTTTCCTATTTAATTGAAATATTGACTCGATTCTGTGCGAGTAGTAAGTCAAAACAACAGATCAAAGTTTACCAAGAAATCGATATGGCATATGTACAGTCATCTAAGGTTGCATCAAAACTGATTTCTCGGACTGAAAAAGGACATCACACAGTTTCAATTGTGACTGGATAGAGTATCTCTGAAGACAGGATCACTGAGTTGATTCTGCACGTGTAAGAGCTCAAAACATCGACCAAAGATTACTAAGAAAGTTGCCATCTGATTAAGTATCTGAAATAATTTCTCGAATCAATAAGGGAAATCAGTTTCAGTTGCGATTGGGTATCTCTTATGACAGGACCACAGACTTAATTTTGCCCGTGTAAGAGCTCAAAACATTTATCAAAGATTACTAAGAAACTTGCCATCTGATTACACATCTGAAATGATTTCTCGGATCAATAAGGAAAATCCCACAGTTTCAGTTGCGATTGGGTATCTCTTATGACAGGACCACCGACTTGATTTTGCGCGAGTAAGAGCTCAAAACATCGACCAAAGATTACTAAGAAATTTGCCATCTGATTAAGCATCTGAAATGATTTCTCGAATCAATAAGGGAAATCCCACAGTTTCAGTTGCGATTGGGTATCTCTTATGACAGGATCACTGACTTGATTTTGTGCGAGTAGGAGATTAAAAGATTAAAAGGCGCTATCGGCGGTTTTACTAACAAGTTCGGTCTGCCACTCTAGGATTACTGCAGAAACTGCCATGAAATGGAGGTAATGAATCGGTATAACAAGTATGCAAGTGTCTAATAATTCAGAATATATGTCATCGTTTGAAGTTCTGATCATAATGGCGAATATGCCACTAAGGGAACTGGGTGGTTTCATCCGGAGCTGGAAGGTGGGGCTTACCTAACTTGCTTGTAAACGGCAAGCAACCTGCTAATCTAATCTAACCGAAGAGAGCAAAACATCGGTCATAGTTTACCAAGAAACCGATTTGGAAGCTGATGTGACATCAGTAGATTGTTTTATATATCACAAATAGTCACAGAAATTCTATTAAGGTTCTGTGCCAGCTCGAAATGCTGAAACAATCCAAAACTGTATACAAAACCGTTAACAAGTACTAATCACATCTGAAGGGAAGCGGGCCGTCTTGGTTTCTTAGAAAACTGCTGCGAGGAAGTCTTTATATTTCGTTTTGATGGAGATGTCTGAACTCGAGTTTAAACCATGGCCACACGTATAATAAGCCAACACACTACCTACTAGGTTACAGTGACTTAGCTGACCGTTTTAAAATCACAAGAACTAAAAACTGTTTTGTGTCCAAAACAGATTTCATGTGAATTTTCGAAACATGCCTGAATGCCCACTAGCAAGGTTAAAATTTTAAACAGGCTGAACTATTCTAATGGCTGATATAACGTTTAATCTGTCTTAAGGTTTTAGAACTAAAAAAAAATTCAATAAAATATTCCCATCTTTTCACAATAGCACTTAAACCATTAAAACTCTTTAAGGATGTGCCACAAATTGATTTGAAATCCCTATAACTTACCTCTACTATATTTTCATTCATAACATGGAAAATAATTTTCTGTTTGTAATGTGCGCCATAAACAAATTTTTATTGATTTTGTTATTTTAATGCCATGCCCCTCTGGTATTTTTTTTTGTTTCCAGTGGAATCCAATGGATCCTTTTCCACGAAATGCATAAATTGCAAATGCCATTAAAATTTTTGAATATTTCGCAAGATTTACGACAATTGTTCATGTAATTTGAACCTGGGTGAGAAAATACAAACATTTCAATGGTTTAATATCAATTGGTTGGCAAATAAAATCGTTATAAAAATCGTCTAAAGTACGTTGTAAATATTTTGGTGAAAGTGTTACAGGTACGCGTCTGCAATGTGAAATATATTTTTATTTTGAATTCAATACCATCCTGTTTATTCACAGGAATTATTCATTTAAAATCGTATTCTACGTTACAAAATAAATATAAAATCTATAGCAAAAGAGAGTTTTTATAAGCCTATAAACGTATAATAAATGGGAGAATTAAATGAATGTAAAGCTACATAAGAGTGTTAATTCTTAAGGGAAAAATTCAGGGGATGGCCTTTCTTTAGTCATGCTGATAACTCAGCAAGTAGAGATAATGAGAAGGATAATGTTCTGTAGGAACAGCATTCTAAATCTGTATGTGCATTTAGTCTGTAATGGATTTTCCATATCACTGGCCAATCGGTCAGGACTAGATTTGGTCTACTGGAAAGGCGATTGCTGCGTAAGAATATGTAAATTTCGTTGGGAAATTCAAAAGTTTAAATTTAAAAATCCAAATAAAACAAAAACGATTGGAAATTTTTCCAAATTTTAGTTATTTTGTTGAGAAGTACAATTGTTCCGAATAGAAATGAAATATTATTTCTTTCATATGACTGAGGCGGCTAGACTCACAGTACGTTATTTGATCAGTCCAACTTTCGTGCATTTTTTTGAGTGTATGGAGTCATATCATGATGGCATCATGATTGTTGGCCTTTAAAAGTGTTCAATTGACTTTGTCGGCATAACGCTTTTCGTTAACAGCGCCCAACAGAAAATAGTCAGTAGCGTCTAATCGCAGATTCTTGGCAGCCAATTGACCTAGTTTCTCACCCTACTTATGTTGTGTGTGTTAATTTTATACATAAGTGGCGGGCCCTTCAGTTTAAAGTCGACTCCGAACGACAGATTTTTGAGAAAGGTTTCATGGCAATTTTATTTAATTTCAGACTTTTTGCCAGAAATCTGCTGAGAAGAAATTGCCGAAAAAATACATTTTTTGTATTTTATTTTGATGTCTGGACTGGGACTGGAACCTTGGTTTTACGTCTAATAAGCCAGCACACTACCTACTAGACCACGGCGACTTCTTAATTAACATCAACATTTCGGTTAATTAAACGCCCATCAAATGTTTGACGTTATAAATCGATTCTGACAAGTTCACCATCTCGTTGGATTCAAATATGATTAACACGCCATGGAGAGTGGGTACAAAAAAGTCGGTTGCCATGGTACGATAAATGTCGCCATTGACAGTAATGGTTGCGCCGTCCACATTTTCAAAGAAATATGGGGCAATGGTTGCCTCCCCTCCATAAGCCGCACCAAACAGTAACTCGGTATGGGTACATTGGCTTCTGTATGACCACCTATAGGTTTTCTGAGCTCCAAATATGGAAATTTTGCTTATTAACCTACCCACCAAGATGAAAATGAGATTCATTCGTAAAGATGATTTTTTTTTTATAAAATCGATATCATCGTGGCCCAATAAATCCCAACGTTGCTTAAGCGTAAATTGTTTCATTACGTTCAGTAGAGATTAGGGATGCCAATCGGGAAATCCCGAAACCCGGGATTTTTAAAAACTTGTACCGGGATTTTTTGGGATTTTCGGGATTGTGAATTCATATGTATTTTGACCCTACAATAGGTCCTGAAAAAAATTCTATATCACTCGACTTCGATAATAGCATCTCAGATGAAGAAAACTCTACTCTACTACTGCTAAAAAGTTATTTGATGCCATCGAAGAAATCAAAATCAATCCTATAAAACGAATTAATTGGGTAACTAATTAAAATAATCAAGTGTCCAAAGAAATAGGTAGTGGAGGTGAATATTTACAAGCTACATACAGCAGTCTTGGAACTATTTCACTACCAACAAATGTTGATTGCGAGAAGTGTTTTTCAAGAAAAAAAAATCCTGAATCCCGGGTTTTTATAAATTGATTCCGTTTGGCATCCCTAGTGAAGATAATATATTGTTTTTTGTGACAGAATAGATTGACATAAGTATTGCCAGATTCAAAACAATCAATGGTTCAAATTTAAACCGATATATGAATGACCCGATAATTAAAAAATAAATTAAAATTTTAAAACACTGAAACACATTGCATTTTGCTAATGGTGAAGTAAAGTATTTCCTTCACCTGCTTGAAAATCTTTGAAGACTATTTTCAAAATATACTAAAGCCAGCCTGCTTTTCCATGGCTGGCTTTAGTATATTTTTTAATATTGATATAGGGCCACAACAAAGCATAGATCCATCGCAAATCATTTCTCCCCCATATACTTCTTTAATTTTTGAAGGCTTCCGTGTAATTATCACAGCTTTTCCAAATAAGCAGTCCTAGTTTTGGTCTGTTATTAGTACATTACATAGGGCTCTCTGCGAAATCTACACTCACTCACAGCACTCAAAGCAAAAGATAACTTTTCTTAAGCGACTTTCTTTTTTCTTGATATTATCCTCCCTATTACTTTACAAATTTAAAAATTCCAAAATTTTAATGAAACAACAAAAATTCTTATTTGTAGTTAACCATTCCTTCAAGTCTCTGTTTTAAATTTACAACACTTAACACAGAGTTTTAAGAATAATTTTTTTGGTTTTTTATGAAGTGTTTATAACACAGCCGCATTATATATAATAAAAGCAACAGAACCCATAAAACCTTATGAAACAATAGATATTCTCTTTAGTTTATGGCCAACATGTTTTAACACTCTAAACTCTAAGCAAACAAAACCTGGGGTCAAGAAACATTACAAATGAAATAAATTGTAACAAGCCGAAACGGATGTTTATTCAAGATTTAATCGAAAGATTTTTGAAGAAAGTTTCGAAAGCAGCAACAGTAATCCATTCAGTATAGCCACAAAATAATTTGGCAATCATGAATCAACATTTGTTATTGGTTTTCTGTTCCTTTTTCTATTTCCTTTGGCCTTTGCTAATAAGGGAGTGGATGTTTTGCTTCTTTTTTAAAGTGGTAAATAGTCATAATAAGGAACTTTAATGCAAAGAAACCTGCTTTTAAAAATAGAAGAAGGATTAAAAAGCTTTCAACTCTGAAAATGTTATTTCCTTTCTACTGTGTTTAGTTGAGAATTTCGTTTCGTTTTAATTAAATTATTTCGACTTTCCAAAAAGTCCAAAGAGCTGTTTAGGTTTGCTGTGCGAGTTTTTTTATTTCAAGATAAGAGAGAATTGTTGAAATCAAACGAAATTGATGGTAATTTTATGGCATTACCTGAAATTTCGGAGATTTTTTTTACTTTCTTTCAAATATCAATTAACTTGAATTCATTCTTTAAGAAAAAGAAAAAAAAAACAAAAAATACTCTCTCTTAGAAAGCATAGGTTACCGCTTGAATGCTGTACATATTGGTTTTCAGTAACCATTTCTTACGTATTTAGTTTTAAATTGGTGACTGTATGTATATTCGATAGCGAGGAGAAGAATAATGCTTAACCGGATGTTTCCCCGTAGTACATAGGATTCAGGGTTGCTAATATATAATGCAACGAAGTAAAGGGCCACATATTTTTAATTTTATTTTTCTAAAGCAAAAAATGTTGGAAATAACGTAAAATTTTAGAATCAGTTTAGATTTGTTCGAATTGGCCACCTTTGGTACGAATTATGACTTTCAAACGGCCGACAAAGCCATCACAGGCTCCACGAAAGTGGCTCTGCGGTATTTTGACCCATTCCCGGCGAAGCGGCGTCTTGAGATGATTGCCACTTTGGTATATTCTTAGTGAGAACCTTATTCTCCAAAATGCTCCAGGCGCAAAAGTCCAACGGATTGAGATCCGGAGATTTTGGTGACCATTGTGCGGTAGAAATGAAGCGAGGAACCTCCTTTTTCAGTCATTCTTGATTGACGCCTGCTGAGTGCGTTGGTGCTGAGTCCTATTGGAATGTCCATGGTCTGCGGCCGAAATTTTTGTCTGCTCAGGGCTACAATACTGTCGATAATATTCCCGACAATATTTGGCATTTATTTTAACCCCACAGTCGATGAATACGAGCAGGCCGTTACGGCGGCCCTCACCACTACCATCGGCGGCGCTTGCGTTCTGGTGGCCAATCGCAGGCAAATTCGAGCATTTTGTTTCTTCGCAAACAGCTCAATTTGGAATGGCTTCTCATCGGAGAAAACCAAATTCGGTAACAGGCCACTTTTCTGCAAGCGAAGTAACTCTTTGGCTCTTTGGCTCTTTCCAGTCTAACTTTTTTTTGTTCATCGGTGAGCTCTTACAATATTTGGAACTTCAATGGCATTAGTCCAAGCTCATTTTTCAATATGTGTTGGATCCGTTCTTGCGATATGTTCAGCTCACGAGCAAATTTTTCTATCACTGCGGCGTGCATTTCCATCAAACCTGGCCTTCACTTTTCGTATCATTTCTGGTGTTGGTACCGTTTTTTTTTCGTTCAATTCTTGGACGCGATGCAACACTGCCAGTATCGCGGTAACAAGCAATGGTACGAGAAACAAAAGATTTATTCACATTTAAATGCTGGAGGGCTCTAACGATAGCCACCTGTGATTTTCCAGCCAACTATAAAGCAATCACACTATCACGCTTGAATTCCATGACGAATAACTTTTTTTCTGAATGCAATAGATCAAAATGCTTTTGTAAGCTTGTAAATAATAAAATGAACTGTTACTGGAATAAATCCGTCAGCTGTCAGATGAGCGGTTTACAAATGATAACAACCTAAAGTTGGTTGTAATACATATCAGCCACCCTGTAGAGTTGATCATAACAATCATTCAGTCTGGATTATTGACTTAGTTTCTCACATCACTTATGTTGTGTGAGTTTAAATTTTATACCTTTTATGGCGGGACCTTCAGTTTAAAATCGACTGCGAACGACAAATTGAAAAACATTATATGACAGGTTTTTTTACTCTTCGACTTTTTATCAGAAATCTGCTGAGAAGAAATCGCCGAAGAAATAATTTTTTTTTGTATTTTATTTTGATGTCTGGCCTGGGAATCGAACCCTGGCTTTACGTCTAAAAAGCCAACACACTACCTACTAGACCACGGCGACTTTAAACAATACAAATCGTATTATTTGCGTACTGATTTAAGTGTTGTGAATAATTCAGTATAATTGAAAAAAAATCTGTATATGTACTGTTAAAAACAGTACGTCTGGCATCCCTAATTACAACAGGCCCCATACATAGATATAGACATGATCTGCTACTTCCTAAATGTCTTGCAAACGACATTGTGCAAAAGACAATATTATCAACGAATTGCTTTGGATTATCAGAAGTGGTCTGAGGATCTGTTTTTATTGATCCCCTTGGAGTATGAAGAACTTAGTCTGAAGAGGTTGGGTTAGGTAGCTTGTTATTCCATAGCACTATATAGTTAGCCTATAAAAAAAGTCTAGGGCGATCTCTGAATATACACATTGATTATGCGGTATTTGAAAAAGATGCAATGAAGAAGCAAGAAAGATTCTCTTGTAGTACTTATGTACATCTTTCAGAGAACGTCATTCAAGTTTTTACTGCTAGATATAGATCAAGCGACATAATCAAAGTTGCTATTGGTAGAGAATCGTTGTTACAGCTCACTACTGCTGAAAATGAAATCCTCGACTCTTTGCAAACAGTTCTGAATTCTGATTTAACAAAGATATAAGCTTTCGTCCCCAGATAAATTAAACGCTTAGTTTCGTAATAGAATATAGTGTATTTATTACGTTGTGTGCTGATGTATTCATCCAAAGTTAATTTGTGCTTCAATATAATGTAATGTCAGTATAAACAGTAAGCAAATCCTTAATGTTTGTTGTTCTTTCCTACATCTTCCTTTGGTTGACAATTGATACTGGCAGTGTCTTCCGAAGACTGACGAGGGCAGATTGTTGCAGTGGGAGTAAACATATAATGATAGCCAGTGATTGATGACATGGTCGTTTTTAATCGTATATAACATCCGCTTCGTCTTTTTTTATTTGGCTAAATATATACAACACAATAAATATATACAGTGAGCATCAAAAGAAAGTGTACATTAAAAAATGTATACATTAATAAATTACCGTTATTTTTAAGTTAAAATTGTTTTATTGGCAATTTTTAATTGAAAAAAAGATATAAAAAATTACGAAATATTGTCAAATTTTTTCTGGCACTTCTTTAAGTAGTAAAAGTAGAGTTTGTTGATTGTTACAATTTTATCCATAGTGTACAGTTTCTTTTGACACTCACTGTATGTATAAAAAAAATAAAAAGGAACAATCACAACTAAAATGATTTCTTAACTTTGACATTGATATAACGATTGACACGTCAAGTATGTTTTCTAAAGAAACGAAAACGAAAATAGAAATCTTTGCTTTGCCTCTCCTAATGGTGTATTAAAGTTGAATTTGTTCGCCTTTTTTTTGGGATTTTCTTTTTGACGAATTCCAATCTTTTTTTTTTCATTTTATTTGATTTCCTTCACATGCGATTAGTCCGTCATGTTATGGGTGATTTTTTGTTTGTCGTTTGATTTTAAGTTTAAAATCATGTCACAAAGTGGCATGTGGATGTTTTTTTTTAATTATTTTTGCAAAATTTATTTGTAGAGAAAAATCCTGACAAATTTGTTTTTTAAAGTTTTCAATGACAACTGCCGTACATGAGTTAAAATAAGTTCGACAAGTTTTTTTTGTATTGTTAATGTGGTGGGTTAAATGTTGATACGGAAGGTATTCTTATTTCAAGAATACTTATCGTTCTATTCAACGTTAAGGATATCTCACTTTATTAGTGTCTTGTAAGTTAAACTGTTTGAATGTCAGCAAAAACAATTGAAGTTCTTATTATCTTACAACAGCGGTCGTTGAACCGAGTTAAATTACCTCAAATGGGGTAAAAATATTACGTTTTTACCTTTTTAAAACGTTTAGAATATGAGTTCGTTGATTGCAAACAAAATGAAAACAAAAATGTGTTTATTTTCAATTAAAATATTTATTGTCCACACTACTTTTGTGTGCCACCGTTACAACTTGATCTTCTTCACTATTCTTCTCTGTTCACGCTTAACGAATACAATTCCTAGTTGTTATTGTCTTCTGCTCACACCCTTTTTGTAAGCATAACAATTCTGCTCGCGTAAACACTAACAGCTGTTTTCTTCACACGCATCTTCATACAAGACTGACTGAATTACTACTGACTAGTCGTCTGCTTTGTCTTGGCCTCTTATAGTCCAACCAGCGTTGCTCATTTGCCAATTATTCCCTTTTTTCAAGTTTTTTGAGATGCGAAAAAGTTTTCATTAAATTAGTTTTGTAACAAAACAAGTTTTTCGACAAAATAAAATTTAAAATTTTTCAATAAATACTTACATTTTGGAATCAAATATTGTGTATTTTATTAGGCCCGGGCATAAGAAGCAAGAAAACTCAAATAGAAGGCATCGGGGCCCGGAGTTTCCTTTAAAAATGTTGGGACTTTTGTAGAAAACAAGTTTTTTTTCATAAAAATTTTTTTTTTCCCAGAAATAAAGTTATTTAAAAATGGCAACGCTGAGTCCAACACAAATTGTTCAAAAGAACGTTCTTGAAGAAGAAGGTCATGTTCTCACCTTCTCGAAAACTCTATCGCGACACATTACTTGTTATTGCGTTTGCTTACTTGTCCATCCCTTTTTCTCTCATACTTGTTGTTGTTGATATACTTTTATCAAGTAGGATATTGGGTCGTTTCCATTTGCATAATAATATGAAACATGCTCTTACACAAAAATAGTTTGGGAGTAATGATTAAAAAAGTTCCCCTACCAGCTGTCATAGAAGAAATCAATCAATCTAGGAAGTCTCTCCAGAACAGGTAAGATCAAAAGCTAATAGGAAAAAAGGAAAACTTCTTTACCACTACACCCAATGCCAGAAAGTTTTACATCTATTCAACGCTAGATGACAAACTCAACATTCTAAATTTTCTGTGGATGGAGTGCATCCGTAATGACCGATTTTCCACGACTCTGGCTCATAAATCAGCATGAATTTGAACGATGTAAAGGATTATATTGCTTTGGGGAAGATCTCTTCTGTTTGTGGTTAATTTGCCAAAAAACTATGGTTAAGAAAACTTCACAACCAAATCTTATATTGCTTCCACATTATATGCAAATGTTAGCGCATCTAGAGTATCCGTCATGAGCAATTCTGAGCTTTGACTTTGGAGCTTAAAGCAGTAACAATGCTCTCAAATCTCTTATGCAGATTATCCAATGCGACATAAGCTGTATTGCAGGCAGCACCGTCCTGTTAAAACCACAAGTATTTGGTGTCCAAGTCGTTAATATCAGACTAAAATAAGTTGGCAAACGATGTAAAGGATTATATTGCTTTGGGGAAGATCTCTGGTCTGTGGTTTGAACCGAGTCTCATGTCTAAAAAGCTGACATCGTTTGACGAATCTATTCTGGGTTAATGAGGAATCTTGCTCCATTGCGAGACTCGCTTGACCCGTGATGGATTGGAAAAGTACCAGCTAACTGCTCAAACTTGATCACAATGTCATGCCGACAACAGTGCCCATTCTTACATGTTCCTGAATTATGGAAAAACATTCGGAAAGATTGCAGCTCCCATTGAACGACTACTGCATAGATTGTGGGTCTGTTGATGAGAAGGAAACTGTTATCCAATTTCAATGGAATTTTTTGATGAGCTGCAGATTTATGTTTTTAAACTCTCCATTCTTTGTCAGTTTAACGGAGTTATCATTAATTGCTGTCAAGGATATACAAGATTCGTTCATAACTCTATCAGGTTGATTTTCAACTGAGGGGAGTAGTTAGGGTTGCTGGCTGGACTTGGCTGGATTTTCCAGCTTTTTTGATGCTTGTCCAGTTTCAAGCTAAAATTTAATTTGTCCAGCTAAATAGAATATTTTTTAATTTGGGCAATAATTTTCATGTTATTTTTGTTAAATCATGTTAACCAACAAGTGATGTACATTTGTAATACAACTAAATTACGACTTCCCTCTTCCATCATCACTGACAACATGACTTAACACTTGAACAGCTGATGTCCTAGTAAATATTATTGCGAGTGATAGTCAACTTTTTTACGTAAAGCTTTTATTTTTTTTTTACGTGAAAATAAAAATAATTTGTAGAAAATCTTGAAATGGATATTAATGGAGAAGCTGGTCATCAAAAAGACGTCTTACAACTTCCTGCGATAGATGGAAAGAGTTTGCAAAATATGGTAATTGGATAAGACAAATAGAGAAACAAAAAAACATCATAAAGTGGAGATGTCGCAGAAGTTGTCTTAATCTATTTCGAATTTCGGAGTCCAAACAGAGACAAAAATCGAAACACAACTCTCCAAGGCGAAGCTGGTTTGTGTTTATCACAACGTTGTCCACCGACTAAGCTACAATTAACATTTTCTCAGAAATTTTTATGTCCAGCTTTTTAAAACCCAATGTCCAGCTTTTTGCGAATCGGAATCTTGCAACCCTAGGAGCAGTGCTTTCAAATCCTTTCTGTATTCCACTTAAGGCTTTCTTTGAATCTCAAATATTTTGGCTATCAGTATAAAAAGCCTTGATAACAGAGTACATATCATAAGTTCCTTTCCTTCCAAATTTCTTATCCAAAGTCCTTCAATCATGCAAATTAACTTTGTCAAAAAGCCTTAATGTTTATGACACGTCAGGTATGTTGCCATGTTGGTGGTCTCATAACTATGTTTTACGTATTATTGTATCAACATAATTACACCTGAATCACTCCCATAAATATACACAAACTCACACAAACACACTCACCTGGGCACGCATAACGCATACACTATTTGCTCGTGCAACAACTAATATTCATGCAAATATCACACATTATATACTCCGAAACAGTTTGGTATTTGCCATGAGTTCTGCTGTTGCATGAACAAACTTACGAATATTATGTTATGTGCACACACTCACACTCACGCATAATTGCATGGGTATGGATGAGTACTTTTGAAATTGAATTTTATCAACAGTATGGATAACAGTTGTTGTGGCGTTACGTTAACGTTGTATGCAACTTAAATACAAACGATATGAAAACGTTCTCTCTCTCTCGCTCTCTCTCTCTGTCTCTTTAATAATAACAGTCACAATAACAACAGAAGCAAAAGCAATAATAAAATTGAATGTGTTTTATGCTGTGCTACTATAATAGGTTCAATATGCTTGACTCCTTCAATTCTTGTATAATGAATTAGGATGCAAGTTTAGATTTCATTTAGGATTGCTTAATACATGGTATGGCCTACAATATTTCGAATGGAAAATAGCAAAAAATATATTCTTTTTATTTTACTTATCCGACAGCCCTCGTAAACGTATAAAATGTATTCATTAGTTTACGTTTTATGTTCATTCATTGAGAATTTATGTAAATTTGAAGAGTTTGTAAATATTAAAGCATTAATATTGGATGTTTTACAGTGCATTACATTCCATTTTAATGTTATTTAAGGTTCAAACATACATATGTAGGCGCACAGGTAAACGCTTTGTGTTGATGTTGATCTAATATGACTACTGACCATTAAGGCTATTTGGCAGACAGACAAATGTCAGGTTTATTCAATAAATCAGTTGTTATTGTGTTAAACATTTTATTGCAGTTAAAAATAATATTTTCGTTAATTATTTGGAAATTTTAACTGAAAAAGTTGGTCTTCAGTTTAATTGATTAGATAATTAGGAACCATACAATACCCAAACAATTTATTTATAAACAAATAAACTGATTGGCTTATTTTACTCATACATACATAATTGGTCATTACCATCCTTCAGTCAGGATTTCGACCTAGCTTCCCTGAATGAAACATGTCATCAAATGTCTCCAAGTCACCGGTTTTGTCGACTATTTTGGTGACTTTATGGTGACATTGTGATCGAAGCGTAAATAATTATTTAATTTTCGATTAGAAAAAAATTGTCAAACGTCAAATTGTCAAGAAATTATAAACGTTTAATAAAAAAAAAAAAACAATCAATGTTATATAAAAATAAAAGTAGTGAAAATGAGACAATTATAAGTCCAAGTGTGAATTGTGAAAATTTTGTTTAGCCTGAATATTCTGTGTCGTCTAAAATTGATTTTCCAAAATATACTTTGCGTGAGAAGATAAAAAATTGGTATATTGGACACAATATTGTATCAAATCTTATGGAATTTTTCGCTGTCGACTCTAAAGAAAAACAGAAAGAATTTGATGCTATTTTGAAAAGTCATTCAGGCCCTTACGTAAGTATTTACTTTTATTGTAGAACAACTTCAATGAATAAAATTGAATTTTTTGTTTATATTCAATAGATTCAACAAATGAAATCACATCTTGCGGTTAATGCAGAACGAAATCTTCATGAAATATTTGACCAAAATATTAACATGAATTTTAATGTTGATGGCTCTTTTGGCAAAAAGAAGTTTTGCGAATAATCAAATGTTTTTAAAGCCTTAATAGGTAATATAAATAATTTTTTTTATTCGCATAAATAATTGTAATATTTTAACAATTTGTTTCGTTTTTTAATATTCAGATGTAATATCAACTTAGAGCAACATTTCAGCGCCAAAAAGGAAAATTTTGTGGAGAAGTGGGTCGCTGAAAACCCGAAAATGGTATAAATCGTGAAGAAGATGAGTCTCCTAAAGAGGATTAATAATTTTAATTAATTTTAAAAAACAAAAACGTTATTTTTATGTTCCTATATAAATAAGAGAAATCGTATCTTTTTTTTTAATAAAATGTCAAATATTTACAAAAATTTTAATTTTATTGTTGTCTTTTACTGCAGAAAGTGTAGACTAGAAATGCTAAATTGTACTATTGATTCACTGGTTCCCATGTCTACATATGATCCCAAAAGGAGTACATATTAACATAGTACTAACCTCAGTAGTAGATTCTCAATGACACGCACGTGTTAAATGTCTATAGTAAATAACATTGACTGGGGTATAAAATGTCACTAGTACTGGTGACTGTGTCAATAGTATGTCAGTAGAGTTTCACTATTGGCATTTCCTACAGGGTTCTTACATCACTTAGGTTGTGTGCGTTAGTTTTCTACATGAGTGGCGTGACCTTAAGTTTAAAGTCGATTCCGAACGACAGATTTTTTTGAGAAGCTCTTCATGGCAATTTTATTTGCTCTCAAAAATCTGCTGAGAGGCAGTCACCTAATTATGTGTTAAGTTTAAAGCATTGCTCTGGAATAAAATGGATTTCTAAACTCAAACGATTGTCATATACGGGTCATAATTTTTGTATAATCTCTTCACTTGCCTTAAAGATTAAAAGTGTTGAGGTAAGAAAAGCCTTTCGCTATATAAACATACCCTTGAGAGAGTTTTCTATTTTCAAAATTAATATTTTCTTTCTCCTCAAAGTCTTGCTTTTAATATTTGTTAGCCAATGTGTTTTGTCCTAATGTCGACTTTTTATTATTCAGAGTATCTTTTCAAGTATCTTGAATTATTTGCATTGACCATACTTGTGTAATCTTTTACTGATTTGGGAATAATGATGATCACCTATATTTTCTACATGCGAAATAATATTGTAGGTGCTGCATAGCATTAAATTTAAGGTGAAATAATCTTCTTAGAAAACAAACGACCTAGCTTCTCATGCCACTTATGTTGTGTGTATATTAATTTTATACATGAGCGGCAGAACCAACGATTTTAAGTCCACTTCGAACAAATGAGTTTTAAGAGCAGCTTTTCATGGCAATTTTTGTTTACACTTAGAGCTTCCGCCAGAAGTCTGCTGAGAAGAAATCTCAAAAATAAATATTTTTTTTGTATTCCGCTTTGTTCGAGATATCTGAAGCGCGGCCACATTTCTAATAAACCAACTAGACCACCTACTAGACTAGGTCACCATATAACTCTTTCATTGTCATGCGTCTAAAATCTCAAATGAGGCTCCACTAAATATTTTTGATATAATCTCGTACACTTTCGATTTTGTCAGTCTTCTAAATTTTCTAGGTGCGTATTAGAAAGAATAACCTGGACATGCTTAAAGAGGTAGTGGTTTTCAATTCCAGCGGATTTTCGGACTTACTTCACACTGAGTAACACAATGGCTGCCATATATGACACCGAGTGAACTTGCCTGTGAAGGGAAACCTACTCTACCACAACCTTTGAAATTTTCCATACGCCTCTTTAACTTGTCCTTAAGTTCTTGTTGTCGTGGTCGGCGTGTTCTTCTTTTTTCGGCTAATGACTGCTTCACATCTGTAGAGTGTATTCTTTCAATTGTAAGATGGCGCGGAAGTTGCTGTATCTAGAAGGCAGTGTGTTGGCATATTAGTAAAAATATTCCTTTGGCGTCTTCCCCTCAACAGACTTATGGCAAAAACTCCGAGAGGAAACAAAATTGCCATGAAAGGTTTCAGAAAAATCTGTCAACCCTTAAACTGTAGCTCCCGCCACTCATGATAAAGTTTACACACATCACATGGGTAAGCAAGAAGCTAGGTCGTTATCCTGCCTAAAGGATAAATTATGTATGTATGTATGCATGTACATTAAATAAGGCCTTGCTGTTATATTCATCATGTTTTTGCAATGTGCTAGTATTTCTTTTGTACATTTATGACCAGTAAATGGCTCAATAGACTGCAGAAAGATTTCGTTGCTTAGCAACACTATCCGCGTGTGGAACTCTTTTTCAACAGAAGTTTCTCTTGTCACCTGTTATTCAGAGATCGCATGAATTGGAAACATCGGTGTGTTGGTCATAAATAAAAAAGGATTCCATTTTCGTGTTTGTTTCGTTATTCAACTTTTCCTATTAAATATAAGGTTGATACACTGTTAGAGGGATACACTGTCTTAGAGGAATAGAATAGTGGTTCAATATAACAGAACCAATTTAATCGAATGATGACTGAATTCCCTTCAAAATTTTATTTTAAAATTTAATAATCGTATTGAACATATTGACTGCTGTATTACAAAATGTTAATTTGATGAAATACAACAAATATCTCATAGCGTAATTACATACATACAGAAATACATATAATAAGCATTGTTCTCCTACATATTGCTGTTGTAGTGCAAACATTAGTTTCTATTTGATTACCAACAACGACTCAATGTCAATGAAAATGTTAATTACATGCAACAACCACATTCAAATGATGATATGAATGTAATGAAACAATACATCCATATGTATACAGAACTACATATTGATGCAGGTTTTAATGAATCTATGGGTGTAGCTATGTAAAATGAATGTGATCGATTGTGTAGCTTAGGCAAAAAAACATGAGCATCAATATTAACACCCCATTTCACAGTATTAATGTTGTTAACAGAACACGCTTAAATAGTATTTGACTAATTTATTTACAACACCATAGGGAGGATATCAACTGTGTCATATACTGGGAAACATTCTAAAACGTATGCGTACTTACCATACATGCAGGCGTATTTATGTACATACTCATGCATTTCGAATGTACGGTATTTCGACAGATTGTCATGTTCACTTGTGTTAATTTGAAATCGTAACATTTCATTAAATTTTTATACAACGAATTTGACAAACAACAAATCCACTTATAAAGCTACTTTTTTTTTTACTTGTTCATACAGTCAGTCACAGTTTATGTAATGCAGTTAAGAAAAATTTAAAATGGTTCATATATATTATTGCTTAACAAATGTTCGTTGTGAAGGACGAGTATACTCGTCTTTGACAGTGCGGAATACCCTGTCAAAGACGAGTATATTAAACTTTGTTACAAATCCTATAAAAAAGAAAAATTTGATAATTTAAAAGCCTCCATGTTACAATATATTTAAAGTAGGACGAGTAAATTCGTCTTTTACAGGGTATTCCTCACTGTATCAAAAAAAAAAAAAAAAAAAATCCTAGCAAAAAAATTTGCTAATTCAAAAGCCTGCATGTTATAATATATTTAAAGTAGGATGAGTATACTCGTCTTTGACAGGGTATTCTGCTCAGAGTATTCCGCACTGTTAAAGACGAGTATACTCGTCGTACTTTAAATATATTATAACATGCAGACTTTTGAATTAGCAAATTTTTTTTACTAGGATTTTTTGTGACAGGATTTGTAACAAAGTCCAATACATAATGGAGATTTTTCCTGATAGCGCGGACAGTAATAACAGGGTTTTGGTAAAAAATAACACTCAAAATATAAATGTCAATGGCAATGACTATATATAATTTAGGCTTCGCAGCTAATGTATTAAAAAACATGAATTCACATGTCAATATCATTCAGAAATAGTTTTAAATAAAAAATTAACAGAAAATAATTAAATTTAACAAAAATTTTATAATTAAAAAATAAAAAAAAAAATAAATTCACAGCTTAAACGATGGATTATATTTCTGTCTACGCAATCATTTATGAGATTTCTTTTAACTAAGGAGTGCGCACAAAAAAAAAAACTGGACTTACACTTTTCGTTATAGCAATAAAACTAAGTAGCGGATTTTTTTCGTTTCATATTTCAATTAAAGTAAATAATATTTTAATTCTTTCGTGTATAAAATTTTTTTCTGACAAAGGTCTCAGAGCATCCAACTTTTTTAGCCATTTTTCTTCTCGACATATTAGGAAAATTATTGAGTGCCTTAAATAAACTGTGAGGGACTGTATACATACTCATACAGATTTGTGTTGATATTTTTTGCTGATTTTGAAAACAGCTTATTGCGCTTAAATAGAAATTTAATTTATGTTTGAAAATTGTTTTTATTTATTTATTAAGGAGTACGCACGAAAAAAACTGGGCCTACTTTTAAGCTTATAATTTTTATCATAATTGAAAGAAATTAATACCGTTATATTGTTTTTGTTAGTCATCTGTTTCAAAATCCACGTGACATTTAGTCATTGCAATAGCAAAATTAGTTTTTTGAAAATGAACACCCAACAAAAATGTCGTAAAAAATGATTGAAATTTTCAATGAAAAACCGCGCTGCTTAAAAAAACGATTCCTAGGCTCGCAGGTGTTAACCAAAAAACAGTTTCTAAGGAAAGAATAAAATGATATAGGGAGTATTTGAGTATTGATAGAAAGTAGAAGTGGAAAAAAAAATGGATTTGCCAACCAAAGCAAAGCAAGTAAAATAATACGTATTTTTTTTTAAAACACCTTAACATGTCTGGAAGAAAAGTGGCTCAAAAAGTTGAATGCTCTGAGACCTTTGCCAGAAAAAAAGATTTTATTTACAAAAGAATTCAAATATTGTTTATTGTAATTAAAATATAAAACGAAAAAAATCCGCCACTTAGTTTTATTTCTATAACGAAAAGTGTAAGTCCAGTTTTTTTTTTGTGCGCACTCCTTAATTACAATATAATTATAAATTTTATTTAATTATTATGAACTGAGTAACACAGACCTTGTGCTCGGTGTAGTGTTAAAAGACTAAAGCCTCTCTTGGGAATTGAACCTACGATCCTCATACTAATCGACTGGGGCCCCAATAATCTTGGAAATATCATCCGTTTATCTTGGTTTTCGTCTGTATTTTGATACGTAAGTTATAAAAGTTAAGCTCGGATTTTCTTTACATTTAAAATAAAATATATTTAATCGATTAAATCAAACCTTTAACAATCAAGGAATATAATAATAGATTGGCATCATTTTCACAAAATAGAATAGACTTTATACATACTTAATTGGTCGTTACAACCCATCAGTCAGGATTATTGACCTAGTTTCACACACTACTTATGTTGTGTGTGTTAATTTTATACATATGTAAGTGGCGGGACCTAAAGTTTAAAGTCGACTCCGAACGACAGACTTTTGAAAAACTTTTCATGGCAATTTTTTTCACCCTCAGAGTGTTTGCCAGAAATCTGCTGAGAGGAAATCTCCGAAAATATACTTTTTGTATTTTGTTCTGACGTTTGGCCTGGGGCTCGAACCATGGCTTTTCGTCTAATAAATATTAAAATAAAATAATCAAATTATTTTTCTAATCAGTTGTGCTGGAATGCAATCAAGTTAAATCCCATATTCATTTTAAATTTTGCAATACAAAACAAAAATTGAATTTCTGTTTGACATGTCTTTACATTTAAAATCATTTAGAATTTAACATTTTCATACATTCATACATACATACACACATACACAATAGGTATTGTATGTACAAAGTTTATAAATTTTTTAATATTTCCTTTACAGGCCTTACCCCCCACCCCTTCAAATGGAAAACAGTTCAGCTTAGATTAATGAATTTAATTAAAATTTATGGTTTTTTGATTTTCATTGATTACATCCACATTCTCTCATACACATTCAAATTCTCATATTCACATTCTCATTCTCATCATCACCATCATTATCATTTTAGTGATTATTTTAATGATAACTTGTAATGTAACCTTATAAAGAACTAGTTTTAAGGGATTTGCTTTATATTTTGTAATTATTGTGTGATTATTATTGAAAGTGTATAATTTATTCATTTATTCATTGGCAATAAATTTCAATTAAAAAATTTTATTTCAAATTTAAATGTTGATTGTCGTAATTAATGTCATCTGGCATTGAAAAAGGTATTACGAAACAATTTTACACGGTAAATAAAATATGTTTTAAAGACAAATAATTTTCAACTGTCCTTATAGCATAAATAATGTTTTTAATATTGACTCTGTGTTGTCTTAGTGATTCATGAGCTCAAGTTCGAAGGAGCATTATATAACATAATAACTAACCCTGGGAGGGTATTGTAAGGCTGCTATGAAATCCTTTTCGACCGTCATATCTTTCAAAAAGGATGTATTTTTCGAAACATAAACATTGGTACTTAAGTCTGAGTTTGACTGGAAAACGACAAATAAAACAATAAATTACTTACACAACGATGATAAGGTTTACGTGGGTATCTGCCCGCGTGGATGTAATCCCATGATGCTCTTCGCACAGGGTCTATCAACGCCCTCAAATGTAACAGACTGTTACATCTGAGTACCAATTCGAAGTGATGTATTTGGACATGACTTCCCACTTGGTTAGGAGCGGAGTAGCCTCTCTAAAACTCCTCCCGATCTTTGGATCACAGTATCCGGTTGAAAAAATGCAACTCCACACTGAGTCTCTTCCCGCGACTTCGGTCCAAACCACAGCCACCACGATACTCCCAAAAGGGGCCAGACCAACAGCCAGGCTGGAACCGAGGTTCCAGGGGCTCCAGACTCCCGTGGTACCAGAATTAAGAATGGATTACTACCAGTTGAACTCCAAACAGTTCGGGACTGGTGACCCACATCAACAACAATAAACATACATCAACATAAAGAACGACGCTTACAGTACTGACATTGAACAGCGTCCTCACGGATGAGGCTTTGGCCACATGGTGGTCATGGAACAAAACAAGAAGACAAGGGCGACAATGACGGGGATGACAGGGATGAATACAGAAAGGGAGAGGGGCAATTTGGACGGGCATATAAACAGCAGTAGCAGCAACAGGAACGGCGAAGCAGAGCAGAAGAACCAGAAGCAATCGACTCAAACTGTCAACGATCGCATGCCTACCTGAGCCACAGGGACAAACGAAAGCGTCACAAGGAGCAAGAGGCACACGGCAAGGAGAACACCACAAAGGGTGATCACATACCGGGATAGCCTCCGCTATACCTCCTACTTCACCTAACAAATATTTCACGGGCGAAATCGCCCACCCTCCTAAAAGTCCGATTGTCTACTAAGGCCCTACTGTAATCCCAACCCACCCCAGTATGGGAAATTACTTACGCAATTGGTCATTACAAACTTTTTGTCAGGATGACAATCTAGCTTCTTACACCACCGATGCTGGTGGAAAGTACAGATTTAGGTCGACTCCGAACTACAGATTTTTCAGAAAATCTTTTTTGGCAATTTTATTTATTCTCAGAGCTTTTCCCCTAGCTTCCCACATCACTTATGTTGTGTGTGTTAATTTTATCAAGAAGTGGCAGAACCTACATTTTATAGTCGATTCCCAAGGACAGATTTTTCGTAAATTTTCACTACTCTCTATTACTTTCTAAGTTTTTGCTCGGCTGAAAAGAAATCGTCGAAGAAATTTTTTTTCCTATTTCGTTTTGTTGCAGATATCTGACCGGTGGTTTGAAACTGTGGCCTCACGTCTAGTCATGAACTATCTAATATATTATAGCGACTTATGGTTTTAATAATAGAAGACTGAAGGCAAGAAGTCTAACCAGTTTGTCTTAACAAAGTGAAAGCGAATTCAAGCTACTTGTCTGTGTTTAAATATCATTATTATGGCTTGATCTGACTACTCTTTTAAATTACTGAGCTTGACATAAAGATCTTGAGCCTTTTACAATTCTGGGTGTTCCTAATAAGCAATGGTATTGAACAGTAAACTGATTATCTGCTATTCTGAGCTTTGTATGGCTCGACATCAGATGGTAGTTTTTATCCTGGGCGCAATAGCGATTCCGGCTCTTAATTATAGATTCGAAATAAAACTGACTATTCTTTGTCACTAGAGAACCTAGCTGGTTATTGTTTAAAGTTGTATTCATAAAACCAAAATATTTAAATGAAGCCCAAGGCATGTAATGGGATTGTACCCAACCCTTCAGTTAGAACTACAACCTAGCTTCTTACATCACCTATAATGTGTGTGTTGATTTTATACATGAGTGGCTAGATCCTACAGTTTGAAGTCGACTTTGAAAGGCATGGTAATTTTACTCACTCTCAGAATTTTTGGCAGAAATCTGCTAAGAGGAAGTCGCCGAAGAAATATTTTTCGTATTTCATTTTGCAGAAGACATCTGAACTGAGGTCTAAACCGGGGCTTTATGTCTAATAAGTCAACAACCTAACTACTATACTTCTACGATATCGGATTATACAGTACGTCTCGCGTAAGTCTGTATAACATTTCGATGAAGTCATCGGCTGTTTTAATTTAGCCAATGCGTGCTGGATTCATTCAAGGTGTGGAATAGAAAATCGTTCTAAAATTTTCTGTCTTCTGGATCCAGTTGTTTTCAGGTCAAAATATTAAAATCAATTGACACCATCACTTAAGTTTTGTTTCCTTAACGCTAAAAATACAAAAAATGTATTGCCTATCTATGCTTTAAAGTTTATGAATTTCATTGAACATCGTAAACAGTTTTCCGTTAAAAGAAACCAAATGACTCACGAAATATTTTCGATTCAATACTTCTAAATGCACAATGCAAAATGCCGAAGCGCAAAAATTCCAAACAGCAATCAGTGGAAACAAATAAATTTAAATGCAGAAAAATTGAAAGCCTTCTCCTTTTTCTGTTTTTTCAACTTCATCTTATCGTTATGGCTGTTGTTTGTTTGGTTAGAGCCCATTTGAAATAAGCAAAAAAATTAATTTTCTCTTCTATTTTTTTCTTAAGTATTTTCTACGGTAACTGTTCAAGTGCATGTGTTGCCACAGATAGACGCCATGCCACGTCACGCCAAGCCACACCACTACCGATTTACCAAAATAGAAGACATTTGAAGCGAAAGAACGAAAACATGCTGCGAAAGGAAATGCAAAACACGAACTGAGCGGAGATCCTTGAAGAAATGTATTCATGCAACAATAAGCAGTGATGGTAACAACTTATGCACGACAACAACACCTACTGTTGTGCAACAAAATTGTTTTTGTTATTATGTGTCTGTTGTTGTTGTTGTTGTTGTTTTTCACTTACATTTTCTTTCATCGAATTCAATAAAGAAAGTGTGCACGCCAAGTTGTTGTTCGGAAAGGAAAAAGTTTTTGCGATTTTTCTTTTCGGCCAACAAAATATTCACACCTGATGCCTATTGAAAGTGTGTGTATGTATGGGTGTGAATGTGTCTGTTTTTCTCAAAATATTAAAATTGTACAAAAAGTAACATCGTCAGGAGTTTCAAAAATAATTTCATTTTCTTTTTTCTTCTTCTTACTTTGGCAAACAAATTTCTGGTAAAGTTGGAAGGAAAAGATACCGATAAACTATAAAACAATTTATTACAAGTGAATTCGTTTGCAACATGCCACATGCATTCTCCTACACAATACCGGCATGGATTATTGTAAACAATGAAAGAAGATTCGCGACTAGAAAAGTTATCTTACCAGCGATACGAGAGTTGCAATTTGGAAATTGTGAACAAGGAACCTAGGAAAAGAAATAAACAGCGTATGAAAGATTCACAGTAGTTTACCGATTTAACTTTGTCCGGCCTGCTCATTAAATTGAATTGTTCGTTATTTACTGTACTAACTTACAAAGGAAAAGCGCCATCTGTTTTATTCAACACTCGAAGTATAATATGGTGAGCTTAGGTAAAATAGAGGACTCCCCTTAGACAAAGAGTTCCCAGGCCAACATTGTGATACTACAATCTGTTCTATACGGTGTTCAAACATTTCCTAAAGAAAACCATTACGAGTTCAAAATAAATCTTGCGATTGCAGCAATCGCTATATTCTAATGGCCGCAATCTAGTAGGTAGTGTGTTGACTCATTGCACATGAAGAATCGGGTCAAACCTCAGGCCAGATATCTCTAACTAAAGGAAATATAAAGAAAAAATTTCTTCGGCGACTGAATGCTTTTCACAAATCTGTCGTTCAGAGAGAAAATTAAACTGTAGGTCTCTCCATTTAACACACACAGCATGAGTGGTGTGAAAGGGTCGTAATCTTGACCAATTATTTAAGTATGTGTGTAGTGCAACAATTTTATATTAGAGAGCTTAATCATCAATGAAAGAATATGTGAGTGAAAATAAGGTCAGATACAGTCGAATCTTCCTACTCAGATCTACAGTTCCTTCTTCTTTTGGCATGAGCTTAGGATGGCCATGCGGCTTAAGGACAGAAGTGAATCAATACTCTTTCTGACCATACCTGTACAGCAGAGTCTAGCAATATTTGCATGAAGCCTCTGCCGTCAGTGAGATTGAGTCTTCTCGTGATTCTACGAGTGGAGAATTTCCCCATTAATTAGAATACCTATATCCAGCAACTTGCCGGAGATGAGCACGGGCCAGCATGTCAGCAATACAATTTCCAACGACATCCTTATGTTTCGGAACTCATACAAGATCTGAAATCTTTGTAAGAAATCCTTGACTTTCACGAACAAGAAAATAACGTTCATTAGGGACTTATTCTCAGCCTGGCATAAAAGTCGAGATATCAGATGAGTAGAGTTTATTATTTAGGCTGATTATTGTGCGGGCTGCTGCAAACTTAGACATTCTACAGGAAATAATAAACTTTGCTTCGTAGAAGTGGTGCAGTGGCACTCTACATACATACATAATTTGTCATTAGAACCCTTCAGTCAGGATTACGACCTAGCTTCTCACACCACTTATGTTGTGTGCGTTAATTTTATAGAAGACTGGAAGTTTAAAGTCGACGCCGAACGACTGATTTTTGAGAAGCTTTTCATGGCAATTTTTACTCTCAGAGTCTTTGCCAGAAATCTGCTGAGAGGAAGTCGCCGAAGAAATATTTTTCGTTTTGATGTCTGACCTGGGATTCGACCCCGGATCTTTTGTCTAATAAGCCAACACACTACATACTAGACCACGGCGACTTCATAAACTGCCATATTGGAGTGAATTTTAATATCTTTACTGACAACCAGATAACAAGCAGAACACTAGCATCCATGAAGTAAATGTAAAGAACTGTTTTGAACAATAAGAAAGCGGTGGGCATTTCATACCATTTAGGAAATGATCTACTTAACCCATAAGTGCCCATTGTACCATTTTTTAAATGGTAATTTTTAGTATTTTATTTTGAAAAAAAAAGTATTTATTTTAGAGCATAGAGATTCCAATAAATACATACGGATAAGGTTTGGTTGGTTAGGTTAGAGGATGTGTACTTGTCAATTCTGACAAGTACAGTACCCGGTGGTCGAATTAACCCATTCTACAACGTCCTAGCTTCTTACACTACTTATGTTGTGCGCATTAATTCTATACATGAGTGGCGGGACCTAAAATTTTAAGTCGACTCCGAACGACACATTTTTTTTTAGAAATTTTTACTTTCAGAGTTTTTTTTACCAGAAATCTGCTGAGAAGAAGTCACTGAAGAAATATTTTCATATTTTTCGTTTTGATGTCTGAAGCTGGAATTCGAACTCGTGCCTTTCGTCTAATAACCCAACACACTACCTATTAGACCACGGCGACTTCAAAAAAATTGGGCACATACGGGTTAATATTGTTAGAAAATCAAAGACTGGTTACTACTTATGTTGTGCGCGTTAATTCTATACATGAGTGGCGGGACCTACAGTTTAAAGTCAACTCCGAACGACAGATTTTTGAGAAACTTTTCATGGCAATTTTATTTACTCTCAGAGTTTTTGCCAGAAATCTGCTGACAAGAAATCGCCAAAAAAATGCTTTTTGTGTTTTATTTTGATGTCTGGCATGGGACTCGAACCCAGGCTTTACGTCTAATAAGCCGACACACTACCCACTAGACCACGGCGATTCTCATGCTTGGAGAATATAATATCTGTCGTGACACTAGATGACAGATAACGTTATGCTTAATTGTTTGCGATAAAATTGAAAGATCATTTAACTGTAAAATTGCCGGTGTTGCCAAATCACTATGTAAATAGTCTATACATTTAGACGACTTGTTGGCAAATAATATTCAAAATTTTCCAGAGAATTAGAGTTGTTTGCTGGTTATTCTTCCATTCCCATTTTTATTGTATTTTCACATTTACTTCCTATGCCAATATACCGAACCTATACTGTTTCTGCATCTTATCGTTTTTGAAATATTATGGCAACATTGTGTGTCTCCGTATTCGCAATTGTATCTTTCAAAATCTGAGTATCTTCTTCGTTCGTTCACGTGCTATATTTTCTGTTTGATGTTGTCCTCTATTGCTATTGCTTTTGTTTTGTTTTTGTGTTTTTTTTTCAATTTCAGTTTGTTTTCCTACAAATTATTGTTATTGTTGCTGTCATTGTTGTAGTATTTTGTAAGCAATTAAAAGTTTTTGAGTTTTTATTTTCTTATTATACTTCTCTACTTGTTGTTGCTGTTGCTGTCGGTATTCTAGTTGTTATTGTCGGTTTTTTTTTTCTTGTTTTCCATTATTATCACAACAACAATTTGTTGTCTAATTATTACTTCAGGTGTTGCAGATATTTTTTGTTTTTCCTTTCTGTTCCTTTTCTTTCCTTTTTCTTTTAATTTTTATTATTTTATTGCTATTGTTGCTCTACCAAACGACATGTAGCTACTGTCCTTGCTGTAATACTTATTAGGACAGTTGTTGCTGGTATGTGTTATTATTGTTGTTATAGTTGTTGTCATTATGCGAAATACATACATACCTGCACACAAAAAGAGACATTGATGTTATTTGTTGTTATTGTTTAAATACAGGTTACTTTTGGCATGTTTCTGTCCTCTTCAGTGAGAACAGCAGCAGCAGCAGCAGCAGTATGTTGTGGCACTTGTTCTACAAAACCATTAATTGTTGGTTAAGAGTGGTTGAATTTATAATGCATTTAAATGGTTTGTATTTCTTTTTTATTTTTAATTTTTTAATTAGAAAGAAGAAAACATTTTTGTTATATTATTTCGTATATATTTTGTAGGTAAACAGATGAAAATGGTCTCGAATTTTTTGTTGACTACCTACTGTCAAACTTGGTTATAACGAACTCTGTGGGACCAGAAAAAATACTTCGTTATAGGCAAAGTTCGTAATAAACGGGGGGAAGTCATAAAAGAAAATATAAAATACAAACAATTTTTCATTTATTAAAAACAAAAAGATTTTTTTTTATTATAACAAACCAAAAATATGTGTAAATTCTTTTCATCTATCAGCTGATTAAAGATGCTGAGTTATAATTTAATGCTGCCATATTAAATAAAAGTAAATACTATTACCAGATTTCAATGTTTATTCTGAGGGTTCGTTATAAAAAAGGTAAAATTTATGAAATTTAATTACTGGGACCATTTAAAGTAGTTCCTTTTAACCGAGAATAGACGATTTATAAACGAGTTCGTAATAAACGAAATTTTTTGTATGAAAATTATTATTAAAACGTTGGGACTTGATAATAACCAAGAATTCGTTATAACCGAGGTCGTTATAAACGAGTTTGAATGTATTATCCTACCGGTTCGTTGACATAATCGATAGAATGGGTTGAGAGACAAAATGCTACTGAACCAATCATGGCTATGACAGTTGATTGATAACGGCCATTTTGTCGTAGTTACATCCCTTGAATTAGTTGTCATTTATTCAGTCTGATTTTGCTAAATTTCCATGAATGGAAATAGTATTCAACAATATGCGGCAATTTTTTTTTTAATTAAATAGGTGTTCTGTTCGGGTAAGGTTTTACCATCTAACGAACGCTATAATCGTTTTACCACGAGGACTATTCACAATGTCTACACCGGTACAGTAAATGGTCGACCAACAGCCGCATTTCTTTGAAGCGAAAGAAGAAAGGATTGCAGGAGTTGCAGGTTCAATTTTGCGTCGCTCACAAGAACTTGAAGATTGGCGTCAGGATTACGACGTAGCTTCTCTCACCACTTATGTTATGTTTGTTAATTTTATAAATTGGCAAACCACAAATTGATAAATTTTGGGCTGTAACTTGAGGTTGCACGCGTATAAAATTCAATTGATCCAACAGCTGGATGTGTACGCGTTAAATGGGTACTGGATCATTTGGGTACTGGATCATTTGGCGACTGATCTAGATTTTTTAAATGATTACAATCTGCTGAGAGGAAGTCGCTGAAGAAATATTTTCATATTTTTCATTTTGATGTCTGACCTGGGATTCAAATTCGTGCCTTTCGTCTAATAACCCAACACACTACCTATTAGACTACGGCGCTCCAAAAAAATTGGCCAAATACGGCTTAATATTGTTAGAAAATCGCAGATGATTCGCATGCATAGAGAATATAATATCTGTCGGGACACTAGACAATTGAAAGATCATTTAATGGTAAAATTGCCGGTGTTGCCAAATCACTATGTAAATAGTCTATACATTTAGACGACTTGTTGGCAAATAATATTCAAAATTTTCCAGAGAATTGAAGTTCAAACAAATAAAATCGCCGAAATTCGAACGATAGTAATACACATGAGTTCGAAGAGAGCTCAAAACATGCCGAAGTAGTCTCTGTTTGATGTGGATTTTTGGATAGCGACAGCATCGATTCATATTTGTTTGCGAAAAACGTTTGCCTTAGGCTCACTGTCAACAGTGAGCACTATAGATCGATGATTATCAAATTCTATTGGCCTAAATTGTTTGATTTGGAATCCAAAGATATGTGGTTTCAACAGGACAGCACTAACGAACAATTGAAGCGATTTGACCGCTTGGACTTTTTCTTGTGGAATTTTTGCAAATTAGAAGGATAGCTTACTTTTGGAGGGATAACATAATGAAGTACACTAATACCCCGGTTTGCGTCGCCTTATTCTGCGTCTGCTTCAAAGTTGCGTCTTTTTAAAATTTCTGTGATTTCGAAGTTGCATCGCATGTTTCGAAGTTGCAACGTTAGTGGTTCGATTTGCATCGTTAATATGAAAATATATGTACAAACCTAAAACAGAAAATGGAGATTTCCCGTTTAAACCTGGTGTAAATTCGAAGTTGTGTCTTTTTAAAACTTCTGTGGCTTCGAAGTTGCGTCGTTTTTGTTTCAGTTTGTGTCATTAATATGAAAATGTTTGTACAAACCTAAAACAGAAAAAGAGGATTTCCCGTTTAAGTTGCTCTGATGGTTGTTTGTTGTAGGTCGTTAGAAAATTAAATATTTTTTATTGAAAAATCTATTTTTTCCGCTAAAATTATGAATCTCGGAACCAATTAAATGAAAATCAATACAGATGTATGGAAAATCGTGGTTCGTTGTGCGTCGCGTTTCTTCAGGGCCTATTAGCGACGCAAACCGGGGTATTAGTGTATTATACTATGAAGATTAGCACTAAAGAATTATCCTACAGGAAGTAACCTGAAAAGTATAAGTAAAACGAGACGATGTTGAACAGCCATAGCCAAACAAAATCAAGCCACATTTGGCTGTTTGAAGCAGTTCAAACAGCTCTATGCGTGGGAATACTATACTACCTATGTATATAGTACAACCAGATATTAAAAGGCCGTAAATTAAAACTTTCCATTTACGATGAAACAATTTTTGAATCGAGGGACTGATAGAGGGCTATATTTTTCACAATATACCTAAATGACCAATGGAAGATGGTTCTATGTACGGTTGTTTACGAATACAAATTTAATTGATCACTACTTAAGTGCTGCTCTCTGTTGAAATAATTTAAAATTTCTTTTCGATGGGCCAACTTGCATTTGAAAATGCATGAATCTTGTTCGTCATCATGTAGTTTTGGGTGTTTTTATCTTGACTTTTACACAAATTAGTTTCGTATGTAATGGCTGTCGTTGATGTATTTAATGTCTAACATTTACTCTTCTTTATTTTTATAACAAAATTGTCAAAAACTTTCGATTATTCAAACACAGTTGTTTGTAAAATAATTTTTCTTACTGCTTTCCATTATGTTTGCAAATATTTTGCAGATAAAGACATAAAATGTGAAAACTTTGAAATGAAGTTACAGGAACCTTGACCCCCATTTACAGTACTTTTATAATTATATTGAAGGAATGGCAAAAGTTTTCTATATTTGATGATATTTAAATGACTTGATTGGGCATGCTAATCGATAAAATAATAAAATTTATTGCTTACCATCATACATGGAAAGAAATAAACAGTATAGGATAGAACGGAACAGAATAGATTAGAATATGTTTAAATTCTATTTGCTTGAAGATAAATTCTCTTTTGTTTTTTGGCTTTCATTAGAGGAAATTTTAATTTTATAAACAAACAACATGTCCTTGTTTTACTGTGACAGGTATAGGTTTCTTTATTTGTAATTTAATAATGGAAATTGTTTCTAAATAATTTATTTTATGTGTATCATATTAACCCATTAAGTACTAAATTTTAAATTAACTTGCTTTTACGTGGCATAAGCTACGTGTATTTAGTGGTTTTAGAACTGAAGATTCAAACGTAGTCACTTCTTGAACATTATGAGATGATTATGCTCATCATACTCTACCTATACTGCAAAGAATTGACAAAAATGTAAAGAAGGTTCGGACTCCATGTTAAACCTCTTCAACAAAACGAAGTATGCAAAAATATATCTTCGATAACTGCCTCTCAGTAGATTTCTGGAAAAAACTCAGAGAGTAAAATAAAATTGCCATGAAAATATTTCTCATAAATCTATCGTTTGGAGTCGACCTTAAATTGTAAGTTCCGACGCTCATGTATAAAATTAACAATCCTATATCTTTGTTAATCAATCTTTTTTTATTACTTTTTCTTTTTAATAATTTAGAAATTGTTTTTTAAGAAAGTGTAATACATCGCATTCCAGGTCAGACATCAAAGCGAAAAAATATTTCTTCGGCGACTTCCTCTCAGCAGATTTCTGGCAAAGACTCTGAGAGTAAAAATTGCCATGAAAAGCTTCTCAAACATCTGTCGTTCAGAGTCGACTTTAAACTGTAGGTCCCTCCCCTCATGCACCCAACATAAGTGGTGTGAGAAGCTAGGTCGTAATCCTGACGGAAGGGTTGTAATGGCCATACATAATTGGATACATCGCATCCACAAATTTTAAACTCGAAGATTATTATTTTACCTACTGTCTACAAAACATGAATAACCACAGATAATTTCTTCAAAGTATTCATAGTTCATATTTGTATTTGACTGTCATTGTATTCTAGCAGACAGAATGCAAAAATATTTCTTCGATAACTGCCTCTTTGCAGATTTCTGGCAAAAAATCAAAGTAAATAAAGTTGCTATGAAAGGTTTTTTTTTTAGTATTTGCTAGGGATGCCAAACGGAATCGATTTTTAAAAATTCCGGGATTCGGGATTTTGTTAATCCCGCACACAATCAGCTGCACACAATCGATAATGTGCTTAAAAATTGGACCGAGGCAGCCATTTGAATGAAATTATTTTCCATTACTAACCGAAAGGATTGTACTTTCAAATAAATAAAGAAATTTCAGAAAATATTCAGTAGTTTTTTTTAAAGCATTTTCAACAAAAAAAGTTATTTGCTGGACCCTTTACTTCACGTAACCAACATTTGTTGGTAAAATAGTTCCAAGACAGTTGTATGCAGCTTATAAATATTCACCTCCACTAGTTATTTCTTTCGACAGATGAGTATTTTAATTAGTTACCCAATTAATTCGTTTATAGGGTTGATTTTGCTTTCTTCGATGACATCAAATAACTTTTTAGCAATGGAAGTAGAGTTTTCCTCATCTGAGATGCTATTATCGAAGTCGAGTGATATAGAAATTTTTTACAAGTCCTTTTGTAGGGTCAAAATACATTTGAATTCACAGTCCCAAAATTCCCGAAAAATCTCGGGACAAGTATTTAAAAATCCTGGGATTCGGGATTTGAGAAGCTCGCGAAAAATCGCGATTTTCTCTTAATAATAAAAATAGTTCGTTAACAAAATCATTTGTATTCTAGTTATGTATATCAGAATTAAATGTCATTAAAAGTAAAATATTAAAACAACAAGACAAAAAGTAACAAAAATGTGTAAAGTAACAAAAATAAAAATTATTCACAGGTACATATGCAAACGCATTAGTTTTAAGAAAATTATTTGGATTCCAACAAAAAGATTAAAGCATCTAACATGTGATGTGATAGGTTTGAACGAATTTCGTTGCCAACATACGCTGATGTTGAAAAACACTTCTCGCAATCAAGTAGTTCCAAGATAGCTGCATGCAGCTTGTAAATATTTACCTCTACCACCTCCTGATGTAAATAAATTTATTTCTTTGGACAGTTGAGTATCTAAATCAGTTACCGTATTAATTCGTTTTATAGAGCTTTTGCATTCATTGATGCCATCAAATAACTTTTTATCAATGGAAGTGAAGTTTTCTTAATCTGAGAAGCTAATATCGAAGTCTAGTGATATAGAATTTGTTTTTAGGACCTTTTGTAAGGTCAAAATACATATGAATTCACAATCCCGAAAATTCCGAAAAATCCCGGGACAAGTGTTTAAAAATCCTGGCATTGGGGATTTTATGAATCATGATTGGGGATTTTGTGAATCTCGAAAATCCCGCGATTTAGAGATTCGGTATTTCCCGATTAGCATCCCTAATAACCACCCTGTCCACCATAAACTTTTTTTTTTAAATTTATTTCCGCAATTAATGGATTAAAGGAAGTAAGAATAGCAGGTCAGTAGTACGTTTTAACTTTTTCTTATTTCTGTCTTGTCTTCTTATTTCTACACAACGATGAACAGTAAAAATAATTTTGTGCACATGCCAAGTATGGCACGCATACAGCACAACCAATATCAGGGGAACACCAAAACCCACATACTTATTTATGCACATACACATAAACAATTGCATTGTTTACTCTGTGGTCCATTATACTCATAATAAAAAAAAAAAAATAATTGTTATTTATACACAAGCATAGTTAACACACGCACACAACTGTACATATGCAACGCATGTTCTCAACAACATGCAGGCACATTCATGGTGACATTAACTTAAAACACAATACACTCACATGTACGCGTATTGAAAATACCCAAGAGTAATTCATATTTATGTACTAATTTTTGTTTGGGTTTTCTTTTCTCTTTTTGTTGCAATAACAATAACATTTCAACAATTTACTCTCACAGTATCTCACAGTTTTTGTTGTTGAACATATTTTTTGTTTGTGTATTCATTCATCAAATGAATAACAATTGTTTATGTGACTGTGTGTAACTGTTTTTGTTATTGTTATTGTTATTTTATTTATATTTCATGAAAATATTTACCATGAGTCTCTCGCTGCTGTCTGTTGCTATTGTTGTTCGTTCACTCACTGCAACTGTTTGGGAGAGCCTTGCATTTATTTGGTATCACAGTGTTAAAATGCAACTGCTGGAGTAGCAGCAGCAGCAGCATCAGCATCAGCACTAGCATAGGGAATAACAATAAAACAAAAAATGTTTCACATATTCATCTGTAGTGGGTTAGTTTTTCATTTTACGCTCTCTCTCTGTTATAATTTCGAACAACAAAAGCTGCTGTTGTATGTCAGTATTTAATAATGTTTCAACGTCTTTGCTGTTCTGTTTTATTTCTTTTTCTTCGTTTATGTTGTTTAGTATTGTTGTTGTTGTTAGTTATTATTAAAGATTCTGTCCACTTATACATAAAGAAAATTATAAAAAAAAACAAATTCATTGTTGCTACACCCTATACTACTGCAGTAATATTTAGTATTTGGAAACGAGCGTTTATTCAGGATATTATGAATATAGGGTGGGTGATTTAGAAGTTTTAATTGAAAAATTCAATCAAACAAAAATGGTTTAAAATTTTGCCACTGATTTTATACGGATTCCTATGTCCACTCAAAAATCATGTTTATTTAAGAAGGGGAAAGTTGATGCCAGTATGTTGATTTTAACGGCCTACTCTATGTCGTCTAACATTTATAAAGCAATCTCTAACTGCCACTGAAAATTTTAGTGATAATTTTCAATAACTTCAGTTTGTTTGCTGATTAACAAAGAAAAAAAGTTAAAAAAAACAGAAACATTTTTTCTTCTAGTGAAGTAAAGTTTGTTTTGCGTAATGCAGTACATTTTGCTATATATCAACACTAAGGCGTATGAGTTACATATAATAATCTACAGAATTCAAAAAATATTGCTCATACGTATGGGTACTTTTACTTTAAAATCCGTAAAGTATGCAACATTAAATAAAAAAGGCAAGAACTCAGACATCAATTTTTTATCAATGGAAGTGGAGTTTTCCTCATCTGAAAAGATAATATCGAAGTCAAGTGATATAGAATTTTTTTTGAGACATCATGGGTATGCCCAGTAATGCAGTAAAATGGCTTAAAATTTTGACCAATAAATGGTTTTTTGTTATGAAGAGCAATTGTTCCGGGTTGAAATGGAATATTATTTCATAAATTTTTTCATTAATTTTCGTGCATTTTTTCGAGAGTATGTTGTCATATCTCGTTAATGGCATTACGAATGTTGGCATTCAAGTTCCCAATGCTTAAAACGTCTCTGGTTTGTCGGCATAATACTCTTTTTTAACGGCGCCCCACAGAAAATATTACAACGGTGTCAAACCTCAGCTTCCTGGCGGCTAATTGTCTTCATCATTTCGGCGGCCATTAAAAGTTGTTGAAACTAAACATCGTTCACATCAATAGCATGAAGAGAGGGTACAAAAAAATCGGTTATTGTTATTGGACAGGTATTTCAATTAATCGTAATCGTTGCGCCGTTCTCATTTTCAAAGAAATATAGGACAATGATGTCGCTGTTCCACAAGCCTCATCAAACAGTCACTCGTAATGGGTATGGGTTTTGAGATCCAAATACCATAATTTTGCTTATGATCGTACCCAACAAGATGAAACCGGGCTTCATCTGTAAAGACGATTTATTTTGGCAAAATCGACATCATCGCGCTGTTTCTCGTTGGCACAATTTTCCAATAACTCCCAATGTTACTTAAGCGTAAATTGATTCATTACGTTCAGTGGTGATAATATATAGAATATAGAATGACATAAGTATTGCCAGATCCGAAATAACCGATGGTTCAAATTTAAACCGATAGACGGTCTTGAAGAATACATCTTTGAACTTCGTACTATCGCTAGATGATGGGGGATAGTTTATCAAAACGTATCAAATTCAAAGCAGATTATTCGGATATTTAGTCGAGCATTTTAATCGCCACAGTATAACGTTCTCAAAATGGATAATCTTTGTATGTTCAGGCAAGCTTATCTGGCATCTGAAATAACATATTATAAACGATAAAGGCCAGAAACTATTGCATTAGCACCGTGGGTTCCAGGACTAGCGGGTAATTGATGAAAGCTGTGTGGATAGGTAACATAAAATAACGATATTTTCCAAAACACTATATCATGATTAGTTTGATCCCATGGTCGTCTCTGACCAATTTCTATCTTTGTAGTTGTTTAAGGTATCACGTTGTGTGGATTTGTTGTTTTGCAATTGCAGTTGTTGTTGTTAGTGTTGGACATAAACAATAAGTTGCAATTTTTACTTAGTATTCCTTAAGTTTGTTGCTGCTGCAGAATATTTCTTTCCCTTTTGTGTTACAACCATTATTCAACAGTTTCATTGATGTCGCTTGGTTTGGTTGTGGTACTATGCGTTAAAGTAAGGGTTTCCAACAAAAAAAGATGAAATGTGAAGCGAAAACTAGTAGAAAATGAAGTAATTTTTTGAGCTACACAATAAGCTGCAATAAAAGGAAATCTATTGTTTGTTAATGAAATTGAGGGATTTATTTAGTGTAGTTTGAGTGATTGAAAGTCAACTCTGAACGACAGATTTTTGAGAAAATATTTCACGACAATTTTTACTCTAAGTAGTTTTTAAATTGCTGAGAAATAGTTTCTGATTTAAGTGTACAACCTACATTTTATTTAATTTCATTTTTTTTTTTCGTATCATATTGTTGTATGACCAAATGCATTTCGACCAAATTAAAATCATATAAAAAGAAGTTTTTTGAAATACACACGCACACACCATATGTGTTTCAATGAAAACAGCCATTTTAGTTTTCATTACATTCTTACAACACCATAAAGAAATTGAGATCATTATGGAGACAATTTGAAAATGTTTAAGAAAGTGGATCATAAAATTGAATTGAATTTTTCGTCAAATCATGTTTTTCTTCTATAAAATAATAAACAAACTTTGTAATTCATTTAATAGAATTGAAAAAAAATAAATACGGTGAGATAATGTTTTAACCCTATCCAGCAACGTCTTAGAACTTGCTATAGTGTACCAATCCACCAAAGATTATCGCAAGTTAGGCGGTATTATTGGTGAAGAATGTAAGGAAAAATTTCTTCGATTATGGATAGGAACGCATGTGTTGATGCCTAGAAAATATTGCTACTGTTAATAGAAATGCGGACTCTAAGTATCGCTAAGTATAGTCGAATTTCAGTGTGTATAGTTAGGAAGACAGTCTAAGTTGGATAATCTCATTTTGTGTATAAGCTGGGAATCTTGCAACATGGGTTCAGTACACCATTTTTCCCGATTAAGTTTCAGCATCTGCTGAGTCTTATTAAAGCTTTTCATAAATTTGCCATTCGGAACGACTATAACTGTAGGTCTCGACAGTCATGAATAAAATTAACATACACGACACATGGGTAGTGTAAGAAACTAGGTCGTAATCCAGTGGTTGGAATAATCACTGAGTAAGTGTTTGCCTTAAGTCTTGTAAGTAGAATGTTGCCTTAGTTCTGCCGTGTTACAAAAAATGGAAAATAGTCTTCGACCTTCTCCCAGTACCTTCCTCTAAAAGCTTAACCCTCAGAGTTGAAAGAGTAATCTTGACTATAGTATTGTAATGGATAGTAGAGTATATATGATGTTATAATGGCTGGGGCATTTCGAAATTTAAATTTAAAAATGCAATCAAACAGAAACGGTTAGAAATTTTTCCAATTTTTTTGTGCAGTGCAAGTATGCCTGTTTGAAACGGAATATTACTTTGCCTCTTTTAATCGTACTAATTTTTGTGCACTTTTTATAGTGTATCCTAGCAATGGTTTCAAGAATTTTGGCCTTCAAATACTCATACGTCTCTGATTTGTTTTATTCACACTTCTCTTTAACCCGCTGCTTTAACAGAAAATAGCCCACCGGTGTCAAATCGCAACTTCTCGGCAAACAATTGAAAACAAACAGCGTTCACATCAATACCATAAAGAGCGGGTATAAAAAATCGGATATCATGGTACAATAGATATCTCCATCGAACATAATGCCTATAAGGCTTATAAATCAGTCACTCGTAATGTTTGCATTGGCTTTCTGTAAGATCATGTGAAGGTTTTCTGAGCCCAAATATGGCAATTTTGCTTATTAACGTATCCACCAAAATGAAAATGAGTTTCATTCGAAAAATTGTTGTTTTGTTTTGCAAAATCGACTTCACGAAGCAGTTTCTCGTTAGTCCAAAATTTCCAATAACTTCCAACGTTGCTTAAACTTAAATCGATTCATTACGTTCAGTGGCGATAAAATACTGAATTTTGTTACAGAATAGAATGACATAAGTAACCACATTGTATATATACATACATAATTGGCTATTAGAACCCTTCAGTCAGGATTATTGACCTAGTTTTTCACACTAGTTATGTTGTGTGTGTGTTAATTTTATACACAAGTGGCGGGACCTACAGTTTAATGTCGACTTCGAACGAGAAAATTGGGAAAATTTTCATGGCACTTTTATTTTTACTCTCAGAGTTTTTGCCAGAAAATCTGCTGAGAGGAAATCGAGGGAAATGAGAGGGACTTGAACCCTGGTTTTACCTCTAATAAGTCAACACACTATCTACTAGGCCACGGCGACTTTATCTAAATTCTACGCTACCATATAAACTTCAAGTACCGATTGTGGTTAATGGAACAAAATATTCCATTATGCTCTTATTTTATCCTGGAAATAAGTCTGTATTACTGTATGACAAGCTTACATGCGAAACGTTTTTTTAACCCTATTTAAGTGTCAACATTGAAATCCTTTTGCTCTATTTATAGTTCGTAAACTATTGCTTTATTCTCTCGTCGTTATATTAAAAATAAATTGTTTAATTGTGTAATGATGTATCAACGTTGTGTTATATGTATGTGTGAGTATATTTGTATGTATGTATGTATGTGTGTGTAACCGTGCTAAAAACTTACATCTTGTGGCAACTGTTCTCCTAAATGATAAATGAATTTAATTAGAAATGAGATGAAATGTTTCCTATTGTGTTACAACACATCCTCCCATGAGTAGAACAGACAAAATTTATTTCATTTTAATTTTATTTTTATCACTTTCCCCCAAACATGTTGTTTGTAACACACAATTTCAAATGGATTTTCATTCTCTTGACATTATTAATGTGTGTGTGTGTGTGTAAATTAAATTATTTTGGGACTTAAAGTGTTACATAACAATAAATGAATAAATATTTAGAGTGTGTGCCACTTTTTTTTTTGGATACTTCAGAGTATTTAGAGAGTGTGTCTAGTTTTAATCGTCTTTAGTTAGAATGCTTCATTTTTCAGAAATCGTATTCAAGCATACAAAGGCTAAATGTATTTTGATTAAGCTTTTTCAAAACTACCATTAGCTAAATAGATCGTTTAGATCGTTTATATTAATTAAAAAACTAGAAAATACCGTCAAAGTTCTGAAGAAGTGCTTCACAGATGCGCATTTGACACTTTCCATTAAGCAACTATGAATTGTATTAATTAATGTCGCATGTTTCTATGTACAGTCAACCCTCCTATAACGCGGTACTCTACAGAACGCGGTTTCCATATAACGCAGGGTTGAAATTGCGATAGCCCTCCTATAACGCGATACTTTTATAGCGCGGTTTGGGTTCAACTTCATCCCTTAAGTTCCTTCCGCACAGCCTATGAATGAATAGCAACTAGATATTGTAAGAGGGTTTAATATAAGTTTTATTTTCGAAGCAAAAGCTTAGCCAAGATACAGTACCGTGCTAAGCAATAGCAGTTGGATTTTCAATTTAAAAAAACAATGATTGAAGATGAATCGCGTGAGGATAAATATTAAAAAATTACATTATTTTGCAAGTCTTTCTTAAGGTCTGTTGGAAACTAGACTTTTAGTTTCGTTTTTATTTAATTTTTTTTTATCAATCCTTATATGAACTCTTGAATTTAATAAAAATAATTTATAATTTATCTTGCCTTTTGTATTTCTTGGTCTCCACATAACGCGGTACGAATGATGTGATTTGTACTAATTTTGGGTTTCTTATAGCGCGGTTTCCATACAATGTAGTAGACGGTTTCCATAAAACGCGCTACGAATTAGCCTGGTTTGCACCTGAAATCTGAATTTCTTATAGCGCGGTTTACATATAACGCGCTACGCTCTTACCGCCTTATAAGAGGGTTGACTGTATATACATATTCCCATAATACGAATTTTTTTCTACTTAACATTATCATTCATTCATCATGCTAGCTTTTCCTTGCTATCCTTTTTATTTATTTTTTTTATCAATCCTTATATGAACTCTTGAATTTAATAAAAATAATTTATAATTTATCTTGCCTTTTGTATTTCTTGGTCTCCACATAACGCGGTACGAATGATGTGATTTGTACTAATTTTGGGTTTCTTATAGCGCGGTTTCCATACAATGTAGTAGACGGTTTCCATAAAACGCGCTACGAATTAGCCTGGTTTGCACCTGAAATCTGAATTTCTTATAGCGCGGTTTACATATAACGCGCTGCGCTATAACCGCCTTATAAGAGGGTTGACTGTATACACATTCCCATAATACGAATTTTTTTCTACGAAACATTATCATTCATTCATCATGCTAGCTTTTCCTTGCTATTCTTTTTATTTATTTTCCACCCAGCATAAGACACGATGCCATATGTGCTAAACGTTAAATCCTTGTCTCATCATTTATAACTTTCGGTTTTAGTTTTCGTTTATGATCATTCCCATTTCAATTTGATAACATTTGCTGTAATAAAATGCTTCCTTAGTTTAGAGGTTAATCAATTACATTCAGGGGTTTACAACAGCTAAAATACTCATACAATGTTAACAAACATAAAAATGTGAATCGTTTCGAATTACTGCGATTATCATGCATAATTTTCTAGCAATTAAATCCTCGATTAATATTATGGTATTAACAAAAAGAAAAATTAATATTGAAACATTTATATGTATGTATGTATAAATGTAAATGTACATATGTACACAAATAACATCCAAATTTTTCTAAATGATTTGTATGATTATCTGTATCATAGTATCGTTTGGTGTTTTATAGTGTGCAGATGATGTTGATTAAAAACGTAGAGCTTCATTACATTACCTGCTGCAGGGGGAGAGTGAAGTTAAAATAATTCAAGAGGCGATAATTGTATTTAGTGATGCAGCTATGATAGTGACGCAGATATAAAGGTTGGAAATATAATATCGTGCCCGAATAAAAACAATTTTTTAAATCATGTGCTGACTTCGGAAATGTATTACAAAGTGGCTGATACGTATTGCAACCAACTTCAGGTTGTTATCATTTGTAAACCGCTCGTCTGACAGCTAACAGATTTATTCTAGTGAGAGTTTATTTATTATTTACAAGCTTACAAAAGCATTTTATCTATTGCATTCAGAAAAAAAGTTATTCGTGATGGAATTTAAGAGTGATAGTGTGATTCCTTTATATTTGGCTGGAAAACTACAGGTGGTTATCGTTAGAGCCCTTCAGTATTTAAATGTGAATAAATCTTTTGTTTCTCGTACCATTGCTCGTTACAGTGATACTGGCAGTATTGCATCGCGTCCAAAAAGTGGACGAAAAAAAACGGTAACAACACCAGAAATGATCCGAAAAATGAAAGCCAGATTTGATCGAAATCCACGCCACAGTAGTAGAAAAATTGCTCGTGAGCTCAGTATATCGCTAAAACGGATGCAACACATATTGAAAAATGAGCTTAAGCTAAAGCCATTGAAGTTCCTAAAAGTGCAAGAGCTCATCGATGGACAAAAAAGTTAAACTGGAAAAAGCCAAAGAGTTACTTTGCTTGCACGAAAATGGCCAGTTACCGAATTTGGTTTTTTCCGGTGAGAAGCCTTTCCAAATTGAGTAGTTTGTGAACAAACAAAATGATCGAGTTTACTTGCCAAAGAGGTCAGCTGAAAATTTACACCTGCGATTGGCCACCTGAACTCAAGCTCCGCCGATGGTAATAGTGTGTGCGTAACGGGCGATGGTTGCTCACCGCTCATATTCATCAACCTTGGGTTCAAAATGAATGCCGAATATTATCGGAAAAATATCTTAAAGACAATATTGAAGCCCTGGGCAGACAAACATTTCGAATGTAGAGTCCAACAGGACTCAGCACCACCGCATACAGCACGCGTCAACCAAGAATGGCTTAAAAAGGAGGTTCCTCGCTTCATTTCTATCACACAACGGCCACCAAAATATCCGGATCTCAATCCTAAGACTAAGGTTTTCACTAAAAAATACCATAGTGTCGATCATCTCGAGACTGCGCTTCGCCGGGAATTGGCCAAAATACCGCAGAGCCACTTTCGTATAGCCTGTGATGGCTTTGTCGGCCGTTTGAAGGCCATAATTCGTACCAAAGGTAGCCAATTCGAACAAATCTAAAGTGATTCTAAAATTTGATGTTATTTCCAACATTTTTTGCTTTTGAACAATAAAATTAAAAAGAAAATTAAAAAAATATAGCGCTTTGCTTTGTTGCATTATATATCAGCCACCCTGTATACTTCACATGTGCCATATAAATGATGAATAATAATGAAAACATTACAGCGGAGATAATAATTTGTTCCTAAAAACTAAACCGTAATTATTGTAGGTTATTGACAGTTCAATTCAGTCTTATGTCTACACATTTAGATTGATTTTTGTAACAACCCGCTTGTGTTATGGAATAGAATTCTGCGAGCCTTAGTGCTATGCACATTTTCCCCCATTTTTTACATTAAACTTCGAGAGATCTTCTTCAGTCTTTATCTATTAGTCCCTTTAAATGTCCTCTATTGCAAACTGCCTTTGGAATGTTTTGGAAAAAAAATTTTTCTTGTTTTACTGTAGTTTTTACACTCATCAGGATGTGTTTTAGCCACACCTTGCTGTTTAATGCGTTAATTCAGGTTAAACTATTCCTTGGATACTTGAAAATATTTTTAAATTATTCATAGCTAACGTAGATTGGTCTAAGAATCTTAACTAGAATCCTTCTTTAAAATACCCCAAGAATTGTTTAATCTGCTTGTGCAAGCACTAATGCATCCAAGAATCTGTACTAAAAAATCGAATCATTTTAAAGGTCATAGTTTATTAGGTTACGCAAACTTGAATTAGGTTTGGAGCTATAACGGCTGTGCTTTGACAAATGAGAACTTCCGGGATCGCAGTACATACATTAAATGGCCATTGCAACTGACAGACATCACTTATGTTGTGTGTGATATTTCTATATATAAGTGGTGCGACCTATAGTTTGAAGCAGAGATCATCAAAACGATTAGTAGGTTTGAGTCATACTTATAATTTCAAATACTTATACGCATTCATACTTATTTTGATATGATACTCATATTACTCATACTCAAAGTTGGAAGTACTCATCGTATACATACTTAACAATACGCATAATGTTATTGACTTTGACTCGTCTCTACTTAACATTTACTCAAAGCACAAAATAAGTATGATTCGCGTACGAACACTACTGCGTTCACAAGAAAATTGTGTGTATGCTTTGGTTGTTGTCTTTGTCTTTCCTTTCTTCTTTGTTTGTATATGCAACAACAACAAAGGCTGTAAATTTTGATGAATGATTCGAATCACTCGAATCACTTATAAGTAATATAAGTATTTTTCTAAATTTATGAATCAGAATGAGTAGGCGTATGAATCAAAAACATGTCGAATGTTGTGAGTTTGATGTCAACATTCTACTCATACTCGTTGCTACTTATACTTATAAATCATTGTTGTAGCGAATACGAATGAATCAGAGTAGTTGAATTTCAATTCTGTTGATTCACTTATACTCAAAATTGTATTAGTGCTTATGAGTAGCGGAAAAACGATTCATTGCTGATCTCTGTTTGAAGTCAACTTCGAATGTTACATTTTTTTCAGAAATGGCAATTATTTTCAGTATTTTTGCAAAAAATACGTTGAGAGGAAGGCGTGCAAGAAATATTGTTTCATATATCGATTTGAACCATGACCTTATATTTAATACATTAGTGCACCAACCCATTAGCAAATCTGTAGAAAAAAAAGTTGATTTTATTGTCGATAGAATAGTCTCTGAATTAAAATTTTTTCTAATATTGCACTGTCTGTATTGTATCAGATGCGGTCACTTTAGATAAGTCAAATCTAAAGGCAGTAATATTGTAAGGTTATGCTTTATAACTGACGTTAATTATTATTTTCTCTCATTTAATTCTATCTACTGTTTTTAAGAGAACAGAAAAATTTGTTATTCGTATATTTTTCTTTCCAGGCTTAATCAAACTGATAACCTTGTGCCTGATCAGTCAATCTCCGACAGACGCTGAGTGAATAATATAAATTTTAATGTACGCAGGAAGTCCTTGCAATCCTGTGTTAAAATTGTCGTCAATTTCTGGATACGCTAAAACCAGCATACTTTTTAAACTCTACCTCATGAGAACCCGAAAGATGTTAAATTTATTTTCAATACTGGAGAGTATACGAGAGACGTAGAAATCAGCATTGTTGGTACACTAATTAATCATTACTCATGTCGATCGCTTTAAAGTTACTGGTTTAGAACCATAGTACATATCAAAAATCGCAACAAGACTACAGAAGTTTTAATGCAAAACAGCAAAGTTCGATAAACATTTACTAATAATCAGATGAGTTTGATGGAAGTAGTGCAGCACAGGGACTGAGATTACCGGTGGCGTCTCAACAGGCCCATATGTGTGCTCAAATATACTTTGGTAAACAAAGCTATCACTTCGACCTAACCTAACATGCTAATAGCCAAAGTTATATTGAGAAGTAATTATCCCTAGTATTTATTTACTATTCTTTGCAAATTCCGATAAATATCTTGACATTTTTAACATGTTTGCTGATTAGTGACAATATTTTTTTTTATTATATTCCATAAAGAACTTTGAATATCAAAAGTCTTGTCATACTTTACGTTAATGACTAAATATTGTCTAAGATTGTTGTTTTTGTTTTATTTTCCTTTCATTCGAAATGTTAAAATTAATTTTTTCGTTTTTCTTTTTAAATTTCTTTTTCTACAAGTTTTGATTCGAAATTCGTATACACAATTCGTAATTGAGTGATTTTCATGCCAAGCATGACAAAAGTAATTTACCAACAGCATTTTCCCTTAACGAAAGTAATTTAAAATATTAACAAGAAATATTTGAAGTAACGAAGTAAAATAATTTTCTTAATTATATTCGAAAACCAAACACAGAAAAAAAAATACAAGAAATAAGAAAACAGAAAACGTAAAAATTGTTGCCTTCATAGTAATAGCGACAGGATAAATGTCTTGATTTTCTTTACCTGACTGCTGTTGTGGTGCTAATTTATAAGGTGTTTACAAAATAAAATACAATAAAAAAAAATTACAATTTTTAAAAGAAAATTTAGTTGAAAATTAAAACAACTGCGATGGTTATGTGATACCCTACGCCACAGATTTAATTTTTTTGTAGAGAATTTTAAAACAAAAAGAGTGGGTTCCACATTTGTAAAGTTACTTCTATATTTTGGGCCTCAAACATGCTATCCACAACATAAGTGGTGAGAGAAACTGCGGGCTTCTTGGGGCGATTGCTGTAGACTGTCTAATAGTGAAGGTATAGCACTGGCCATTTTATAGTCACCAGCAGCAACTCGTTTCCTTATCGTTCGAATCTTCCCTCTTTCCCTCTTTCCACCTTTCCTAAACCTCCACAATGCACTGCATGGGGTCATCCCCTGAGTGCAGGCTTAATAATAAAAAAAAAAAATATCAAGATAAGATGTACATCAGGAGTCCATTCAGACCACATATTCATTACACTTCAATTCTTTCTGTGCGTTTAATTGTCAATGTTTTTGGTGCTACTACGCCTTGCATTCTATCGCAATTATGCCGTGTTTCTGTAATACTCGTAAATCCACTGAGTCTAGTGCATATTGGGTGGGCTTATTAGACGTAGAGTAAATAATATATTGCCATATGAAAACTTTTTCACTCATGTAAAAAATTAACACACACATCATAAGAGGTGTGTGAAGCTAGATCGTAATCCCGATTGAAGGATTGTAATAAAAATTGCTAATGTCTGTGTACTCGACAGCCTCATTTCGATCATTTAATTTTCAGTAGTAGTTTCTCAACGTTACGTACATATTGCGCCGTTTGGAGTTCATGCGGAGATTTTCGACATAAAGTCTTAAGTAGTGGAGACATTACTATCAAAACCTATATCCGTACATACAGTGGTGTTGTCGAGCCGGAACGCTCCGGAACATCGTTCCGGTACTTCCTTTTTGGACAGGAACGCGTTACGGAACTAAAGATGATTTCTGATAACGAGAATTGGCTGACGTTTTAAAAAAACTTAAAAAGAATTACTGATTTTTTTTTATAAACAAGGGTTTGAACCGAACCCGAGCAGGAACAAAAACCAGACCGAACCGGCTTGTTTTTTCGAACCGTGAACAGAAGTCCGGAACGCATTCCGTTAAAAAAAAATTAGCACAATACCACTGCGTACATACAATATATTGTGACGCGTCTCCCAACTTCTGTTCTCTGATTGATCGTAAACACTTCTTAGCATTTGGTTTCTACAACTCTGCCGCACCTTGCACACTATAAAGTCTGTTAAAATCTTTCAGGGGAATATCTATTGCCACCTTCATGAATGTGGAAGCAATTACTTCTTATTCCACTGCCATATGTACGAAAGGAACTTTTAACGCCGAGCCTTTACGAGTCGGTATTATAGGACACTTACATTGAAATTCGCTCATACCTTTATTGGGACAAAGTAAAATACGACTATGTCCACAGCTATTAATAAAAGCCAGCTTCATCCTACACAAAATTCACCAATATTAATTATTATTTACGATAGAGAGCTTTTACCTATTAAGCCCTTACGCTACTTCTTGTCAAATGCTGTACCAATACAACAGTCATGTATAGGGATGCCAAACCAGATCGATTTTTAAAAATTCCGGGATTTGGGAATTTTGTTGTCAACATTTGTTGGTAAAATAGTTCCAAGATAGCTGTATGCAGCTTGTAAATATTTACCTCTACCACCTCCTGATGTAAATCAATCTATTTCTTTTGGACTGTTGAGTATCTAAATCACTTACCCTTTTAATTCGTTTTATAGGGCTTTTGCATTCTTCGATGCCATCAAATAATTTTTTATCAATGGAAGTAGGGTTTTCCTCATCTGAGATGCTATTATCGAAGTCAAATGATATAGAAATTTTTTTTCAGGACCTTTTGTAGGGTTAAAATACATATGAATTCACAAGCCCGATAATCCCGAAAAATCCCGAGACAAGTTTTTAAAAATTCCGAAATTCGGGATTTTATGAATCTTGAAAATCTCGGAATTTCGGGATTCGGGATTTCTCGATTGTCATCCCTAGTCATGAGTAAACGACTGTCATTTGGTGTGCCGCTGATTTCTGCCTAATTTTTACGTACAATTTAATTCTTCATTCGTATTTACCTGTCTTGACAAGTTTTTTCAATTAGCATTAAACAATTGTCAAATAGGCATCATTTATGTTTAGTAGATAAGATTTCTTGGAATATGAATTGATTTTAAAATAAAAACAATGTTTATCCTTTATAGATTATCAGTCAGACTATCTGACCATTCTGAATAAACTGAAACCAAAGAGATGTTTAATCAATTGCAGCAAAATTCACTATGAACTTAACATATCTTCAACATCAACATACCTTGATGTACAAAAAAGGAAAGAAGAAAGGTGAAAAGGGGGGTGAGGGGTAGTCTGCGAAATATACGGAAACTAATTGTCTACGCTCTAATACCATTGACACCATTTGACGAGACTTTATTTCCGTTTAATGGAATACACATACGCATTTGCACATAGGGTTATACAGTGGTGGGCTTTTAATTAGAAATGACTTAGCAACATATATGTTTGCTAATTTATTTTCAAATTATTTTAAATCATTTTAATTTGTGTACATAAGTACCTAGAACCAAGGGCTTTTTTTCGTGGATGTCTTATACAAGTTTTTCCATCAGATTGGAACAATTAAACTTGAGTTCGTCACTTCAGAGAACTCGATTCCAGAAACGCTAAACTATTTTAAGCATTTCCGTTCCAAACTGTAACCGATTTTTAATATTTTTTTTTTCTTGAGACATGCAATTTCGAAGTCCTGACTCCTGTAAATGCCTTCTTTTGTCTGTGTGGATGTTTCTGACGTTAAAATAGTCCAATTTCAGCCTTTATTCCACGAGAAGACAAGAAAGGGTTTCTCTTCCTGGCCCTTCAAATAATTCTGGAATCTACTGGAGTAGTTTTTCTGGTTCTAGACTTCCTGCCTAAGGTATCAAATAATTGTCAAAAGAGATCTTAAGGACAAAAACCCTTGAAATAAAAATGAATTGTTTCAGCTGGTGCAACAAAGCTGGCACAACATATCAGAACAAACATGTCAACGTTTGATACAAAGTTTATCGAAAAGACTTGCAGATGTTGTTCAAAACAAGGACTATTCGGGTCGCCGTGGTCTAGTAGGTAGTGTGCTGGCTTATTATACGTAAAGCCAGGGTTCGAGTCCCAGGCCAGACATCAAAATAAAAAAAAAAAAATATAAAAAGTATTTTTTCGGCGATTTCTTCTCTTTCTCTTCGTTCGGAGTCGTCTTTAAACTGTATGTCCCGCCACTTCTGTATAAAATTAACACACACAACACAAGTGGTGTGAGAAACTGCGGGCTTCTTGGGGACGATTGCTGTAAACTGTCTAATGGTGCCATTTTATAGTCACCAGCAGCAACTCGTTTCCTTACCGTTCGCATCTTCCCTCTTTCCACCTTTCTGAAACCTGCACAATGCACAGCATGAGTTGGGGTCATCCCCTGAGTGCAGGTTTAATAAAAAAAAAATTCGACAAAATATTTAAGAACATGCCCATTAAATGTGAACTTATTAAAATATTTTTAAGCTGTTTTTATGAATATTTTTTGTTTCTAATTATATGACCAACTGCGTTTCACCCGTGGCATCACAACGGGCCGCCATGCGTGCTCAAGTGAGCTTTGTGATATCAAAGCTACCACTACGACCTATATGACCAACCTGAAATTATTATTTTTTGTTTTTCGCTAATTTGTTTAAAAATGATATTGGTGGAGGGAATTTTTTTTTACTTTAAAATTAAAGCTCACATTACTGTACTGTCTATTTTGACTCTTGATTTTAAAATGAGTAAAAAAAAGTTTTGAAATTAAATTAACAAACAAACATGTTGCTAAGTCGTTTCTAATTATAATGCCACCACTGTATATATAGTACATACATATTTCAAAGCATACATACATATATTTCGAAACACGTACGTATGTATGTACGTGTGTACTGTTATAAATTTAAAATGTACTATACATATCGCCTCATATGTCATTGTGTTTTATTACAATTTTTCCAAGTTTTAACGTTAAAGCAACACTCAGTTTGCTAGACATTTAATGTTTAAATTCACACTGATAAGGCTGCACAGGATAAACAGACAATCAGACACACGCAAAGTAATTGCCACACTTAGACACTTTCGCCATTTTTTATTCGTTTTTTTCCCGCTTTTTTTTGTTGTTTGCCTTAGAAAACTACAACTACAACAAAACATTAAATGAAATACAATAACAATAACAACAACAACAATAACAACAAAAACAATAAAGAGAACCTATAATAATAGTTAATGGTGAAAATAGAATGACAAACGAACAAATACAGACGCTGACGACTACTACTGGCAGTAATTTTCTTTGAAAGTGTTGCGTGTTAAAGCCATTGTTGTCACTGTGAATGACATACGTTAACGGTAATAATTCATAGTTTAACACAGACATAAATATTCACATCTACATTGTCGTGTATTATTCATAAATATTCATATGTGTGGTATATGTACATACATACGTACATACATATGTAGTGTGGATATCTATGTGTTTATTTATTTATGAATTTGTGCGCCAACGGAAGTGAAAGAATTTTTTTTTTTTTATTATATTTTGCAGACACAGACACAACTTATATGTGAAATATTTATGAATGAAGGATATGATTAGCTCGTAAAATATCAGTATGATATGTGCTATTACACTGTTTAACAAATTTCTATTTTTATTTATTTTATTTTAATTGAATTTCATTTTTTCAACATTGTTTCCGTTTTGTTAATCAAGTTTTATGATTTAGTGTAGCAGTTTCTAGCATAAGTGCTTTATCATCTTTAACATCTACTAGGAATACCTTGTATTGTATAATAGTAGGGAACTTTATTTTAATCTTACTGTTAACCACAATCGTAGTCTAGTAGGTAGTATATTGGTTTATTAGACGTGAGGCCACGGTTCAAACCCAGGTAAGATATCTTCCACAAAACGAAATATAAAAAAATATTTCTTCGGCGACTTGTTCTCATCAGATTTCTGGCAAAAACTCTGAGTGTAAATAAAATTGCCATGAAAAGTTTCTCAGAAAATCTGTCACTCGAAATCGACTTTAAATTGTTTGAAATTGACACACTCAACCAAATGGTGTGTAAACTAGGTAGTAATACTGACGATAGGGTTGGAATGACAAATTATTTATGTATGTACGTATGATAGTATAGGGTGGCTGTGAAGCGCTATATTATTTTAATTTTTTTTTAATTTTATTGTTCAAAAGCAAAAAATTTGTTGAAAATAACATCAAATTTTAGAATCAGTTTAGATTGGTTCGAATTAGCTGCCTTTGGTACGAATTATGGCCTTCAAACGGCCGACAAAGCCATCACAGGCTGCACGAAATTCGTTCTGCGGTATTTTGGCCCATTCCCGGTGAAGCGCCATCTTGAGATGATCTACACTTTGGTATTTTTCAGTGAGAACCTTACTTTCCAAAATGCCCCAGGCGCTAAAGTCCAACGGATTGTGATCCGGAGATTTTGGTGGCCATTGTGCGGTAGAAATGAAGCGAAGAACCTCCTTTTTAAGCCATTTTTGGTTGAGGCGTGCTGAATGCGGTTGTGTAGAGTCCTGTTGGAATGTTCATGGTCCGCGGCCGAAATGTTTGTCTGCTCAGGGCTTCAATACTGTGTTTAAGACATTTTCCCGATAATATTCGGCATTTATTTTGACCCCAAGGTCGATTAATAACGAGCAGGGAGCGACCATCAGCAGTTACAGCGGCCCACACCGTTACCATCGGCGGCGCTTGAGTTCTGGTGGCCAATCGCAGGCGTAAATTTTTAGCTGACATCTTTGGTAAGTAAACCCGATCATTTTGTTTGTTCACAAACTGCTCGGTAACTAGCCACTTTCGTGCAAGCGAAGTAATGGCTCTTTTCTGTCTAACTTTTTTCCGTCCATCGGTGACCTCTTGCACTTTTTGGAACTTCAATGACTTTAGTCCAAGCTCATTTTTCAATATGTGTTGTATCCGTTCTCGCGATATGTTCAGCTGACGAGCAAATTTTCTACAACTGCGGTGTGGATTTCGATCAAATCTGGCTCTCATTTTGCGGATCATTTCTGGTGTTGTTATCGTTTTTTTTCGTCCACTTTTTGGACGCGATGCAACACTACCAGTATCACGGTAACGAGCAATGGTACGAAAAGCAAAAGATTTATTCCCATTTAAATGGTGGAGGGCTCTAACGATAGCCACCTGTGGTTTTCCAGCCAAATATAAAGCACGCTTGAATTCCATCACGAATAATTTTTTTTCTAAATACAATAGATCAAAATGCTTTTGTAAGCTTGTAAATCATAAAATGAACTGTCACTGTAATAAATCCGTCAGCTGTCAGACGAGCGGTTTACAAATGTTAACAACCTGAAGTTGGTTGAAATACATATCAGCCACCCTATATATCCAAATCCACCTACGTAGTTTAGGTTTATATCGACCAACAAGCATATATCATCTGCATACTCTGGATTTTAGAGTAGATTGTAGAATTCCATGTACATATTTATTATTCACAGTTTTCATGATATTAAAATCATAAAATTTTCTTAGGTTCAACAAGTTTATTTCAAATTCTGAACATTATTCATCGATTCGTCGTAGCACACAGTAGTATACATTTTTTAAAATTAAACTTCATTTTTTATATGTATTTCACATGATGTGCATGAGTGAGTTTAACGTTTAACGAATATAAAAAATAAACAAAAAATATTTCATATTTTTGCTTTTTTTTATTTTTTTTTTTATTTTTAATAAAAATCGAAAAATATTTTTTCTTTGTCAGTGACAGACGTTCGTTCGTATATATATGTATGTACACAGGAGAACATATTGTATGAACATTTATGAATAATTTTCCATTCTTTTTTAATATTTTGGCGTTCAGTCTTTTATAATATTTTCGTATTTATGCTGCTGTTTTGTTTTCCCTTTTTGCCGATTGTTTGCAAAGAAATGTGTCACCGAAGCCAAAAGTCTAACAATACGTGATTTTTTTTGAATTATTTTTCTATTTTTGTTTCTGTTTTTCTTTGTTTTCCTTGAAACAAAATGCATTCACATTCCGAAAATAGGCGGGGTGAGTGAGAAATTTTAAATTACAATATGTATGTATACATATTACTTATGATTATGGTATTTACATTCATACATACAACCCTTCAGTCAGGATTACGGCCTAGCTTCTCATCACACCACTCATGTTGTGTGCGTTAATTTTTATACGTGAGTTTAACGTCGACTTCGAAAGACCGATTTTTGAGAAACTTTATCATGGCAGGTTTATTTACTATCAAACTTTTTGCCAGAAAACTGCTGATAGTCTGACCTGGCTTTACGTTTAATAAGCCAACACTCTACCTACAAGACTGCTGCGAGATCATTTAGTGGTATTTAGGGAATAAAAATTTCCAGTAAAATGTGAAGAAATTGTAAAAAGTTAGGTCATATCATAGCAAATAGCCAAAGGCAGTTGAAGAGCTGCTAATACACTTTATTTGACTGAATTGATTAACTATGAATATTCAACAGTGGGAAAAGATATCGGGCGATTACTGAATTTTTTTTTTGCTCAAAATGGAAGAATTGCTTGCCATTTTAAGAAGAGGCTTCAATTCTTTATGTAATATGGCACATGTTGTTATAAACCCACTGAGTGGGCGAGTTTGAAAAGGATTTCTTCTTACGTTCTGAAGTAGTCCACTACCTAGATTATAAGTTTTAACTCCACTAAACTATTTTTTGTGGAAATTATCGTAAAAAGTTCTCTTGGCATATCAGGGGAAAAGTCAACCATTTTGGTCTGAAAATGCTCAATTGTTTCTGGTTTGTCTGAGTAACACGTTTTTTTAACGTCGCCCACAAAAAATAGTCCTACGATGTCAAATCACAGTTTCATGGCTGCCAAGTGGCATTATCATTTTGGCTAATTAAATAATCAATCAAACATTTGACGCAAACTGAATCGAGTGGTGGGCATGAGGCCTGTTGTGGGGGGTCGCCGCTGGTCTAGTAGGTAGTGCTTGCTGGCTTATTAGACTTGAAAGCCAGGGTATCGAGTCGCCAGGCCAGACATCAAAAATAAAAAAATACAAAAAGTATTTTTTCGGCGATTTCTTCTCTTTCTTTTCTTGAAAAGTTTCTCAAAAATAATACATATTGAGCGGTATCTCAGCCATAACTTAATGAATGTTGGTTTTTAAGTGCTCAAGAGTTGAAGGTTTATCTGCATAAACACGGTCTTTGGCGTAGTTCCACAAAAAAAAAGTCTAATGGTGTCAAATCGCATGATCTTGGTGGCGAGTTGATAATCGCCACAACGAGAAATTACGCGGCCAGGAAATGTCTCTTACAATAAAGCCATATTCGCTCTAGTTGTGTGGCATATGGCACCGTCTTGTTGAAACCATATATTCTCCAAGTTGTATTCTTCAATAGCAGGCAAAAAAGGAAAAAAAAAAATAGGTTATCATATGACCATAACGCTCCGAATTGACAGTGGCAGTCGTTCCATCGTCGTTTTCGAAAAAGTAAGGTTCAATCACACCTTCGGACCAAAGAGCGCACCAAACAGTGACTTTTTCTGTATGTGATGGCCCTCTGCATTTACTTGAGAATTCTTAGAACCCCAAATACAACAATTTTGTTTATTAACATACCCACTGAGTGTGAAATGTGCTTCATCGCTGAAGAAAATTTTGTTCGAAAAATTGCTCAAGCACCCATTCTACGTATTTACGACGTTTTGAATGGTCACCTGGCTTCAGTTGTTGCGTAAGCTGAACTTTATATGGATGTAGGTGTAGATTTCGATCTACGATACGTCATAATGTGCCGTAAGACTTCATCGCTGAAGAAAATTTTGTTCGAAAAATTGCTCAAGCACCCATTCTACGTATTTACGACGTTTTGAATGGTCACCTGGCTTCAGTTGTTGCGTGAGCTGAACTTTATATGGATGTAGGTGTAGATTTCGATCTACGATACGTCATAATGTGCCGTAAGACAGCCCTAATTCCTGAGAATGACAAGGAATTGACACATTCAGGTCTTTGGCAACACTTTCACTTACAATACCGATATTTTCAGTGGAACTATCGAAACGATGATGCACAAGCCTTTCAATATTTGTAAGCACTCCAGTCTCTTTAAATTTCTTTACAATTTCGCCAATTGCTTGCGTAATTGCGTATGTAAACCATAATCTCCTTTTAAAGCACGATACGTGGCTGTGGCAGAAGTACTGTTTTTGTAGTAGGTTTAGCTATCCATTTTCGTCAATGTCAACAATCCAATGAAAAGGAAAAATTTGGTTTCACAACTTAGTTTGATGGATGTCGAATTTCAGTCCCACGAAATGGATAGCCCTTTATTATCTCCTCAATGGTTTAAAGATGTTTGTTATGCCAGTTGAAGAAAGGACTCTGTGTCCTATGTAGGCTTCCATGTGGTGCCTTTGCCAGTAGATTTTGTTTTGTTATTTATACTTGAAGAATTTACCACACAACCTACGTAGCATTTAAACGTTCATTTATGTTTTATTCCTTTCAAAAATGTATGTTTTCGCCTGTATATAAATTTCTTGCGGAATTCTTGCTCTCTTTTACTTTCTCCTCGTTGCTCTTTTTTGGAGGACTGTTTCTCTATCATTTTACTTATGTTTTGCATTCAACGAAAGTTTTCAAAAGGAAAAAAAAATTCTAAATTTGTGCACTACAAATGGTTGTTGTTGAATATTTTGAATTTATTGTTCTCTAACTATGTTAGTATTACCACTGGCACAATCATGGCTACTACCACTGCTACTACTGCTGCTGCTGCTGCAACAATATAGCCATAATAAATATGTGCATGTGTATGTGAGTGACATAAAAAAATTTTTGAATTCACTGAAGAAAAAAAAAATGAAAATTTTGGCAACATATTGGCACTTGAAAGTTTTGCCACAAAACGAAAAATACTACAAATTATATACACGATAATACAAAATCGAACAAAAACAAACAAAATAAACGAAACGAAATGGTGGAACCACTTACTGCTACAATACGAGTTTATAAAACAGAAAAATGAAAAGAATTGAATGAAATGGAATAGAAATTGAATGGAAGAAAAAGCTCTTAAACTACAAACGTGGATTTTATACAAAACATTTGCAATCATTTGCCTCCGACAACTCTGCATCGTCAATTTTTTTTGGTTGAAAATGTCATTTAAATGTACAAGAAAACTAAATATAAGCGGCATCAGCAGAAATATTGAAAAATTTTTTCTTCATCAATTTTCTTTTCTTCTTTTTTAAAAGCAAAGCAAAGCAAGAAAAGAAAAGAATTGTTTTAAATTTGTTTAACAAGTCAGTCACAAATGTATTGCGAAAGTTAAGAATTCAATACAAAATTTGGTTTTCAACAACTTTTTAATGTTCTTGAGTTGTTAACAACAACAACAACAATAATAACAATGAAAACAAACTAAAATGAATGAAAATTTATATTTGGCATGTGGCATTATAATTTATTTGAAAATAATTTAATCAGATACAAATCACAATCGTAAATCATCAGTTTTCTACTCGTAAATAATGGTTTTAAAGTGCTGCCTAGGCATTCTGCTTGACTTATAAAATAATTTAATAAAGACAACAAAAGAAAAGAAAAACGAAAAAAAAAGAAAGAATGAAAGAATCCTCAGAAAAGTTGTCAATTGATGTATGGCTTACTAAACACTTTTTGCATAAATTGTATGAAAGCAACACATGTTGGAAATGGTTGTGTATGCCTTTATTTACCGAATTGACTTTTAATGCCATAAAATTACTCTTTTCTTTACTTTTTGTTGATGATGATAATGATCATCATTAATTTTAAGTGATGATAGATGCTGCAACATTTATATTTTATGACACCTAATACTGTTTTTTTTATTTCACTTTCAAGAAATTTATTATAAAATGACACTTAAGACAAGGGAAAGAATCAGAAATTATTAATTCCTTGCCATTCGAAGTAATTTATTAAAAAAAAAAAGGTTTTATAATCATCATTGTAAGTCTCTTCGTGTAAGTTCTAAAAGTTGAATGCCTCTAAGTCCTAATAATAGTTTTGTATGAAAGAAACTTTTAGTCCAAATTAGGTTATTCAATGCATTTTCCTGTAGATAACATAAAATTTTGAAAAATATTGACCGCTTTCAGCTCCTTATTCATACAAGGTGGCTGATATGTATTGCAACCAACTTCAGGTTGTTATCATTTGTAAACTGCTCGTCTAACAGCTGACAGAATTATTCCAGTGACAGTTCATTTTATTATTTACAAGCTTAGAAAACCATTTTAATCTATCGCGTTCAAAAAAAAAGTTATTCGTCATGGAATTCAAGCGTGATAGTGTAATTGCTTTGTATTTGGCTGGAAAACCACAGGTGACTATCGTTAGAGCCCTCCAGCAAATAAATGTGAATAAATCTTTTGTTTAACGTACCATTGCTCGTTACCGTGAGACTGGCAGTGTTGCATTGTGTCCGAAAAGTGGATGAACAAAAAACGGTAATAACACCAGAAATGATCCGAAAAGCGAAGTCCAGATTTGATCGAAGTCTATACCGCAGTGGTAGAAAAATTGCTTGTGAGCTAGACATATCGCCAGAATGGATGCAACACATACTGAAAAATGAGCTTGAACTAAAGCCATTGAAGTTCCAAAAAGTGCAAGTGCTCACCAATGGACAAAAAAAAATTAGACTAGAAAGAGGCAAGGAGTTATTTCGCTTTCACGAAAGTGGGCAGGTACAGAATTTGGTTTTTTCCGATGAGAAGCCATTGAAAAATGAGCTTGGACTAATGCCATTGAAGTGCCAAAAAGTGCAAGAGCTCACCAATGGACAACAAAAAGTTAGACTGGAAAAAGCCAAAGAGTTACTTCGCTTTCACGAAAGTGGTTAATAACCGAATTTGGTTTTCTCCGATGAGAAGCCATTCCAAATTGATCAGTTTGTAAAAAAACAAAATGATCGAGTTTACTTGCCAAAGAGGTCAGCTGAAAATATATGCCAGCGATTGGCCATCACAACTCAAGTAACGGTGTGGTCGCTCCCCATTCGTATTCATCGACTGTGGGGTCAAAATAAATGCCAAATATTATCGGGAAAATGTCTTAAAGAGAGCATGAAGCCCTGGGCAAATAAACATTTCGGCCGCAGACAATGGACATTGCAACAGTACTCAGCACCACAGCACTTAGCACGCCTCAACCAAGAATAACTTAAAAAGGATGTTCCTCGCTTCATTTCTACCGCACCACCACCAAAATCTCTAGATCTCAATCCGTTAGAATTTTGCGCCTAAGGCATTTTGGAGAGTAAGGTTCTCACTAAAAAATACGGAAGTGGCAATTATCTCAAGACGGCGCTTCGCCGGGAATGGGCCAAAATACCTCAGAGCCACTTTCGTGCAAGATATGGTGGTTTTGTCGGCCGTTGAAGGCCACAATTCGTACCAAAGGTGGCCAGTTCGAACAAATCTAAACTGATTGCAAAATTTGATGTTATTTCCAAAATTTTTTTCCAAAATTTTTCTTTGTTGCCATATATATCAGCCACCCTGTATTCACATATTCGATTTTGCCATATTGATGTTGTACTCGTATGTAAAACATCTGATTTTTTTTATACAGTTTGCGTATTGAAATTGATGTAATAGAAGTAAAGAAGTATGTATGGAAGTAAAGAAGTATGTATTTCGAGCATAAATAAATGCCTGCCATTTACTTCTAAAACGAAATTATGTGGTGGATCCCTTCAAAGGGTGTGATCCCACTTAGGCCAGCATTTAGGCCCATTATGATATTGCAATTAATTCTATCCGGGGTTCCGGAGAAAACTATCCCGATTCCAAAATCAATCTTGCTATTGCAGCAATCTTTATGTTACAGAGCTCGATCAACGATTTTAGAAAATGAGAGCTACAATCCTCCATTTTTTTTATGACTAGAGTAGGGCATTGTACATGAGGTGAAAGATAGAAAATCTCTTCTTGCTCCTCAGATCTGCCGAAGACAATAGATAGAACGTTGAGTTTTTCGGAGTGCCAAATGGAAGGATCGCTATTGTGTGGTAGATAGCCGTACGATTCAAGAACAGAAGTGAGGTAGTGCTCTTCCAGTCCATGCGTGTCTAGCAAAGTCTGGTAATATACTCCCCAGTATTAACGAGATTGAAGCATCTCGCAAAACGAAAGGACAATAACCAAATTACGATTGCGATTACCTTCACGTCATAAAAAATAGTCTAGCGCTGTAAAATCTCATGATCATCAATTCGATGGTTTGAATGAAATGAAATTATGACAAACCAAACTCACCATTCAATAAATATCGTTTGGGCTTTGAGTGTATTATTGGCAAACAGTCAAATCAATTTGATGACTATCCTCTGGTTTCTGACCTTACAGTATTTCCTTGATACATAACTAAAAAAAATTGAAGAATGTTGTTTCTTCTTTGACTATAAATTCAAAAACTTTCCCTGCCACATGTCCAATACAATACAGTCAAACCCGGTTATAACGAACTCCGAATTACTAGGACCATTTAAAGTAGTTCCCTTTAACCGAGAATTCGTTATAAACGAGTTCGTAATAGACGAAGTTTTTTGTATGAAAATTGTTATTAAAATGTTGGGACTTGAAAATATGTACGTAATAACCAAGAATTCGTTATAACCGAGTTCGTTATGAATGAGTTTGACTGTACTTTAATTTTATGTATCATTACCAAAGAGTTTTATGGGTTGGAGGTGATAAATCAAGCTTCAGAATTTTAAACGAATTCTAATAAGCCAAAACCACCACCACCATCTTCAGAACCACATGCCGAAATGCTATGAGTTACTTGGCTTTAAGTCTCTCAGATTTCTTAGAATGGCTATGCGGATTTCCTCTGTTATGTATTGCTTTGAAGATTGCTTTAATGTGTTTCAATAGCGGGTTCTAATTGTTTTCGGATAGCACTACTACGTTGTTACGTTGGGATTTCGCCCATACTTCATATGCGCAGACATTTTTAAGGACCTTGGATCGATCCCAACTACTGTGGGCTTTAGGTTTATTTTTAAATTTTTGTTGGCTTATAAGACTTAAGGTCAGGGTCCAAACCCCAGGTGAGACATCAAAACGAAAATATGAAAAAAATATTTCTTCGGTGCAGATTTCTGGCAAAAACTCTAAGAGCAAAAGAAATTGTCATCAAAAATTTTCTCAAAAATCTGTCTTTCTGAGTCGACGAACAACTGTAGGACCTGCCATAACATACATAGCATCAAGAACTAAGTCCATAATCCTGACTGAATGATTGTTGCTTAACTTTTCATAGTACCCAGTAAAGTCGGCTATCCCTTATATTTATTGTAACTAGTGTATGTACATTTATATTTAGAAGGAGAAAATTTTCAAGCCACCTTTCCTTTTGTTCATCTTAAATGGCTCGATTTGTAATTTATATTTTTCGGCTGATATTTATTATCTCTTGGTTAGGGAATCGTGCTTTTCAACACTTTTGTTTAATTTGTGTCAAAAAAAAAAAAAAATGATCAAAAGAGCGTTTCTTTGAAAACAGGATATAGTGGATGCACGTTAAATGTATTTTTTTATTTTTTCTTTCAATCATGCTTTACAATTTGCAAACAATTGATGCGCTTATCAAAGTGCCCTCACATTTTATTACATTTTACATCATCCATTGAAATAAAAGGAAAATTACAAGAAGGGAAATATTTTTCATTTTGTTTTTTCCGTTCTAAATGGAACGATTTCATTTGCCACAACATCAAAGACTTTTTTGAAAAATAGGAGAAGCACGTTTTATTTATTTTACCTACAAAAACAACAACAAAAAAAAAAAATTAAAAAAACCAGTGAATGCCTCAAAAAGGATCGGTAACAAATAAGGAACTCAAATACAAATTGTAAATTCATATGTAACACCAAAAAAATATGCCAAAAAAATAATAAGAGAACACAGAAAACGAAAGAAAGAAACAAGAAAGTAAATATTTTAAATAAAAAAAAAACCCACCACCAAAGGAAAAACCAAAAGAAAATCTTCAACACCAAAAACATGAAAAAAAAGAAAAACTTTTATGTGCAGCATAAAAAGAAGAAAAACAAATTGTTCAAAGCAAATAAATACGTATGCATGTGCAACTAAAACAGAGAGAGAGATGGAGAGAGAGTAAGAGAATGAAGGAACGGATCTACAAAATAAAAGTACATTTCCGCAATACAAATACCAATGCATTCCTTATTCTCATTTCATTATTTTTGTACTGGTGCTGACGAATGTTTTTTTCTCTTTAATTTTTCATTGAGTTTAAAAGGTTTTGTGGCTGGTCGGTCTATAGTTTGTATTTTTTTTTCCAAAACTTGCAAAAATATTTGAAAACTTCAATGAAAAAATGTTGGTAATACTCAGAGGATATGATGTTTTTTGGCAAACAATACTATCGCATCGCACAAAAGTGGTGACAAACCACTATGTTTTTGAACTATCCAGAGTTCGGGATGAAACTGATTAGTTCTTAAAAAGTTCTATCACTCAAAAACCGATAACGTTTGTGCAAAATTGCGGGGCACTTTCATAAAAGGTGTTGTACCAATTCCATTTCCTCTACATCCAGGCACCTGCTACAGTAGTCATGGTGGGACAGAACGAGCTTGTCAGAGCAACTGCTAAAAGCTTATTAGAAAGCGAACCGTTCTATTTATCGAACTCAAGTAGTTCCCAGATTCTCTCGCTGTCCACTACTGGACATAGCAATTTTCAAATTCGCCAACCAGCCATGTTGGAACACCCTCGCTTTCTTGAATTCTATGTTATTTTTTCCAATTTTGAAAAGTATTCTTTTAGAGGCGCATATAATTCTGGAGTTGGGTTACAGTTGGGTCAGGAACGTAGAAAATTTCAACGTTATTAACCATGGAGCAATATATTGTAGATGGTAAGTGAATATTTTGCCTAAAATGCCAAAATTTGGTTTGATTAACATGTCAACAAATACGGTGAATCTATTAAGAGCCAGGTTTAGCGGGCAATTAATCTCACGTCCTGTAGTTATATTGTAACTAGTCATTACAACCTTTCAGACGCCATTACATCCTAGGCTCTTACACCACTTATGTTAATTTTATACATGAGTCGCGGCACTTGCAACTAAATTTATTTGATAAAATTTGAGGTTTGTGAAACTTTTCACGGCTATTTCAATTTACTCTCAGAGTTTTTGCCGGAAATCTGCTCAGCGGAAGTATCCCAAATATATTTTTTTCATATTTCGTTTTTCTGGAAATGTCTGACCTGAATTTTGAACCGTGGCATCACGCCTAACAAGAAAATACAGGGTGGCTGATATGAATTGCAACCAACTTCAGTTTGTTATCATTTGTAAACCGCTCGTCTGACAGCTGACAGATTTATTCCAGTGACAGTTCATTTTATTATTTACAAACTTACAAAAGCATTTTGATCTATTGCATTCAGAAAAAAAGTTATTCGTGATGGAATTCGCTGCAAAACCACAGGTGACTATCGTTAGAGCCCTCCAGTATTAAAATGTGAATAAATCTTTTGTTTGACGTACCATTGCTCGTTACCGTGAGACTGGCAGTGTTGCATTGTGTCCGAAAAGTGGATGAACAAAAACGGTAACAACACCAGAAATGATCCGAAAAGTGAAGGCCAGTTTTGATCGAAATCCACACCGCAGTGGTAGAAAAATTGTTCGTGAGTTGAACATATCGCGATAACGGATGCAACACATATTGAAAAATAAGCTTGGACTAAACCCATTAAAGTTCCAAAAAGTGCAAGAGCTCATCGCTGGACAAAAAAAAAAAAAAAAAATAGACTGGAAAGAGCCAAGGAGCTACTTTGCTTGCACGAAAGTGGCCAGTTACCGACTTTGGTTCTCTCCGATGAGAAGCCATTCCAAATTGAGCAGTTAGTGAACAAACAAAATGATCGGGTTTACTTGTTAAAGAGGTCAACTGAAATTTTACACGATTGGCTGCGATTGGCCACCAGAACTCAAGCGCCGCCGATGGTAATGGTGTGGGCCGCAGTAACAGCCGATGGTCGCTCACCGCTCGTATTCATCGACCGTGGGGTCAGAATAAATGCCGAATATTATTGGGAAAATGTCTTAAAGACAGTATTGAAGCCCTGGGCAAACCAACATTTCGGCCGCAGACCACGGACATTCCAACGGGATTCAGCACCATCGCACTCGTCAACCAAGAATGGCTTAAAAAGGAGGTTCCACCGCACGATTGCGATCAAAATCTTACGATCTTAAGGTTCTCACTAAAAAATACCAAAGTGTCGATCATCTTAAGACGGCGCTTCGCCGGGAATGGCCCAAAATACCGCAGAGCCACTTTCGTGCAGCCTGTGATTTTTAAATTTTAAATAAATTCTTCGAAGACAAGTCAGAGATAACTGTTACATCAGTATCCTATTACATAAGGAAGTCTTCATGTAAATTTATACAAGCAAAGTATACCTAATATTTTTCCGTGAGTGTAACTCAAAAAATAGAGTCTATTTTTTTGCATCCTGCCAACCCAGAAATAGAAAAAATAATAAAAATAAAATGAAAAATAAAAAATACTGGCAGTTATAAGCATTTGTGCTGGCTGCTAAGTGTTATAATGGTAGGAATAAATAAATGCAACCATTTGCCTGATTTAACACCAACCAGGTTTGAAAATATTTCATTTCAATTTATTTTTATATGCAAACTTTTCCTCTATTTAATTTTGCCTCTATTTGAAATACTTTGAATGCGTTTCGTCTTTTGCATTCAGGTTACTGTGTTAACATGGCTATTGGTTTTGAAGAGATGAATGTACTTCTGGTGTTATATGAGCCAATGGCTACTTTTTAAGTTAAATTATTTTGTGCTATAAATGAAAAAGTTAAGAAATGTTTTGAATACAAAAGAAATTTGAAAACTTTTTTTAAATTCCTTACTGGATGAAGTTGAGAATTTATAAAACGCAACAGAACATTATGAAGAAATATCTTAACGTGTGACACTGTTGGAAGGTAGGAGAATGACAAATTACGTGCGTGATACCTTCAGTTGTATTACAAAATATAAATAATAACAATTTACTTACTAGTTGACCAACGAAGTGTTAAAAAACTGGCTTAATAACTATCCTACCGAAGGATACTGAGGATGCAAATTTTTTGAAATTCATTCGCAGTTAAAACGTTATGCTCAAATAAAAAAATATAAAATAAGGGTTACTTTCGATTAAAATAGGCAATTCTTCTACCCACGTTTATTATTCCCTACTAGTTTTAAACTGCCTATATGTTTTTTTTTATTTTGTCAAAGGTCCCCGGCCTCACAATAACCCACGCTCACCCGACAGCGGAGGGTACGTACACACTACAGTCCGGACTGTAGCGGGTAAGGGAAAAGTTATGGCAACGAGAATATAAAACAGCTACAGAACTTAATCACAAGCTGAATAAGGTAACAATAAACCGGAACTATCTAAGACAAGAACGAAAATACATTTTTATACAATAATTTACAAATTATCTACATGGTGGCTACGTTTTTTATTACAAACACTAAAATTAAAATTTTTAAAATCATAATGAAAGGTAAAATCATTACATAATCTACTAAAAGGAAAATTACATCCATAGTTCGTTCTATAGAAATCTAAAGAAAGAGGACGATAGTGCCGTGCAAATCTTGCTAAATGCTGAAATTCAGGTTACAGAGCAAAAACTTAGAATCAATATCACCTTTAGCCAGATTAAAAACAAAACAAACCCCTAAAACATCCCTTCTATGTTCCAAAGTTGGAAGTTTTATCAAACCAATCTAGCCTCATATGACGGAAGTTGATTGGTACAATCCCATCCTAAGCCACGTGAACGGATTAATAAAAACTGCTTCTGCACAGACTCAATTGAATCACTATGACAACGATAGTATGGATTCCAAATAACAGACGCATACTCCAAAATAGGTCTAACAAGTGAAATGTACAGTAGTGTCGTTATATAAGGATCAATGAATCCCTAGCCCATATTTTCACAAAACGAAGAACAGTCCGAGCCTTGCTAATCATCAATAAAAGACAATTTCATATCCAATAATACCCCCAAATCAAGAAATGTAGTCACAGTTTCCAAAAGGCAAGAATTAATCACATAAGTGGACGAAATTATATCCACGCTAAATGTCACTTTACGGTAATACCTGTAATTTAATTGGATTCTCAAATTTTTTCAGCGCAGCCCTTTCAAAGCCGAAATAGTTGCCACAGAGGTAACTTTATGTAGCTTAACTTTTGGTTTTTTTTTAACTGAGGCCATCACTTAGGAACTACCAATACTCTTTTGGAATTTAAGGAATTTTGGAAATTTAAAAAGTAAGGATTGTAACTTTATTTTTTTTTTTGCTATCGTGATTCAATAAATCTTCCTACTATGGTCTCACTAGGCAATTCATAGGACAAAACTAATACTCTTGAACATATTTATCCTTCTCGTTCTTCTTTATGGCGCAGAAGCATGTACACTATTAAGCACTGATACAGCAGTCGTGAGAGTATTCGGAAGATAAGTGCTCTCTAAGATCTTCGGTCCAACAATGAGATGTGAGATCTCCTCAGTAAATGGACTTTATGTACATTAGGCAGCAGATGCGCCGATTCTCCCACGTTGATTGTTTTCCAACGAAAATAAGAACTTCAAGTCTTCCAAAAACTGAACACTATGGCTTGATAGTGAAATACTACGTATCAAAAAATTTTTGTTCTATTATTTGTTTACAGTTTTCAGTTTATGTTTTCCCTTACAGTGGTCATGAAGGGTAGGCCATTTAAAAGTTTAAATTTCAAAATACAATATAAAAAAGAAACGGTTGGAATTTTGCCAAATTTATTTTTTGTTGTGAAGTACAATTGCTGCCGTTGCTGGTCTCACAATATCTTATTCGATCGGAAAAATTTACGCGCACTTTTTCGAGTGCATGGAGTCGTACCTCGGCAATGGCATCACGAATGTTGGCATTTAAAAGCACAATTATCTCTGTTTTGTCGACACAACACTTTACTTTAACGGCGCCTCATAGAAAACAGTCCAACGGTGTCAAATCGCAACTTCTTGGCGGCCTATTGACATCACCATTTCGGCTAAACAAATGTTCATCAAACGTTTGACGCTTTAAATCGATTGTGCATGAAGTTCGACTATCCTGTTAAAGATCGTTCACATCAATACCATGAAGAACGGGTACAAAATGGTCATAATAGTTGTGTCATCCAAATATTGAAAGAAATATAGGCGAATGATGCCTCCGCTCCATAAGCCGGACTAAACAGTCATTCATAATGGGTGCGTTGGCTTCTGTAAGAGCATATGTGTGTTTTCTATGCTTCAAATATGGAAATTTTGCTCAATAACTTACTCACTAAGATGAAAATGTGTTTCATCTGAAAAGACAATTTTTTCATGGGCCCATCTAGCGAAGAGAAAACGATGCGGATGGTAATGTGATATAAACTTATGAACCAACTGATCTTTTCACAAGTTCGATGTAAAGTGATGCGTGAAGTATTTAATTCTTGAGAATGATAAGTAGATGTTGAAACTAGTTACACGAACTTTAACAATTAACTTCCGTAGACCGGGCTCTCTTGATATTTTTCTATGACAAAATTTTATAAGACAGTTTCGTGCAATTTCCGACGAATTGTCTTTATTTTGAAAACTAATTTTTAATGCATTTCAATGTTGCTCAAGCATTAATCATAAATTCGTTACGTTTAGTGAAAGATAACATAGTAGGGGCCATTATTACAACTTCCCGTTAAAGTTGGCGTTAGTTAAAGATACCTTTAGCTAAAGTGAACGGTAAAGTTACCTTTAACTTATTTTGATTATTATAATTTATAGATAAAATAAAATTAACTTTTTCGAAAATATAGCAGTGCCGGGGTAAAGTCGATAAATCTGCTAAAATAAACAAGTTTTATTTTAACGCAGTGGCAACAGCGGATTTCGTTTTTTGTTGTTGTATATGCTCATTTTGTTTAAATTTGAAGTCGCCATATCGAAAATAGTTTATGATATGATAAGTTCAACCATAAAGTGACCTTTAAATGTTAAAGGTAGGACGATATTCCCTTTAGATTATTGGGTACTCGTAATAATGAAAAACAATTAATCTCTGCGTTAAAATCCTCCCTTTAGTTAACGGCAAGTTGTAATAATGGCTCTAAATTGTGTGACAGAACAGAATGATATTTAAACCGCTAGATGGTCCAGCCGATACTAATCAATTGAAACCACTGTCATGTGTAGCTATTTATTTAATTTAATATTTAGATGGCTTTACACACAGTTTAGCAAAATATCGTTCGCTAATGGATTTTAATTGTCCAGTATTAAAATAATTACTGAACACGATGAAAATGCCAGTAAAGTGGTGAATTTCCTTACATTATGTTGTGTAATTAAAATTAAACAATTAAAAAATAGGCATATTTTAGTACATACAGTCAAACTCTTTTATAACGAACTCGGTTATAATGAATTCTTGGTTATTACGTACATATTTTCAAGTGCCAACATTTTAATAACAATTTTCATACAAAATACTTCGTTTATTACGAACTCGTTTATAACGAATTCTCGGTTAAAAGGAACTACTTTAAATGGTCCCAGTAATTAAATTTCATACATTTTACTACTTTTATAATGAACCCTCAGAAATAACTTTGACGTACGGTTCGCCGTGGTCTAGTAGGTAGCTAGACTTAAAGCTTATTAGACTTAAAGCCAGGGTTCGAGTCTCCGGCCAGACATCAAAATAAAAATACAAAAAGTTTTTTTTCGGCGATTCCTTCTCAGTAGATTTCTGGCAAAAACTCTAAGAGTAAATATAAAATTGCCATGAAAAGTTTCTCAAAAATCTGTCGTTCGGAGTCGACTTTAAACTGTAGCTCCCGCCACTTATGTATGAAATTAATACACACAACATAAGTAGTGTGAGAAACTAGGTCAATAATCCTGACTGAAGGGTTGTAATGACCAATTATTGATTTTTAATAAACAAAAATATTTTTTGTTTTTAATAAATGAGAGAAATTATTTGTATTTCATATTTTCTTCTATCACTTCACCCCGTTTATTACGAACTTTCCCTATAACGTAACTACATATTCTGGTTCCACGGAGTTCGTTATAACCTGGTTTGACTGTATAACAAAATAAGGTGCTCGAATGAATTTATTAAAAAGAAAATCTTCTATACGATCGACTTGTCATAGTTAGGGGACTGTTCTTAATTTTTTTTTCTTTTAAGTGCGTGCTTTTTGTTGCCAATATCCTTGCATATAATTTTCTAATTTTTGCAATTTCATAAATTATAGGCGCCGTTAATGTATGTATTCATGAAAAATTTCTTTACCTTCATGTGCTATTTTGTGCGTTTAATAAAAAAGGGCAAGTCCTTATGGCTGCTCTTAACCAGAATATGGTTTATTAAATAAATATAAAAAATTCCCCTCCCCCCACTCTGTTCTATTTATGATGCAATTTTCTTTTATGTTTCACCCTATAATTGCACCTTTAATTTCATACCCATACGCTTATTTAAGTTCTGACGACCTTCACACTATTAAATGCTAAAATTGTGAGAAAATTAAATAAAAAAAGAACGAAGAAGAAAAAATCGTGAAAATAAAAATAATAAAAACAACAACAATATGGAAGTGAACAGTAAAACAGAGTATTACTTGCTTACACAAAAGCCATGTTGAGTGACTCAAGAGTGAGCTCACGAATAAATGAATGTTTGAAGGATTGAAAGAGTCGTTTAAATGCAACTGTTGAGAACCAAAAAAACAAAAAAGAAGGAAAAAATCTTGATGTTATTTGCCGCCTACATACTTCTACAATTTCCTGAGAGGGGGAATACAAACATTTACACTTTAATTCGTGCTACTTGATGGTATGTGTCAGTGTTTGTATTTGAATGTGTAATTTAAGAAAAATAACTGTTAATACAAAGTAAAAACTTTAGCATATGCATTGTGTAAGTTTACAACGAGTACCACTACATGCTTGTAATTATTTTTTACTTCTTTGTATGTAAAAAAGTAATACATTTACAGTGAAAGTCCCCGATAATTGTACAGGATCATATTGTTAATACATATGTAAATAAGAATAGAATTTTCAGAAAAGTTTTCAATTTGAATGATAACAAATTAAAATTTTTATTAAAATTATTCTCATGGGAAAGTAAAATCTTATTTACAGAAAGTCACTGAAAATCGTAGTCTTTATACGCTGGAGAAAAATGTTACAAGGGGGTCTCAATAGAAGGAAATAAAACTCTTTGGAAACTAATTGCTATGTAATCTTATTAGTTTTCTAAAAATATATAATTCCACCACAACTTATTAACACCATTCTGACGACTTCAGAATTGTGAAAGCACGCGAAAATTGTCCCCTTACCAAAACTTGATGGAAAGGACAGACCAATTGCGATTTTACCGTACTTGTCTATGGGTTTTAAACGTTTGGTCCATGACCAAATATGCAGGCATTAATGCGACAATTCATTACAGACAGTCTGGTTTCAGGCATGGACACAACTGCGTTACGGCTTTATTGGATGTTGTAAGGGAGTTAGGTCAAAAATGGATCAGAACATGGTTTCTTTTCTAGTACTTCTAGGTCATTTGAAAGCTTTCGATACTGTTGATCGTGACATTCTTTGTCACAAGTTGATAAATACCTTTACATTTTCAACATCAGCAGTTAAAGTATTACGTACATAGTAGGGACGCCAAATGGGATCGATTTTTAAAAATTCCGGGATTCGAGATTTTGTAAATCCCGATCCCGAAATCCCGGAGTATTTTGGGATAATTCGGGATCCAAAAATCCCGAAAAATCACTGGAAAATCGCGATTTTCTCTTAATAATAACAATACTTCGTTAATAAAATCATAATCGAATTTTGTTGTCAACATAATCTGCCGTTGAAAAACACTTCTCGCAATCGACATTTGTTGGCAAAATAGTTCCAAGATACCTGGATGCAGCTTGTTAATATTCAATTCTACCACCTCCTGATGTAAAAAAATCTATTTCTTTGGACAGTTGACTATCTAAATCAGTTACTCTTTTAATTCGTTTTATAGGGAATTTGCATTCTTTGATGCCATCAAATAATTGTTTATCACTGGAAGTAGAGTTTTCCTCATCTGAGATGCTATTATTGAAGTCAAGTGATATATAATTTCTTTCCAGGACCTTTTTAGGGTAAAAATACATATGAATTCACAATCCCGAAAATTCCGAAAAATCCCGGGACAAGTTTTTAAAAATCCCGGGATTTCGGGATTTCTCGATTGGCATCCCTAGTACATAGGTATGTACAATAGAAGCCAGACAGTGCAGTATGGTGATGTGGAATCATTTAGCAGCGCGGTACGAAGAGGTGTACCACAGGGTACAACTCACGGCCCTCTGCTATACATAATGTATTCAAATTACCTACCTTCTCGAATTACTCATTGTGGAATTCGAATGTATGCCGACGATGTTCAACACTACGTTAGCTGTTTTAGAACTGACATTGATGGTTGTGTAATGAGAGTGAACCAGAACCTTGACAATATATTTGAATGGGCTACTGCAAATGGTCTTTGCTTAAACGCTATTAAATCAAAGGCTCTCTTAATTGGAAAAATTGACTTTTTGTCGAATTTACTGCCACCATTAGTCGTTGGGGACTCGCCCATAGAAATAGTGCCAATGTGCCAAGAATTTACGAATTACTTTTAATAGCCAACTCTCCTGGACTAATCACGTTAATATAATTTGTGGGAAAAAGTACGCTGTGCTGACGAACCTCTGGGAGACTCAATCCTTTACGCCTTTCAATATACTCTTGGCGAAGACATACCTAATTTCAACTTTCTTGTATGGATGTGAGCTTTTTGCGGGCTTGGACTCTGTTAGCAAGAAAAAGCTTAACGTAACAACATAGCAAAATATATTTTTGGACGCATTAGATATAGTAATATCTCGCATTTTTCCAACAGAATCTATAATATGACTCTGGAAAACCTTTTAAAATATCGAATGGTAATTTTCTTATACAAGATTATTTATTGAAATGAACCAGATTATCTATTTACCAGACTACAATTCTCTAGAACTAATAGTGGCTATAGGATAAAATACCGTAAGGTTGAGAAAACAGATGTCTGAAAGGCACTTTTATATAAATGCTACTCGTTCATGGAATCAACTTCCGCCAGAAATTCAATTAAAAAGCAATGTAATGCAGTTTAAAAAATCAATTTCAACACACTTTTCTTTTATTTAGAATTCAACATTTAATTTAAATAAATTTAAGGCTAACTTAAACTTTAATTTAACTCAAATCAAATTAATATAACTTTTGCCTTCTGACTATTAACTATTAAATAAATAAATATAGTTGATAAATGAGTCTGCAATATAGCTTAGCATATCTCCCGGTTGAAACTTAATGACGATCTTTCAAATCTGTTTCAATATCAAGCATTACAAGTCCTTAAAGTGCTAAAAGATACACGAAGAGAGAGTATTTGCAAATTTTTGTTTTGCTGGAATAACCTCGCAACTTTTTAACTTACAGATGGGCTTGACTGCAGCAGAAAGTTACAACATCACGCTAGTCTAATAATGCCTTGTCACCAGTTCAAGAAATATTCCCTGGGAAATTAAAAACCAAAGTAGAGAAAATGAATTTCATTAGATTTATGTTCATAAAATTTTTTCTTCTGAATTTATCTTGAACCTAAGTTTACTTCATCAATTCTACGTGCTTGACACTTTGAACAAAATTGTGCGCCCTTAAACAGCAATCATCACATGTCATTCTGTGCGTGTTATTTTAAACCATGAATTAAAAGGCCTAGAGTTTGAAATGCGACCTGTAGCTAGTTACTCTTAGAACTTTTACCAGAACATTAATACTCCGGTTTGCGTCGCTTCGTTCTGCGTCTGCTTCGAAGTTGAGTCTTTTTAAAATTTCTGAGATTTCGAAGTAGCATCGTTTTTGTCTCAGTTTGCGTCGCATGTCTCGAAGTTACGTCGTTAGTGCTTCAATTTGCGTCGTTAATATGAAAATGTTTGTACTAAGCTAAAACAGAAAAAGGGGATTTCCCGTTTAAGTCTAATGTAAATACATACATACATACATATGTATTTATGTTGTCTGATGGTTGCAAGTTGTAGGTCGTTAGTAAATTAAATATTTTTTATTGAAAATTCTATTTTTTCAGCTAAAATTATAAATCTCGGAACCAATTAAATGAAAATCAATACAAATGTATGGGAAATCACGCTTCGTTTTGCGTCGCGTTTTTTCAGGCCCTATTAGTGACACAAACCAGGGTATTATTGTTAAGAGGAGGTCGCTGAAAAAATATTTTTTCAAGGGTAGCCCATTGCCATGATCAAAGGATAGCTTAAAGTCCTTGAAATCTCCATTTTTTGAGAGCTGAAGGATATTGGATAAGCGTAGGAGCGGGGCACCGAACAACAAGTCTCAGATCTTTGTTATGGAAGTAATACAAGGATTTCCTCTTCCTTCATCATCCTGAAGGATAATGTCATTCACGAAGTCTCTTCTAAGTAAAGAGAATTTCAATGACAACGAATCCTTCGTTGCATACATAATTGGTCATTAAAACCCTTTAGTTAGGATTATGACCTAGTCTCTCACATCATTTATGTTGTGTGTGTGTTATTTGTATACACAAGTGTATACAGTTACAGTTAAAAGTCAGAAAGATTTTTGAGAAACCATTCAAGACATGGCAATTTTATTTATTCTCTGAGCTTTTGCCAGAAATCTGCTGAGAGGAAGTCGACAAAGAAATATTTGTATTTGGACTGTGGCTTCACGTTTATTAAGCCAAAATACTTATAAAACTACCGTTTTTTCTATGAACAAGCTTTAACAAAAATATTTTTAAAATATTTTCTTAACCTTTCCTTTACGACATTTATTCTTCGTTCAGTGTGAAATTAAGTGTAGCTTCCATTTAAATACATGCACTAAACATACTCTCACACGTATTGTTTCTCACATTTACAAGCAAACTCAAGCGTAACGTATTAATTATACATATACAGTATTCCCTCGATTTACGTTGTATAATGTACTGGAGAAAGGCGACGTAAATCGAAACGACGTAAATCGAATTTCAAAAAACTCATACTATCAGATGCATTCATTTATATACGTTTTACAAAAAGAAACTAGAATAATTACATTTTTATCCTATGTATTGAATTTTTTTAAAGAGGGAATACCCCTAATCTTGTTTATAAACAACAGAGGCGATGTAAATCGAAAGACGACGCAAATTGAAGTCGAAGGGAATACAAATTTTTGACGACGTTAATCGAAATAACGTAAATCGAGACAACGTAAATCGAGGGAATACTGTATACTCTATATAAATGTTATTGTAAGTATGTGTTAATTTTACAGTTAAACCTTTTCTGTACTCATGTTTTCCTCTTTCGTTTTTCCTTACCCTCCGTTTGTTTTGTTTTTTTTACTTGTTCCTTTGGTGACATTACAATTACGTGAAATAAATTACAGGATTTAAGGATTTCATTTATTAACAGTGTAAACACCGTTATTGGAAAAACGAAAAACGTTGACAAAAAAAAGAAAAAAAGAAACGTCTCAATTGGGGTTTCAGTATCTGGTTTATTATGCGAACTTTTAAGGTGAAAAAAAAAAACGAAAAGAAACAGGAGGAGACAATTCCGTTTAAGTACGTTGAGTATTTAAAAGTTAATAATGTTTGAACAGTTCTGTTAAACTGTTAAAACGGATTAAGGAAATTACACGACACTGCACAAAGTCAGACAACAAATTTTTAATCACACTGGCTGGAATAAATTTTATTGACTTCTTCTCTACTTCTTATTATTTTGTGTATTTTTAATTTCGACGTATTCCTGATATTTAACGATGAATAAGATTTAATGTTTTTATCCATTCGTGACATCTTCCAAATAAGTCAAGCGTTAATTTAAATCGTGCAAAAGATTGGAGCCTAATAACCAGCCTGGATAAAACTGTCATGTTGCAGGTAATGATTGCCAAAGAATATATCTTGACTTAGTGGGTACAAAGGCTAACAAATTTTAAACAATAGCGCTAATGTATCGATGCAAACGGTCCGATGATGTTAGTATCAACTGTTGAAACAAGGAACAAGATAAGCTGTACCTTGTGCTTAGTGCCTTACTTAAAGATTTAAAGTAAGGATAAATTGGCCTCTTTGCCTAGAGCTCGCCTTTAGGTCGCCTTTATTTGTCTGCCAATTCAAGTACAGATTGATTATTTCTTCCACGAAAGCTCTTGTCAAAGAAGTCAATCGTTCCCTTTTATTGTGAGTGGGTCTCCTTCTGTTTTTTATGATATACCCTTCTGGGCGAATGTGTGCAGAAAATTGTTCATTTATCGTGCATATCTGGTGCAGGTAAAGTTATAAGATACTTTTAATAATCGTATAGGGCACATCCTTCATACTTCATGTCGGGTTAGGTTAGGTTAGCTTGTACCTTGCCGTTCACATTCAAGTTAACTCGTTAACCAGTGTGAAGAAAGCCCCCTTTTCATGATCCGTTAGTGATGGGCCTCAAGCTCCAGATGAAAGCAGCCAGTTCCAGTTTAGTGCCACGCTCGTCTCCATGCCCATATCTTGAGAAATTCTGCCACCCCAAAACCGATGACGATGTTACAAAAATACGATTTAATATTGTTACGTTTTTTCGTTTTAAAAACGTCCAAAATATGAGTTCATATACTGCAAATAAAATAAAAGTAAATAAATGTTTAATTTGAAATCAATTCTTTATTATCTGCACAACTTTTGTGCCACTGTTTGAACTTATTCCACGTATACAACGATAACTTTCACAATATCGCTTGCTTGTTCGTTGTATTTTTCTGCTTACAACCTTTTTGTAAGCAACAACACTTGTTAGTTAGTTCTTCCTTGCTCACAACCTTTTCGTAAGCATAACACTAACAACTATTTTCTTCACACGCAACTTATTTGCACACAAGTCTGACTGAATTATAGCTTGATCTCGTATCTTCACACAACTGATTGAATTCTCACTGCAACCAACGTGACGTCGTCACACACGACTAACTTAATTCTGACACCATCATTGCTTGTTTTGTCTTGCCTTTTATATCGCTGGATCCACAGTGTGATGAATACTCTAGAAGGAGGATGACTGCCTTCGAAAACAATCCAAAAATGTAAACATTTGTTTTCATTTTTGTTGTTTGTGTGTCTTATATGCATTTCATTTTTGCTTGTTTACTTCTTTATTCGCTGCACTTTGTTGTTGGTTGTTTACTTCTCTGATCGCTGTACTTTGTTGTTAGTTGTTTACATCTTTTATCTCTTATATTTTTTTATGCTGACGTTGTTGCTATAATTTTGTTCATTCTTTGATTACGTAAAAAACTGCATTGTTTTGTTTTTGGAGCTTTTGTTTATCATTTTATGCATGATCAAGTTAATTGTGCTGTTTTTGGTTTTAAAAACACCATTTCCACTTTTTTAACAATATTGACTTTGTTTTGTAATTGTTTTGTTTCAATTTGTTTTTGATTTAAGAGATAACTTAGTTTGTCTTTTTTGAGGAAACAAAATCAAAATCTTTGAAATTACTGTGTATACTTCCGGTAATATTGGCGTTGATAACACCAATTATACGTTAAGCTTTGTAATACCTAGACTGTGTGATCGATCTGTTGACTGTACTTCCATTAATCACCAGGCTGGTGTATTATCGTTGCCTTTCGGTATTCAGTATTTCAATGTTTATTTCAAAGAATTTTATATCGTAACATAATTTTTCTATGGGACTCGTGAGAAGTATTAATCAGACTACCACCTCAATACACAGATGTTGATTCCAGATTTGAATGGAATCTAAAATCCTCTAGACTGGGACGGAGGGTGTTCCGCTGATCTCCTGTCATGTATGTGGCCAGTGCAGTTACTGAGAAGAGAAGCTTTTACGCTGCTACGTAACTTTCTGTGGTATAGATCATTTACTACTCGAGAACAATTGATTTGGAATAGGGATTCCATGTAAATGTAAGTGGATACCGTGATAGGGAGAGCACATATTTATAAAGTTTGTGATGTTAATAAATTTTAGACAGAAATACTTGGATGTTTAGGACGTAATTGACAGTGTAAATTATCACGGCAATAGCGTTAGTGGAGACATTAAGTTGATACTGTATATGGGATACTGTGTATGGGATAGCTTGTTGGTTTATTAGATGTGAATCCGCGGTTTAAAATCTAGGTCAGGCATCTCCAATAAAACAAAACGCAGATTTCTAACAAAAACTTTGAGAGAATTAAAGTTTCTCATAAATCTATTGTTCGGCATCGGCTTTAAACTGTAGGTCACGCCATTAATGTATTAAGTTAACACACACAACATAAGTGGTGTGAATAAATAGGTTGTAATGAGCAATTACGGGGTGGCTGATATGTATTGCAACCAACTTCAGTTTGTCATCATTTGTAAACCGCTTGTCTGACAGCTGACAGATTTATTCCAGTGATAGTTTATTTTATTATTTACAAGCTTTCAAAAGCATTTTGATCTATTGCATTCAGAAAAAAAGATATTCGTGATGAAACTTCAAGCGTGATAGTGTGATTGCTTTATATTTGGCTGGAAAACCACAGGCGGCTATCGTTAGAGTCCTCCAGCATTTAAATGTGAATAAATCTTTTTTTTTCTCTTACCATTGCCCGTTACTGTGATACTGGCAGTGTTGCATCGCGTCCACCAAGAATGGCTTAAAAAGGAGATTCCTCGCTTCATTTCTACCGCACAATAGCCATCAAACTCTCCGGATCTCAATCCGTTGGACTTTTGCGCCTTGGGCATTTTGGAGCGTAAGATTCCCACTAAAAAATACCAAAGTGTCGGTTATACCCAAACGGCGCTTCGCCGGGAATGGGCCAAAATACCGAACAGCGACTTTCGTGCAGCCTATGATGGCTTTGTCGGCCGTTTGAAGGCCATAATTCGTAGCAAAGGTGACCAATTCGAAAAAATCTATATTGATTCTAAAATTTTATGTTATTTCGAAAATTTTTTGCTTTTGAACAATAAAATTAAAAAAAAAATTATATATCAGCCACTCTGTAAGTTAATTATGTAAATAAGTTAAGGGCAGTAAAATAAATCGTCTGGTTGTCTTACTGTAATACTTCTGCACAACAATAACAAAATCTTATTATGAAAATCAAACGGTGCATAAAGAGCATCGATGTATTTTAAAATAAATCGATATGATATCGATGCATATTTGCTGTTGTTTTTTTAATGACCATCACCAGCTGATAGTAAACAGTTTTTTGCCCGTATAGATAATGCATGGTGGACCTGATTTGTATGATGCGAACTTTATTAAATAAAGAGCCTCCAGTCTCATGTAAAATTTATAAAATTCAACTATTTTTTATGTGAATGAATATAAAACCGTGTAAAAACAAATTAAAAAAAAACATAATTTCTTTTGAAATTGTCTTGAATTGTTCAAAAGACGGCACACTAATGGAAATCTTCTGAAAATCTTTTAGCACTTGTTAAACTATAAAAAAGTCTGTCTGTCATTGTAAATTTAATGCTTTCCCCACCTAGACTTGACAACGTAATTATGCCAAGTATTTGTATTCTTTACAAGTCAACAGAATTTTTTTTATTCCCAAAAAATTTTTTAAAACATTTTCAAATCATTAAAAGTTCTACACCAACACACACAGGCTTATAAACCAAAAGAAAAAAAAAGTGAGTACTTCTAGCACTCGTATAAGCGCACTTACACATACCAAAATATAGCGGGAGCCTTAATAATACACAAATACATGGACAACTAATACATAGACATACAGTTTTTATGTCAGAGTGTTGTATTACATGTTCCATGCAATTTTCAGCAAGAAGATTTTAACTGTCAGCAACTTTCTATGACTTAATTTAAATTTACGATGCCAACAGGAGATGAGATGCAATGGCATGCCATCCAATGCAATGCAATGCTATGCGATCATTTCGACTAGTTGAAATGCAACACTGTGTGTGTATGTATATTTATGTGTATTCACACAAACGCACAAATGCAAATGAAAAACGAGAAAACACACACAGAAAAAACACAACAAAGAGAAAAAAAAGAGAAAATTTTTGGGTATGAATGTATGATGGTTTGTGTAACTGTGTGTGTGTGTGAATATAACATACGACTTTTGTTACAATTACCAAAACAACAAAAACAATAATACGAGAGCAACATAAAAAAAATTGCTAGTTACACTAACAAAAACAAACGAAGGCGACAATAATAATAGTGATAAAAAGAGGAGCATCAACACAAACACCCATCCATACAGGATATTATCAGAAAAGGACAAAAAAAAAAAAGAACTGAAAAAACAGAATAGAGACAATTTTTATAACCCAGTAGGCAAAATGGCTTTAAAAGTTTTAAATCTCTACGCCATACGACTGACTGTATGTAGTAAAACATTTCTTTTAACAATTTTAAACAAATGAACTGTGAGTTGCATGTGGCATTAAGTCCATCTAAGTCTTAGTCATCAGAAGTGAATCAAATAGTAGATGCGTTGGATGAACGAATTCCTATATTGATTGAAAAATGTTTCAAATTTTGTTCATGGGTTTATGAAGATACTGGAGAAAATACTCAACAAAAGTGCCAAAAATTAAAGAAAAATCCCGTAAAAACCAAAAATACTGTAACATCCCCAAATTGAACAGAGTTTTACAAAAGTTGCTGTAAATAACATTATGTTGGCTTATGGAGACGTTGAGTATTTACGGTCGCAGAATTTATTATAGAGTTCATTATCTATCGCTCGGAGACTCATGTGAAAGATTTACTCATATAAAATAGCTGAAGTAAGAAGCTAAGCTTTTGATACCTACAACGTAGCTAATATGCATTGCAACCAACTTCAGGTTGTTATCATTTGTTAATCGCTCGTCTGACAGCTGAAAGATTTATTCCAGTGACGGTTTCTTTTATTATTTAAAAGCTTACAAAAGCATTTTGGTCTATTGCATTCAGAAAAACAAGCGTAATAGTGTGATTGCTTTTTATTTGGCTGGAAAACCACAGGTGGCTATCGTTAGAGCCCTCTAGCATTTAAATGTGAATAAATATTTTGTTCCTCGTATCATTGCTCTATACCGTGATACTGGCAGTGTTGCATTGCGTCCAAAAAGTGGTGAAAAAAAAAAACGCTAACAATACCAGAAATGATGCGAAAAGTGAAGGCCAGATTTGATCGAAATCCACGGCGCAGTGGCAGAAAAATTGTTCGTGAGCTGAATATATCGCGAGAACGCATGCAAGACAAGTGCAAGAGCTCACCGATGGGCAAAAAAAGGTTAGACTGGAAAGAGCCAAAGAGTTACTTCGCTTGCACGAAAGGGGCCAGCTACCGAATTTGGTTTTTATTCGATGAGAAGCCATTCCAAATTGAGCAATTTGTGAACAAATGATCATTTTGTTTACTTGCTATAGAGGTCAGCTGAAAATTTACACCAGCGATTGGCCACCAGAACTCAAGCGCCACCGATGGTAATGGTGTGGGCTGCCGTAACGGCCGATGGTCGCTTCCCGCTCGTATTCATCGAGCGTGGGGTCAAAATAAATGCCGAATATTATCGGGAAAATGTCTTAAAGACCGGTTTGAAGCCTGGGTAGACAAATATTTCGGCCGCAGACCATGGAATATTCCAACAGGACTCAGCACCACCGCATTCAGCACGGGTCAACCAAGAATGGTTAAAAAGGAGGTTCCTCGCTTCATTTTTACCGCACAATCCGGATATCAATCCATTGGACTTTTGCAGCCTGGGGCATTTTGGAGAGTAACGTTCTCACTAAAAAATACCAAAGTGTCGATTATCTCAAGACGGCGCTTCGCCGGGAATGGGACCAAAATACCGCAGTAACCACTTTCGTGCAGCCTGTGATGGCTTTGTCGGTCATTTGAAGGCTATAATTCGTACCGAATGTGGCCAATTCGAACAAATCTAAACTGATTCTAAAATTTTATATTATTTTCAACATTTTTTGCTTTTGAACAATAAAATTAAAAAGAATTTGAAAACTGTTGTGGTTTGTGGCTTATTCGCATACATCTGGACCCAACAAGAAGAAGTCTAACATAGCGAAATTACGCAATCTCGGTGCCATTTCACAGCACATCCACGTAAGATAAACATGCCCCCAAATCGTCCTGCTGAAACTACATGTTGTCGGTGTCTAGAGCATCTAAGTAATGACTAGTATATACGGTTTGCTGCTGATAGTTGTGACTTGGTTAATGTCGGCTTCAAAGAATTATGGACCAATGTTTCGCTAGCCTAGAATCCACACCAAATAGTGAATTTAACGAGATTCACCAATTTTGTCTGTTTACACAGCCATTCATCCAGAACTGGGCTTCTTCGTTGAAAATATTTTTTTGGCTCAAATTGGGATCAGATTTAATGAAGACACAATATATCCTCACGTGGCTAAATACTTTGCCGGCATTTGCTTTAAAAGAATCTTAATTAGGCCAACAAGTTTCTCACATTTTATTGCAATATCCTGTATTTTTGCACTGTAGTGTTAATAGTTGATTGTTGAGAATATTTAAATTTACACCTACAATATGTAGACGAACATATAATGGAGACACAGATACAGTTACTACTCCCATAGATACACAAATACAACATACATCCTGTGTAGTATGCTTTTTAAGCACATGATTATAAACATTAGCAATAGTTTTGAGCGTTTTCATTATACGCTGAATATTTTTGTGCCCTTTTTTTCTGTGTGTTAAAAATTTAGACTCCTTTTGTTATTACCGCTACATACATAAGTCCCATACAAATGTACACTGAATGTGCTTTTATCCATAGAATTCCATATGGCCTGGAAAAAACTCTGAGTGAGAGAGAGAGAGAGAGAGAGGGAATGAAAAAATTTAAGCGAGATATGTAAGTGAGGACGAATGTAATGTATATTCCAACATAGATTTAACTAGGAAATGTAAGTATTTTGTTATTTATGTCTCCCAAGATAATTTCAACTGTGGAAACTTTTAACAAAAATGCTATTGCTGTTGATGTCCTAGTGCACTCAACAACTTTTGTTGCTATTGTTACTATTAGGTGGATATTAAAACATTTCCTGTATATTTAGCTAAGCTAAGATGTTTGACAAGTCAACAGGAAATACTTTTTTCCCTTCACCAATTCTTTGTATGAATGAAGTGCCACAATCAGTACAACTTTTCTTCAGTGTTTTATATTTTTTTTTATGCTCTTTTGAATATTTTTGTATGTCTCTCTCTCTCTCTCTCTCTTTCTATCTCTTTCTTTCTCTCTCTCTTTCTCTTAGATTACAACATACAGAGTTGCATTTGGTCCTTTAGCCCCCAAGAAGTGTGTATGTATGTACAAATGTATTCCCCGCCAGTTTACTGTATTAAACCCTTTGTACACTTATGGTTATGCAAGAGTTAAAAGTTGATACTCAAATATGTTAATATCCATTATATTCTATCCCAGTCAAGTTGCTCTCAGCATCTCCATAGTCGTGTACAAATATACTTCCACTTGCATAGAGATTTCATAGTGAACTCCTTTAGCTATGGGGGGTACCTTTTACGGATAAAGTTCAATCGTAATGTAAAAGCAACATTGTCGGTTGGTCGGTTTGCTTGTCTGTTTGCATGCCTTCTGTGTTGGTTTGTCGTTATGTTTGTATTACAATTTATTGTTTGATGAGTTTGAATGGGTGCCAAAGTGGTTGTTATTGTTGTTGCAACTTGTTACAACAGCACTCTTTGTGAATTCCATAACTTATGTAAAGTCATTTACCTGGGAATTTTCATTTACCCTTCCCTCACTCTCTTATGCAACAAAAGGTTGCATTTTTGTTTTTATTTTTGTAGGCAGTAGAACCGTAATACTAATGGCTCCAAAGAAAAAAGGCCGTTTGATTGCTTTGACTGCTATTGGGTAACGTTTATAAAATATTTCTTTAGAGAGACTTTACAAAAGACTTTGCATTTTAAGGCAAATATTTTACTGTAATTGATAACTCGTGGAAATTATGTGTTTTTAATAGACTAGAGATATTTTTTAATAAACTATGCTTCTTGGGATTTTTAATTCTCTAAGGGAATTTGTTTTCGTATAACGTTAAAGGCTGCATTTTATTTTATATTTCAACTAAAAAGTAGTGCTTTAATATAGGGTGGGAAATTTAAAAGTTTAAATTTAAAATGCAATTAAACAAATACATTTTACGGGACAACTATGCGTAACACTTTTCCGTGTTGCTCTGCATTCGAATCTTGAATTCAGGATTGCACAACTACTACACACTGCCATACATCTGCTGTTGATACTTCTAAAAGGTGTGCTTTTTCAAGCTGCCGAAGGTTGGCCTAGTCTATGTCGTCTAACATTTGTAAAGTACTCTTCCAGTTTGGATTTTTCTTGAATATTTTCAATAACTTTAGTCTGCTTGCTGATTGACAGACTAAAAATATGAAAAAAAGACAAAAAAATTTTTGTTTTAAATCAGCAAACTTGGATTTTCGTAATGCAGTTGCAGTACATTTAGCTTTCAATGCATTAGTAATCATAATCACCACTAAGGCGTATGAGTTACATTTAATCTCTGCTGTTTACAAAATATGTTGCTCATACGTATGCGTGCTTACGTTTTAAGATCTATAAAGTATGCAACATTAAATTAAAAAAAAGGCAAAGAATTAAACATAATGGGTGGACCATTTAAATGTTTAAATTTAAAAATGCAATAAAACAAAAACGGTTAGAAATTTGGCAAGTTTCTTGCTTTTTTGTTGTGATGTTCAATTGGTCCGGTTAGAAACGGAATAATAATATTCCGTGATGTATATGTATATGGCTGCCACGACTGGCCTCACAATACCTCATTAGATTGGACCAATTTTCGTGCAATTTTTTGACTGTATAATCAATTGTCTCAGCAGAAGATTTTTCTTTAACGGCGCTCTACAGAAAATAGTGAAACGAAATTTCAAATCAGAATTTTTTGGCGGCCAATTAAAAAATCGATTGTGGCATGAGAAGTGTAACTAATTGCACCATCCTGTTTAAACCAAACATGGTCCGCATCAATGATATGAAGAGTAGATACTAGGGGATGGCAAACGGGATCGATTTTTAAGAATCCCGGTATTCGGGATTTTCAAAATCCCGATCCCGAATCCCGGGATATTACGGGATAATTAGGGATGCAAAAAACGCGAAAAACCACGGGAAAAATCGCGATTTTCTCTTAATAATAAAAATATTTTGTTAACAAAATTATTTGTATTGCAATTATGTATATCAGAATTACTCATACATATGCAAATGCATTAGTTTTAAGAAAATTATTTGGATTCCAACAAAAAGATTAAAGCATCTCGCTTGTAATCTGATAGGCTGGAACGAATTTTGTTGTCAACATACGCTGCCGTTGAAAAACACTTCTCGCAATCAACATTTGTTGATAAAATAGTTATAGAGATAGCTATATGCAGCTTGTAAATATACACCCCTACTACCTCCTGATGTAAATAAATCTATTTCTTTGGAGAGTTGAGTATCTAAATCAGTTACCCAATTAACTTGTTTTATAGGCCGTTTGCATTTTTCGATGACATCAAATAAATTTCATCAATGGAAGTATGGTTTTCCTCATCTGAGATGCTCATATCAAAGTCAAGTGCTATAGAATTTTTTTTCACAATCACAATCCCGAAAATCCCGAAAAATTCCGGGACAAGTTTTTAAAAATCCCTATATTCGGGATTCGGGATTTTCCGACTGGCATTCCTAGTTTATACAGAAAAATCGGTTATCATGGTGCGAAGGGTGTCTCAAATTGACTTAATTTTCAAAGAAATATGAAATAATGATGGCTTTGCTCCGCAAGCCGCTCCACAGAATCACTCGTAATAGGTGCATTAGTTTCTATAAGACCACGTTTGAGTTTTCTAATCCCCAAATATGGCAATTAAGCGTATTAACCAATATGATAATGAGTTTCATTGGAATAGACGATTTTTTTTTGGTGAAATCGACATTAGCCGGCAGTTTCTTGTTGGCCGCAAACATTTCAACATTGCTTAGGTGTAAATTAATTCCTTCAGTGCTGACAATATTGTGCCAGAATAGAATGACTTAAGTTTTGCTAGATTTGAATTAACCAATGGATTAGATTTAAACCGACAGATGACCCATCCTATACAACTAAAAACCACTTCTTTCAATATTTAACAGCATTTATTTCTGTATACTGTTCACCTATGAATCACTACGTATGTTCTGTCTTTTCTTTCTTAAATCCCACTCAGTAGATGACTCTAATCGTGCTGTATGTACATTGTGATGGCATTTGTAGAATTAGCAAAACATGCCTTATGGTACTTACACAGACAATTTCTGTATGGTATTGTGCTTTTTTTTGTCCAATCTACAACAAACGTTCACACTTTATATGCAACACAATCACCTGGAATATCTACGTTTTAAGTAAATTCTTTCTTTCTTTCATCAGAAAAGACTCATCGTAATTACATTTGAAAAGTAAAGCAAAAGCCACATTGCAGAGATACTGCAATGAATCAATAGATTTATTCATAGTGCCTTTAATTAGCATTTTCATACTCTCCAGCATGAGATTGAAAGAAGTGTAAAAAAATATTGTGAAGTGCCAAGCCACCCAAGAGAATTGCATGCTATTTGCAAACACATAAGCGACGTGAAAATCGGAAAAAGATTAGTTGAAACAAGAAAAATTAAATGAAATTGAATACCTTTACTCATGCCAGAGTACAATTTACTTAGGAGCGTAAACGTGAAGAAAAAGTCATTAGAAATTATGTTGATCGTCCGACCAATTTTTTGCGAAACATTTTTCAGATTCTAGATTTTTAGTCGATCGTTAGCATTATCACGGCCATCAATTGCTTCTTTAGCGTTTATTGCTAATTAACGTCCTATTGGGTCACGGATATTTTAGGAAATATCTGTACAGAATGGGCAAGACCGATTCCCCTTACAGTCTTTACGAGGAAGGGGAAGTAATTGATGATGCGGAACACACTGTGTTCGAATGTGCACGCTGGCAGAGCTATCGCTCTGTACTGACGTCAACGATTGGAACGATCACGACCGTTAACATTGTCGGAGTTATGATGACAAGCAGGGAGAATTGGGCCTTAGTGGCGAATTACGTGGAGCGCATCCAAAAACTGAAGAAGAGAGATCTGGAGGCTGCAGAACATGTTGGCACGCCGGCATAGATGACACTAGCTCACGTGTCAAACGAAATCCCAGTCGGGAACCTGGACGGAAAGAATTGTGGAGACACTTAAAAGTCTCCTCAACCATGAATACGCAATCCTGACGCGAATATGAGCATGAAGATGGCCAAATGACCAAAAAGACTCCACTCCGAAGTAATACCATCGTAGTTCCGGAGTGGGCACAACGGTCCACGGGACGAGGGGGAGATTTAGTGGGTGAGGAGTACGTGACACACGGAGTACGTGACGGCTTCCTCTATGGTTTCGCCCCTCCTCGGCGAAAAAAAAAATACATTTATATAGCTCATCCCAAATCCATTCGCGCTGTATCCTATCAGGTAGTGGCTATAAAAAGTTATGGTATTTACTCGTTGACCTATTTAACGATAACACACTGGATTCATCAATTCAAAGCTTTTTGGTTGTAGACCAGATTATTGCCTGCGAAATATCGGTTCTACTTTCTGGTTAATTATGGTCTGTAAGGACCTTTGATAGTCTTGAGAAAAACATAATGCCATCATATTTTGAGGAATACGTACTTTAGAGCCGTGTACCCATGAGCCATGCATTGGAGAGACTGTCTCATTATACTGTGTTGCTCATGGGGAATAATCGTTTCCAATATTTGCCTTGGGGTCGGCTTAGGTGAAGCATATGACCACATTACCATCAGTCTTACATACATAATTGGTCATTACAACCCTTCAGTAAGGATTAATGACCTAATTTCTCACACTACTTATGTTGTGTGTCTTAATTTTATATATAAGTGGCGGGACCTACAGTTTAAAGTCGACTCCGAATGACAGATTTTTTGAGAAACTTAGAGTTTTTGCCAGAAACCTGCTGAGAAGAAATCGCCGAAAACATACTTTTTGAATTTTTATTTTGATGTCTGGCCTGGAACTCGAACTCCTGGCTTTACGTCTAATAAGCCAGCACACTATCTACTAGACCACGGCGATTTTACGGTCTTGTATTTCCTAAATAGCCTCTGTTAGTTTCAGAAAGCGATGATGGCTATTATCTCTGTTTACTATTAACTGGTGAACCAGGTTGGTATGTCAAATCTATGTAGAGGCAGGAGTTTTAGGTTCGGTCGTTAGTAGACATCTAATCTAAATTTCTGATTAATTTTAGTGTGGTCTGATGCATGACTCAACTCTCTTGCTATTATAGTTTGCAAACAGAAGTTATATTTCGTTTGAGAATAGATTTAGCCGGTCTTTATCTTCTTTGCGTTGAGTGTAACTTTTCATATATCTGATGTCCCGGTTCCTATCTGATCTGAGATCCAGCAGAGATGCGTAACTGTTTTAGCTTTCCCAATCCATTCTATACTATCTTTAAGTTGACCTCATTAATGGCCAGACTTTTCGTCCTTTGTGTGATTGCATTTGAACAAAGCACAACTTTCGATGGCATAGATAACCGGATCATAATTTCCGAGCACACTTTTACTATTGCAGTACTAGTTAGAACAGACTTTAACCTTTCATTTACGTTGAGCTGGTGAAACAATATAGACCCTTTTACCATTCTTAGCAATTATAGGTAAACGGAATATTTTTCTTCCTATTTATATTGATTGTTTAATTTATAATTATTCCTTAACTGCATTACGCTTTAAATTAATGCCATAGAATTTCCTTTAAACAATATTTTCTTATTGCAGTTTGTTGTTCTTTAATTGAAAGCGTAATTGCAAAAAAATTTATAAACAATTAAGAAACATGTTCGCATAACAAACTCGAATTTTGTTGATTAAAAAATTTTCCCTCTTTTTTCGCTCGTATTAATTTCAATTTTTTATTTTTTTCTGTGTGAGCAAGATTTCTTATCCGTATTAAAAAAAAAAAAAAGTTATACGTTCTCCACTCTTTTTTTAATTAATAAAAGAAGAAGAAGGGAAAATATTTCATTAAATCTTTCTTACGTATATAATTTAGTTTTGCTCATCGTTTTATTTTTCTTTTCGAACAAACTTGTGAAGTGATGAAAGTATCAGGATTAAATTTGCATAAAAGTGACCCTTTAGAGAGCAGCCAGCATTCATATCCAACCGCCGCCACCATTACCAACACCGACACCATCACTATATGTTGTTGAAATATTACCAAACGAGGCAAACTTCAAAGATATGGTTGGGGTATTTAGTTTTCCTTCTTCTTTTTTTGTGTGGGTGTCTTGTCTCATTTCCCATAGAGTTTATAAACAATTTTCTGTTTTCTCCTCACTAATCTTTCTGCAACACACTTATCAACAGTTTTGGAGTTTGGCACTTTTACTAGAAGAACAAAAAAACAAAAACAAAAAAAACCCCGAACATTTGAAACTTAATAACGGGGAAGGATGTCATTCAAACCAAACAGATTTATGACGTAGTAAGAGAGGTGATGATAAAAAAGGTCGAATTTTGTGAATTAAAGTAATTTCGTGGATTGCAGGTTTTCAGGTTCATTAATTATTAATGCAATAACAGAACCCTTATATTTCAAGAAACAGATGTCGGCTTACAAGATTAGATTGAGTTTGCAAAATATTTAAGAAGCAAAAGGCATGAAAAACAAAATACAAATAAAAACGAAAGTTGAAATTGCATTTATCAACTAGATGTCCGTGAAATGATCTCTAATTAAAACAAAAATGATTAGAAAATTAATTTTCTCTAGAATAATCGACAATATTTGCAATCTGGTGCATTTAATCTAATTTAGTGGATGTAATGAAAATGTTATAGGCGAGCAGAAATAAAGATTTCAATTTTAAAGTTAATTGTTCATACTCCCCATGTAATAATTTTTTACAATTTAACAATAGCAATAACAAAATACATCCATACTAGGGATGGCAATCGTTAAATCCCGAATCGGGATTCACAAAATCTCGAATCCCGAGATTTTTAAAAACTTGTCCCGGGATTTTTCGGGATTTCCGAGATTGTGAATTCATATGTATTTTGACCCTACAAAAGGTTCTGAAAAAAAATTCTATATCACTTGACTTTGATAATAGCATCTTAGATGAGGAAAACCCTACTTCCAGTGATAATAAGTTATTTGATGCCATTGAAGAATGTAAAAGCTTTATAAAACGAATTAATAGGTTAACTGATTTAGATACTCAACTATCCAAAGAAATAGATTTATTTGCATCAGGAGGTAGTAGAGGTAAAATATTTAAAAATCTTGGAACTATTTTACCACCAAATGTTGATTGCGGGAAGTGTTTTTCAACGGCAGCGTATGTTGACAACAAAATTCACATCACATGTTAGATGCTTTAATTTTTTTTGGTTGGATTCCAAATAATTTTCTTAAAACTAATGCATTTGCATATGTATGAATAATTTTTATTTTTGTTAATTTACGCATTTTGTCTTGCTGTTTTTATATTTTATTTTTAATGAGATATAATTCTGATATACATAATTGGAATACAAATGATTTTGTTAACGAAATACTTTTATTATTAAGAGAAAATCTCGATTTTTCCAGTGATTTTTCGGGATTTTTGATTCCCAAATTATCCTGAAATATCCCGGGAAATCTTGAATCCCGGGATTTTTAAAAATCGATCACGTTTGGCATCCCTAATTCACACTATGGTCTAAAGGTTTCACTCCAAATATTCCCCATATTCTTGGTGTATTTCTAATATGACAGATCAACTTCAAAGGAAAAGCTCCGAGGTCCCAGATCATTAAAAACCGATGCGAAAATGATGAATTGAAAAATTACAAAATCATTGGCAGCCTTTATAGAATTATTTTGAAAAATATTAATAAAAAGCAAAACAGGAAGGGAATTTAGTATCTCACGTGCTGAAATAGAGAAAAGATTAAATGGGCTTACCAGAGGAGTCAATGTTAAAGTCGAATATCAGATTGTATGTTTTCTAATGTTGTCGTAGTTTTGCTGGTAGTGTGTTTTCTTATTAGTAAAGAATCCGTAGTGATAAGCCCAGCTTAAACAAGTAAAGAAAAATTTTCCAAAAAATCTTTAGAGCACGCCACTCACGGGCAAAATTAACACATAGCAGTAGAAGCTAAGTTGTGATTCTGACTGAAGGTTTGTAAGTACCAAATTAAGTATGGAAGTAACATATTGTGAACTACTGATATCAGACTATACCGAATATATTTGATACATTAAAATTCACCATTGGTCGTGAAATATCCAGCACATGAGATTAAGCAAATCCCAGATCAGACATCAAAACGAAAAAATATTTCTTCGGCGACTTCCTCTCAGTAGATTTCTTGCAAAGACTCTGAGAGTAAAAATTGCCATGAAAAGCTTCTCAAAAATCTGTCGTTCGGAGTCGACATTAAACTGTAGGTCCCGCCACTCATGGATAAAATTAACGCACACAACATAAGTGGTGTGAGAAGCTAGGTCGTAATCCTGACTGAAGGGTTGTAATGGCCAATTATGTTATGTTATGAGATTAAGCAAAATTCTATTTCAATTATATTTAAATATAAATGGTTGCAAAAGTTGCTCCCTACTCCCCAAATCAAAATTGCCATGACTTTACGTATTAAATTCTGGATTACTAAAACATTTCTGACCCGATTTCAAAAATTTAAGTCTTGTTAGAAAGGGGAGATATAAACCTTTAAAATGTTATACATTTATTTATTCTTCGACTTAATATTCTATGAGATTTGATGAGTAGTAGCAAACTTTAATAGTAGCAAACTTTAATAAAAAAAATATAGGATAAGTGATAATGTTCTTAAAGTCTGTTTTCTTGTGAAGAGTTTGAGTCATAATTTGATCAAATGGGACAAACACTGCCGGAGTTATTATTTAAAGAGTCTAACAGTCGAGTGATATTTTTTATAATGTCATCTCATCAAATGAACTTTTAATCCAAAGATTTCCAGAATTTTTGATGGATTTTGATTGGTAATCACAAAATGTGTCAATTTCACGTTTGCACGACTTTCAAAAGTCGTCTAATTTTTGTGTTTCCTACAAATATTGTTATTTCTCTTTGCGCAAACATCTTCTGGTAATTGCTCAAACTTGGAATTGACACATTTTCCGATAAACAATCTAGATCCATCAAAAAGTCTGACAATTTTTGAATCGAAAGTTCATTTGATAAGATCACGTATATAAAAAATATAACTCGACTGTTACGTTTTCTAAATAATGGCGAATGTAATTTCTGTCCGATTTGATTAAACAAAGAGTCAATTTCTTCGCAACATAATGCACTTTCGGAATGTTGCCACTTATTTCATAGTTTTTAAGTAAAGTTTGCTACTATGAACGGATAAACTTAAAAAAATATTAAAAAAATTCGAGTTTTCCAAGTTCACCTCATCAAATCTCATAGCACATTAAGTCGAATAATAGATATAGTTACACAGTTTCAAAGCTCCATCTCTCCCCTTTGCAACAAGATTTAAATTTTGGAAATCTGATCAGAAATGTTTGAGTAATCCAGAAATTTGTGTGTGAAATCCAAATAATTGTCAAATAAAACAAGTTTGGATGGTTCGAGAAATATAAAAAAAATATTTTTGAGATCTACTCAACAAAATTCACAAACATACATTACGTCATTAATTTTTTTTTTTTTGTCGCAGAGTGTAATTCTTACGATATTTTATAGAAAAATTATTTCATTCGTTCACATCTCCCCATTAGCTTACTTCCCTTGGGATTAGTGTTTATTTAAAGTTTTGTTACCTTTATAGTTTCTTGTTGTTCCTTATATTTGCAATAATTTTACGCTCATTTTACTAATTTTGTTCATTTTGTTGTTCATTCTCTGTTGTTTTCATTTATTTTTAATATTTTTTTTTGTTGGTTTGTTTGTGAGTTGCTCTTAGTGTTGCCGTTGCAGTTGCAATAAAAATAAATGAAGAAAGAAACAGAAATAAAGGAAAAAAAAAAAAAATGGAAAAACTTTACTCTTTTTAGTTATTAAAAAAATATTTTACCACTCTGAGTTGTATTTGTGAAACAATTCCTAAAACTGGCTTTAGGTTATACGGATTCTGAAAAGCGCTTAAAGTTGTCATTTTGTTGTAGATAGAAAAAACACGAGAAATATTCCAGAAGTTACAAAAAAGTTAAGAGAAAAATATTCACAAAATTTTAATTATAGAAGTAAATACAGGACAAGAAAAGGCTATAAAGTTCTTTGGTGTAAAGGTAAATTTAATAAAAAAAAAACAAAAATTATTCACAATAACTGTAACAATCAAAAAATATAGTAGGATCAGCCCATACAAATGATATAGGATTCTTTATAGAGACCTTTTTCAGTCTTCTCTGCAGATACTGTACAGAATTTGAATTTATAAAGAAAGAAACTGTCAAACAGAATAGAAACTGGAAAAACAAAGCAACTAGACACAGTACTATATTTTGTACTATGTTTTCAGTACCAAAATTAAGCTTAAAACAATCGAGTAATGAAGACTAGATGAGTTCCAGGAGTTTCCTTTAAATTCACTTATAAGGCATATTTGCTATCCCATAGCGTCTTTGAACAGGGATATTCGAACCTCGACAGCTGAAATGGCCATCGTGTTAAGGCCCTGCCAAGGGTCCTCATTCTACCAAGGGCTAGGCAGTTACAGATGAGTTACTTCTCCTCATCGCAACATTCCCAATAGCTTGGCTGGGATCTGTTCCAAATACTCGTCAGCGACCTAATCTCGCAGTGTCCCATGATAAAACCGACAAACAACCTCAAGCCAGCCTTATTCAACCCCAGCAAACAACCAGTTCTTCTACTGTCCACAGCAGGCCATAGACACCTAGAGATAAAACAACCCGGTCCGTCCCCCCAGTGCTTCTGCTCCTTCTTCATGATCCATTCATTGATGAGGCCATAGAGGTGGCAGACTGAAAGCGTACCTTGCCTTGCGAGGGCATCCGCCTAGTATTCCGCTATGACCCGGAAAATAGCATAGACGGATACGACTCCTTGCACTCGCGAACAAGCCGTGATTTGTACCAGACCGATGCAGGCAAATGCCTGACTGTCAACAAAGATCATGTAAGATTCGAAATCCGAAGCTGGGCCACCGGTTATGGCCTCAATAGCCCTCAAGATTGCTAAAATCTCCGCCTGAAAAACGCTGCAGTCATCACTCAACCTGAAGTGGAGTTCAAGACCAAGTTCCTTACAGAAAACCCCAGTACCTGCACGTCCACCTAACTTAGACCTGTCTGTGAAGATGATTATACCACTCAGCCCCTGGAGTACCCCACCATTCCATTGTGAACAACAACATAGTTTTGGCAGAATTTAACTTTAAGATCATCAAGAGTTGCATGGACTTTCTACATCGTATACCGCGTTTGGATTCCACCCCATTGTAGAATAGAGTGAAACGTAAAGTCGGACGAATTGGCACGGAAGGGGGAGACGATAAATGTGTCTCTACAGGAATACTTTTTGGAAAGCGACATGCCTGGTTGTCGAATTTCAAAAGTCCAGCAGTGATCAGCGGAAAATTCAGGGAGCTACTTGAGTTCAAGATGAGAAAGAACCTTTCTCCTGTTAGAAATTCTAACGGAACCCTTCGCTTTAGGCAACTTCTGCCACAGCAGGATTACTACAGAAGTTGCCATGATGTAGAGTAAACGGAAGCGGTACAACACCTTTTATGCGAAGCGAACTTGACCGTTACATCCAAACACAAGGAAGCATATGGCCATAGAGTGAACTTAACTGTGAACAACAAGCTATCCGCTAATTTTGGGATAATTATAGACTCTATTTGTCCACGATTTTGCATCGGGTTTGTATTCACAGTAAGTTTAGTAAATATGTCTGGTAGTGCAAAGTGATATCTTAAAAAATTTTCCCTCTTGTGTACGAAAAAAGATTTTGTTTTTCCTATTAAATGTTTGCAGAACTATGCCTAACTTTTCGTTAATTTACTTTAATCCAAGTATGAATCTCCATAGCATACTTTATGCTCATTTACTGTGCATACTTATTGTACTTATTGAAACCTCTAATTGTACTCTTTTGCCATTTGTTTCATTCAAGTACGTATCATTCTCTTTTTGAATTTTTCTCTGAATTCCCTTGAAAAATTATAAAGCAGACCTCAAATTGTCCTTTAAGGGTTTCATGCATTTACTCTCAAAAGTATCATTAACGCATCAAATGTCAACTCTCAATATGTTGGCATGTTGTTGATGTTGATACTGATGTTGCTAACGATACTGATGATGAGATAGTGATTGTGATATTGCTGATAACAAATAAATCAGTTGGATTGCAGTCATCAAATGCGAAAGCGATTGCAAATGCAGAGAATTTTAATACAATAGGCAATCAGTGATGCAGATGTTGCATGTCTAGACAAACATCAATTAATTCAGCATTTCATTCATGCAATGCATCAATAGCAGCAGAGTATATGATATCAAGTGGCAATAATTATTTTGGCCTCAACGAAAACAACGCGATTGCTACGTTATTCAGATTGATGGCAATTTAAAAAAGGTTAAAATAATATTGGCTGAAAGGGAAAATCAGGAAAACAAAAAACATATCAAATATCGAATGAGTACTTGTGAATGCGATGTATTGGCACAGTTTAAACATTCATTAAATCGATTGATGCAATAGGAGTACATGTGAATTATATTTTATTGTCCCCTTTTTTTTAATACGTAATGTAGAAATATTGTATTAAAAGTGTGTGCCGAACATAAATTGTTACAAGTAAATAAATTTTATTGCAGGCAATTAAATATTTTTAATACAAATAAACAAGTGGTTGAGCTCAAGAGAAAAATAAATACGAATAAACACTTACAATACAATGTTGATTGTTATATTTGCTTAATACACTAGGGCGTATGAGTATATGTAAATTATGTCCCATGCAATGCAATGCAATGGCATGGCATTGACAAGGGCCGTAATTAATTCATAAGTACGTGTACTATTTTTAAGAATCCTTTTATTTATTACCACTGTTCAGGTGATAATTTTGTCTCTTCACCAATGGCTTACAAATGGAATGTAATAATGGATCTGGCCCTAAACGAACCAAACAGAATACCTAACCAGGCCAGATTTATGTTATTGAACAAGCTACATCTATTATTGAAATCAGGATAATGCCTTCTTCAAACTTGATCAATCAGCAATTTAACCGGGATCCCACTTCGTTGAAACAAAGGGCGTCAATCGTTGCATATTTTCTCTACACCATATACAACGACACAATATTGGTCTCTATTGAGTTTCAGACCACTGTGACGTAAAAAAAATGAAAAAGCGAACGAATTTGTACGCAATCGATTGGAGATGTTTTAGGAATCTATAAGAGACTTTTCCATATTGGAAAAAGCAACAGGACATTCAACAAATTGTTGGTCTAAATACATACATACAGGGTGACTGATATATAATGCAACAAAGTAAAGCGTTATATTTTGCTTAATTTTTTTTAATTTAATTGTTCAAAAGTAAAAAAAGTTGGAAATAACATAAAATTTTAGAATCAGTTTAGATTTGTTCGAATTGGCCACCTTTGGTACGAATTATGGCCTTCAAACGGCCGACAAAGCCATAATAGGCTGCACAATAGTACTGCGGTATTTTGGTCCATTCCGGGCGAAGCGCCGTCTTGAGATGATCGACACTTTGGTATTTTTTTAGTGTTACTCTCCAAAATGCCCCAGGCGCAAAAGTCCAATGGATTGAGATCCGGATTGTGCGGTACAAATGAAGCGAGGAACCTCCTTTTTAAACCATTCTTGGTCGACACGTGCTGAATGCGGTGGTTCTGAGTCCTGTTGGAATATTCATGGTCTGCAGCCAAAATGTTTGTCTACCCAGCCAATACTGCCTTTAAGACATTTTCCCGATAATATTCGGCATTTTTTTTTGACCCCACGGTCGATGAATACGAGCGGGGAGCGACTATCGGTCGTTACGGCGCCCCACACCATTACCATCGGCGGCGCTTGAGTTCTGGTGGGCAATCGCAGGTGTAAATTTTCAACTGACCTCTTTGGGAATTAAACCCGATTATATAATTTTTTTACAAACTGCTCAATTTGGAATTGCTACTCATCGGAGAAAACCAAATTTGCGTATCCAATTTCGTTCAAGCGAAGTAACTCCTTGGCTCTTTTCAGTCTAACTTTTTTTGTCCATCGTTGAGCTCTTGCACTTGGTGGAACTTCAATGGCTTTAGGCCGAATTCAGTTTTCAATATGTGTTGCATTCATTCTCGCGTTATGTTCAGCTCACGAGTAAATTTTCTACCACTGCGGCGTGGATTTCGATCAAATCTGACCTTCACTGTTCGGATCACTTCTGGTGTTGTTACCATTTTTTTTGCAACACTACCAAAAGCACGATACGAGAAACAAAAGATTTATTCACATTTAAATACTGGAGAGCTCTAACGATAACCACCTTTGGTTTTCCAGCCAAATATAAAGCTATCACACTATCACGCTTGAATTCCATCACGAATAACTTTTTTTCTGAATGCAATAGATCAAAATGCTAATGTAAGCTGGTAAATAATAAAATGAACTGTCACTGGAATAATTCTGTCAGCTGTTAGACGAGCGGTTTATAAATAATAACAACCTGATGTTGGTTTCAATACATATCAGCCACTCTGTACATAATTGGTCATTACAACCCTTCAGTCAGGATTACGATCTTACTTCTTAACACCATTTATGTGCTCTATCTTATTAATAACTGGTAGAGCCTACAATTTAATGACGATTTCGAGCGACAGATTTTTTAAGAAGCTTTTCATGACAAAGGTCCAACCTAACTTATTGAGAAATAGCAGTAGTCAGCAGGAAAATCTACTTGAATTACTTGAGTTCGTCAAGAGAACACACTAGCTGTAATGTAGTGGTTGAAGTATAAACTATAGATCAGATTCTCCATCATTGTTCCAAAATTTGAAATAAAAGTCCAAAAACTTTTGACCACCCAGAATTTACAGACAGTACACGTACACGCCAAAGGTGCAGAAAACAACCAGATTTTCTTAAAAACTTAAAACTACTCTAGGAAATTATAAAATCAAACGAATTGTGTTCTAAGGTGGTAAGATATTTTGGTACCGGTTAGATATAGATATCAGGTCATGTTATTAAAATTCTTTTAATTTTTTATAACAGTTTTATAATCAGTACATGACAGTAACCGTCCTCATAACGATCTGAACTTGACTTGGATATAATGACTGCTGCAGTCATTGTTTTGATTAGAAGGTCATTTCTAAAAACGATTATTTTTCATAAATGTACATACATATTGCCCATTAGCATCTTTTAGCCAAGTTTGAGGCTTCTCACACTATCTACGTATGTTGGGTGCGGTGAAAAGTCACTAAAGAAATATTTTCCAAGATGCATATTAAAACCAGGTGTTGAACTTCCTTTCTTACACATAATTGGTCGTTACAACCCTTCAGTCAGGATTATTGACCTAGTTTCTCACACTACTTATGTTGTATGTGTTAATTTTATACATAAGTTGCGGGAACTACAGTTTAAAGTCGACTCCGAAACGACAGATTTTTGAGAAACTTTTCACGGCAATTAGATTTACTCTCAGAGCTTTTGCGAGAAATCTGCTGAGATGAAATAGCCGAAAAAATACTTTTTTATTTGGTTTTGATGTTATTCAACTTGAACCATGGCTTTACGTCTAAAAAGCCAGCACACTACCTACTAGACCACGGCGAACTTCCTTTCTTGCCCTCCTTTAATAAGCAAATACTTTAAATCCCTTACTTTTTAGGTGATTTATTATCTCTCTTACAAGATGCTGCATGTTTAAGTTGCCAATGATAAGACTTTCTAGAGTAGGCAAAGACGTCATGAATTTAACTTAAAGTCAGCAGATTACACCCACGGCAGAAGTCCTTAGATGGGAGCTGCAGTCTTTCTGCGTGTCTTTCCAAAGCGCAATGATATATTGAGGTCCGAAAAGGATATTCCCCCAATTTAACCGAGATAAGTGGCATACCTAAATCGTTTAATGATTGTACAGGATGGACTGCATCGCGAGTACGTCGGCCTTGCAGTTGCCTAGAATGTAACTGTCAGTCTGACTATACCGGCTCAGGTTTTCCACTTAACTTAATACAATCGTTTTGTATTGGTTTTTGACGGTTATTTTTACTGTGAAGTATTAAAAAGACTTAAGTACTCAGTCTTAAACTTTATTGAGTGACTCACATTGAAACATAACTATTCTCTATAAAATATTTATAGTTTTCAGGATGGCATACTTAAATTTACTTGAAGCTATAATAAGACACTAAAATTTTACTATTCTATCGATAGAATGACACTATCCAACATTCTTTACTTGTATTCCTCTTATACTATAAAATATAAAAACGTGAAGATTCTTTATTTGTAGTGGTCACCTGATGGCAAATATTTCAAAATGTAAGTTTACTTAGGCAAAATGAAAACCCAAATTTAAAAATTTCACTATCTTTTGAAGCTCTTATGGGGAAAAAAAAAGATGAGAAAAAACCTTAAGAGTATCACTTCAAGAGTTATGAAAATACGAAAAAGCAACAAATAAAACATGTGAAAAATTGTAAATAAAAAATAATATGCTCCAGATATATAAAATAAATAACGAATCAATAGCAACAAACACAGGCAGACAAACATACAGAAAGAAAAACAAAATCAACTGAAATATGAATACAAATTTAAAAATAAAAAAATAAAATTAAAAAAAACCTTGTCAAGTGCTATAGTTACACAAGCCAGTGGCAAACATTCATACCCATTAAACGGCTCAAGGTAATTCAGTGGTATTTCTCCACAATTCATTCAACGTTTTGCTGCTGCAAAAGGACACACAAGATGAGAGTTTTTATTTTTCTTGAAGGTTTTTATCAATAGCATGACCATAATGAAAACGTTTTACCACATCCACACACCAGGATATCGATATGAATGAGAATGAAAAATTCTGTAAGCGAAAGTAAAAACCACATGAGATACAACGCCATTTGCTTTACAAAAAACCAAACAAACATGATGGAAAATGGCAAGCAGATCAGGATTATGTTGATACATCCTTGATGCCAATACAATAGAAATCGCTTTGCATGGAGAAAAAAGAAGGCAAAAAAAAAAAACTGCTAAAGATGAAAACTGTAATCCTATTACAGTTTAATGGAAAGAGCTATTCATTTGCTGTTTCATTGAAAAATAAAAGGCAAAAATATTTTCTACTTATTAACTAATTAAGTGTCCATGAATGTATGTATACAATGAGAATATGTAAGGAATAATTTACTGCTTTAGTTCTAATACTCTATACAATTCTGGAAAGGTGGAAAGGAAAATTAATCTCAAGTCACCCTAAAATCATTGCCCTGAAGTCCAACTCACTTGGTTCTTATAAAGTTCTGTTGTCGTTTCGATTATTTTTCCTGACTGGAATTTCTAAGCCATTCTGATTCCATACCTTTCATCGGTAATTACCGGCTAATTAACTATGGAAAGAATAGGGCGAGAGGAAAGTCACCTTTAAGTCACCGCTCTAAAACCCAACTCACTTGTTTTTTATCACCTTTTTCTGCGGTTTCGATTATTTCTCCTGCATAGAATTTCAAATTCAATCTGGTGGTTTCTTGAAAGCTTGTATTCAAATCCAAATCACCTTTGTCTAGAAGCGTACTCTCAGTAAATACCGGCTACTCAAAAATCATTTACCTCAGGTTTTCAAGTTGTGGGCAGTAATGGAGAATATGAGCTAAAGAGACAGAATATTCTCTGACCTGTGTGTACTTACCGACAACAATATGTTGAGATCAATGCAGTCGTAAGTATATGCTTTCGTGTAGTGTCGTATTGTTTAAGCATTTTATAAAAATGTTTGATATTTTATACCCTACACTAGAGTCAATTATTTTGGTATACCGTATGGAGGTATAGTGAATTCATTGTTATGTTTGCAAGGAACAACTTCTTTGCAATGTTATTTACAATAAACATCTCGACTTAACTTCTTGGTTAATGATTTTTAGCCTGCCTTACTACATCTTTCCAGGCTCTTCCGTTTCTAGCGCACTACATCAATCGATGACCGGGTTTTCTCTATTTGGTTCTTCTATCGCAAATAAAGTCGTCCTTTTCGCCGACTTCCACAGAACACCGCATCAAATACCTATCTCACAGGAGCATCCTCTTCCATTCGAATGCCATGGCCGAGCAAGCGTAGCTGCTAGATGTTAATACGCTGCGCAATGTCCATATCGTTGAAAAGCTCATACAGCTTATTGTTGGATCGGATGCACTTTACTTTTTTCCCAAACACTATTAAGGCTGCTGCATCAGTGGTTAATAGTGCTAATATCTCTGCGCCATAAAAAAGTATCGAAAAGATAAGCGTCTTGTAGAGTATTACTTTTGTCGTGTAAGAGAGGTCTCATTAAGGCAATTCACTTTGTTATCAATACGTAGGTAACTTATTAGACGCAAGGGCTTCCACAAAGGCCTTAGCGCAAACATCTCCAACAAAACGAAGTAAGAAAAGAAATATTCTTTTGGCGGACTTCGTCTCAGCAGATTTTTGCAAAAATCTTAAGATTAAATTAAATTGCCATGAAAAGTTTTTCGAAAATCTGTCATTCGGAGTCGGCGTTTCAAACTGCCATGTATAAATTAACACTCTCAACAGAAGTGATGTTAGAGGCTTGATTGTAAGCCTGCCTAAAGGGGTTTAACCGCAAGCTTCCAATTTGGCCCAATTTGTGCAATTTTCTTCTTTATTGCAGTTACAGTGTATTTGATCTTGATGAAACCACTCTTTCTTGTCTTTAGCAAACATTGTTTCATTAAAAATGCTTGATCAGGCAAACTAATGGTCCGACAAAATGTGTACCAGTGCCTTTTAAATTTCAAGGTTAAGTAATAATTATTACATGCAGTTAAAAGTAGTAGCGCGTACGGTGTGTTAGGCTACAAACACTGACATCGGCAATTGATTTGCTAAGTCTAAAGATCACCATGGGCATGCATGTGCTGAGCAGAGATCAGCAACGAGTATTTAAAACGATGAGTAGATTCAAATCATGCTTATAATTTCAGATACTTATACACATTCATACTTATTTTAATATGATACTCATACTACTCATACTCAAAGTTGGAAGTACTCTTCGTATACATACGTACGAACACTATTATACTCACAAGAAGATTGTGTGTATGCTTAGCATGTTGTCTTTGCCTTTCCTTTCTTCTTTATTTGTATATGCAATAACAACAACAAAGGCAGTAAATTTTGATGAATAATTCGAGCCACTCGAAAGACTTATAAGTATTGTAAGTATTTTTCTAAATTTATGAATCAGAATGAGTGGGGGTATGAAGCGAAAACATTTTGAATGTTGTAAGTTTAATGTCAACGTTGTACTCATACTCATTGCTACTTATACTTATAAATCAATGTTGTAGCGAGTACGAATGAATCAGAGTAGTTGAATTTCAATTCTGTTGATTCATTCATACTCAAAATTGCATGAGTGCTTATGAATAGCGGAGAAACGATTCATTGCTGAGTTCTCGAGTGTCATATGTAGCGTATGATGAAGACTTAAAGTAATTCAATATTAATTATACGTTACCAACGAAATTGATATATTAAGATTGATAATGATTGATATGCAAGTGACTTGGGAAAATTTTTAAATCGTTTATAGTTTGTGGAGTATCCAATAAATACTACAAGAAAAAAAAAAGGAAAAAGTGTGCGTCAGAATGAGACATTTTAGGGAACTTTTATTGATGTGTTTTTGGAAGGATTTATCAGATTGCATTAGTATTGTTTGGCTCCGATAATTTTGGATTGAATATTTCGTTTCTCAAAAGAAAAAAACGAGACTCAACGAAGGTTCACATGTTTAAGATTGCCCCTGTCATATTTTGGATCACATTTAAATATTTTCTTGTCCTATCAATAACAATTTGTACATGTTAAATAAATTTAGTTAATTAAAGAACCTATAAAAAAAGTGGATAGGGTATCAAAGTGTATCGACATATCGATTACTTTCCTATTCTGTTTTGCCTATCATAATAACCACAATACAATAGCGAGTCCAGCATTGGCAAATGGAGAAAATTAAGCAAGAAAAATAAGAAGAAGAAAGAATAATAACACAATAAATATAACAAAACAAAAACAAAAAACAAAAAAAAAATAAAAGGAACAAACAAATGTGTAAACGAACGAAGAAAATTATTGGTAGCAAAGGCCAAAATCATTGAACATTAATAAGAATGAAGTCGTAAATAAATTATCGCTCACGTCATGTTGAGCATGAAGAAATTGTTTTTCTGTTTTCGGTTCGTTGTCATTTTATTTATTTTTTCCTTTCATTTTTTCTTTTTGTTTTTGCCCCTAACGCCTTCCTTGGCCGTTCCCAAGACCTTCCGAAGTATAGCAGCAACCATTTTATTTCGTCCTTAAGGTAGCTACACAAGTGTGGGTCATTATTTTCTTTCTTGCTTCTTTTGCTTTCTTTGTCGAACAATTCGTATTTATTTAAGATGTGTCTTGATGTGTCTGTTGCTGTCGTTAACATTGCTATCGTGCTGTTGCTATATTGCTGTAGTTGTTGTTGTTATTGTTGTTGCATTAATGTTGGTGTTAAAATGAGAAAATAATAAAAGGAACATGTTTCATGTTTATTCTTCTTCTTTCTTTATTTCCACTCTCTAGCTACATACTTCAACTTCTTACAGGAATTGTAGAGGCCTTTTTCAATAAATATTACAGCGTTAATACTGTTTAACATTTTCTTCGAATGTTTATAAATTTAATGTGTGTGTGAGAGTGTGTGTGAGTGTGTTTTTTTTGTCAGGTACCCTCAGGTGGATATCAAATAGAATACATAGCAATTTGTACATGTTGCAACATGTATTGCTTTTTTTTATTTGTTTGCCGTATAAACAATAAATAAATTTTTATTATTCCTGCATATTATAGTTGACTTCAAATTACTTGCGATATTCAGATAAAGAATTCGTTTAAGTTTAACTACGAAGCGTACTAAACTTACGAAAACAAAATTGTATTTAGCGGATCGATTAACAATGAAATTAGTAGTTTATCGATACCATATTCCATGTACAAACCCGATTGTAGAGGTATAGGATGGGCCATTTAAAGGTTTCAATTTCAAAATGCAATAAAACAAAAACGGTTTTGAAATTTGAAGCAGAATTGTTTCAGTTCCAAAGTTAATATTATTTCTGGCATATGGCTGCCACGGCTGGCCTCACATTACCTTATTCGAGCAGGCCAATCTTCGCAATGGTATCACGAATGTTAGCCTTCAAAAGCCTGATTGTCTCTGGTTTTTTTAATAGCGTCTTATAGAAAATAGTCCAATGGTGTTAAATCGCAGCTTCTTGGAGGCCAATTAAGATCACCATTTCGGATAATTAAACGGCCATCAAACGTTTGACGCAATAATTCGATTGTGGCATAAGATGTGTAGCAAATTGCAGCATCCTGTTGAAACCAAACACCGTTCTCGTTAATACCTGAAGAGCGGATACAAAATAATCGGTTATCATAGTGCGAAAGACGTCCCTATTAACTGTAATATCTCCAGTTTAAAAGGAATATGAGCAAAGGTTGCCTTCGCTGCACAAGACACACCAAACCCTCATTCTGAGCCCAAATATGTCAAGTTTACTGATTATTAGTGTGTATGTTAATGAAAATGAGGTTAATCCGAAAAGATAATTTTTTGTTGCAATTGTCTTTGTTTAGGAAATAACTTTCCAATAAATTTCAATGTTGGTTAATTATAAATTGATTCATTACGTTTAATGGAAATAATATCGTGAATTTTGTGATAGAATAGTATTACATAAGTATTGCCAGATTGGGAATCAAGACGCGTTATTTGAATAATATCAAACGAGTCTACAGGGTGTGTGATACAAAGATCAGCAACGAGCATTTAAAACGATGAGTAGGTTCGATTCACACTTATAATTTCTGATACTTATACGCATTCATACTTATTTTAATGTGATACTCATACTACTCATACTCACAGTTGAAACTACTCATCATGTTCATGCTTAACAATACGAATGATGTAACTGACTTCGACTCGTCTCTACTTGACATTTACACGGATCACAAAATAAGTATGATTCGCGTACTAACACTATTATACTCACAAGAAGATTGCCTGTTTGCTTTGCTTGTTGTCTTTGTCTTTGCCTTTCCTTTCTTCTTTGTTTCACTATGCAACAACAAAAAAGGTTATAAATTTTGATGAATGATTCGAGTCACTCGAATTACTTATAAGTATTTTAAGTATTTTTCTAAATTTATGAATTCGAATGAGTAGGCGTATGAATCGAACACATTTTGAATGTTGTGAGTTTGATGTCAACGTTCTACTCATACTCATTGCTACCTATACTTATCAATCAATGTTGTAAAGAGTACGAATGAATCAGAATTTACTCATACTCAAAATTGCATTTGTGCTTATGAGTAGCGGAAAAACGATTCATTGCTGATCTCTGGTGTAATAGTAAAAAGCTTAGTTGTATACTATAAAGCTACGTATTCGGTTTTGCAATAGTAAAAGTTTTTCTTATCCCTGTACAAATTAGGATAAAATTGGGATTCAATCGTAAGCAGTATATGCATAAATTTTCTTTATTAAAAATACATTGTGATCGCTATATTGTTGAAAGCTTAACATTCTTACACTTTTTTTATGTTTTGTTTTTCTCATCGTCCAAGCCTTCTATACCATAGCCTCAGTTCCCGCACTATAACTTATATTTCTTTAAAGGCTTCCCTTATGACTATATGTATACAGAACAGTGTTAAAGAGTATCACATAAACATACATAACTGGTCAGTACAATGCTTGTGTCAAGATTATGACTTAGCTTCTCACACCACTTATGTTGTGTGTGTCAATTTTATACAATAGTGGCGAGCCCTACAGTTTAAATTGGATAAGCTTCTTTGATAAGCTTCTTAAGACAATTTAATTTTACTCTCACAGTAGTTACCAGAAATCTGCTAAGATGATCTCATTAGGGAAATATATTTCTCATATTTTGTTTTGTTGGAGATGTCTGACTCGAAGTTTGAACCATGATTTCACGTCTAATAAGTCAATACAAACCACTATACAACGGCGACTACAAGAGCGTCATGCTGTATTCATAACACACTACCGCCGACCATCCCTGTATAATGAGATCCCGCTGCTAAGTTTATTCTCATTTTGCTGCGACAATTTGTTTCCCAATGAATTTACATAATTATCAGTAATGTTGTTACAATCGCCGCACACCATTTATTTGGTATGTACCTGATTTTTTTAGCGGAAAATTTGCTGAATCTCTAATAATTTTCTGTTCTCAAATAATCTCAAATGATCTATTAATAACACAGATTAATGAATTTGCGATCCAAAGGAAAATTAGAATACGCAAATAAAACTGGCTCAAAAACAAAACACCTCAGATGTAGCGCACATAGATTTGTAAAAAAATTGCGAATATGGAGCAACACAGGGGTAAAATCAATTCAATGGCAATGAGCCGTTTAAATTGTATACCATTTTTAGCTGCTTTTAGGAGCATAAACAATTCTATTTAGTACCATATTACTTTCCTTAAAAGTTTCCATAATAAATTGATTTCTTTTTGTAATTCGAGGTATTCATGGTCATTTCAAATTGGATATTCTTCGGTCGGTGTCTAGGGAATCTTAATAGCATTAGGTTTTTGCAATTATTTAAGCAGATTTACTTAGAACGTCCTAGCGTGAATACGATTAGAGAGACTGATGTGAAGAATGTGTTGTTCACTTCGTGTGTGAAACCTCACTTCTTGCAATGAAAATTCGGTTTCTTATCTATTTGGTTTCTTACCAAGCTTTACAGAGATTGGTTTCGAAATGATTTTCTATAAAAACTCTGTGGGATCACAAGCATAAATCAAAATCAAAAAATAGAATTTTAAAAATATTCGCCATATCTTGCTGTGATATTTCATTTACATTCTATTCAACCTAATTTGAGCAATGAACTCAGTAATGATAGTTGTTAAACAGGCATAAAAACAATTTTCTTAAAATCGAATTTTAAAATGTTGGGCCCTAGCCTTTTCAGAAATAATGGGACTCTTTTGTTAAATAATGCACTCTATGTCATAATAGTCTATCACACTAATGCTGTTACTTCAAGATCGATTTGGCTTATTTTGCTCGGATTGATAGATTTGAAACAGAGAGAGAGAGAGAGAGAAAAAAAAAACACAATGAATTAGTAATTCTTTACGTTTAAAACCTTGAATCACAACGTACATAACTTGTCTTAACACAAATGATTATATCATAACTTTTTGTATATTTTGATTGACATCAGTTATAACCTACTTTATCTACTTTATACTCAAATACATACGTAATAGATGAAATGATGAATTTTTTTATTCTAAAAATATTTTGAATACCTTTTTGGCATTAAAAGCGTTTAAGGTTGTTAACCTACCCTAACAAAATACGACTGTTGAAATAATTTCAATGTATTATTAGCTGAGCTGAGAGTATGTTTACACATTTGTTTTCTAAATAAACATTCGAGCACAGACAAAACACACATACTCAGTCCTATGGTCGTATTGGTGTAAACATTGAGCAGCACAAGTTAATTCTCTTACAAACAGTTACGCTGTTTTCATACTTTGAGTTGCTCTCTTTAGTAAGAGCAAATACGAAACATGTGTGAAAGCTTTTAAGAGTAAAAGTTTCATCTTAAGTTCTCTTATTTTTTAAAAGTTAAACGACTGTCTGTATACACAAGCAAACAAGTAAAGCAGTTGTGTCAACTTTGCTTCTCTTTCATTAATTTAATATAAAAATTCATACAATTTAATAGTGAAAGTGGAATTAATTTAAATGAATGCACAAACATTCATGCACATATACATACACATACGTTTGCTTATACATAAACACATACGCACACACACACACACAAACACAACTTGTATTAAGTATTTATAAAAAGAATAATTACAGTTATAAAAGATAACAACACATTATGAGTAAGCGTACGCACATAACAGGCATGCATGCATCAGACGACGTGTATGTGAGTGTCATATGTGGCGTATGATGAATATTTAAAGGAATCCAATATTAAGTATACGCCACTTATGAATGTTATATTGAAGTTTTTTTTTTTATTTTTCGCTTGTCTCTCATTACAGTAATTATTCAAAATGGTTGTTTTTCTATTAATATGAATGAAAAACTTTTTAAAAAATTTAATTAGTTTGTAGGAAAAGTTAAAAATTAAATCATTCCTTGGAGGTGGCAGTAAATAAGCATTTTTCGAGAAATTGATGAAATGAAATAAAAATAAATTAAATTAAATAGATAGTGGATCAATAGAAAAGTAAGTAAGAGATTTATTTATTTAATACTCTTTTTAATATGGGTTATCGTTAAACTATTCCCTGGTAGTGTCAGAATCTCCACCCGCTGTTATTAGCTAGTAAAAGTTCAGGTTGTTTCAACTGCGTTTGTTTAAGAAAAGTTTACGTCTACCTTTTACTTTCTTTTTCAACCAGCATATTCTTCTTATTCTAAAACAAAAAATCAAATTGTTCTCTTTGTACTGATACTTGCCTGCCCATTAATTTAAATTTCCACATGACCGTAAAACAATAAATAACGGTACACTTACGTAGTTGATATAGCTTTCCTAGATAAATACAAATTATGTTTCAGACAATCTGTTTGAAGCTAAATCCTTCGATGATGGTTTGACCGCTAGATAGTATTGCTACAAATTTCTCTTAGTAAAAAATTGTTTTAGTCGGGTTCGATTGAGAACATCTTTTTAAGCAATATACATATAGAATTGGTCATTACAACCCGACCTAGCTTCTCACATCACTTATGCTGTGTGTACCGGAATCTACAATTTAAAGTCAACTTCGAGTAACAGAGTTTTGAGACTTTTTTCATATAATTTTATTTATTGTCAGGGTAATGTGTCTAGCTTAGTAGGTCTAGTAAGTAGTGTGTTGGCATATTAGACGAAAGGCCCGTGGTCGAATCCCAGGCCAGACATCAAAAATAAAATACAAAAATTATTTCTTCAGCGATTTCCTTACACGCAAATTTCTGGCAAAAAACTCTGAGAGTAAATAAAATTGCCATGAAAAGTTTCTCAAAAACCTGTCGTTCGGAGTCGACTGTAAATTGTATAAAGTTAACGCACACAACAAAAGCGGGTGAGAGAAACTAGGTTAATAATTCCAGACTTAAGGATTGTAATGACCAATTATGTGTTATGTATGTATGCTTTAGACAATCTCTTTGGAGCTGAGTCCTTTGATGATGGTTTGACCGCTAGATAGCATTGCTACAAATTATTTTATTAGCCATGATATGTAACCGCATAATAAGACTGACAAAGAATTTTTTTTAAATATATTGAACAACAAGTCCTGTTGTGTGAACCACGATTCTTAAATATTGAATTTTGAAATACGTTTCCTGTTATTTAACGCATACTCTATAGACCTTATATCTCAATCACATTCAATGGATAGACAAAACTAGGGTACTGGCAGTTGGAAAACATATCTTACAAGCAAAAAAAAAATATATGTTTTCTTACTAATCACATATAAAAAATTTAATAAAAATAACATAAAATGTCATGTTTGTTTATAATTATAAGATTATGTCATGTTGTTAATAAACAACAGAAATCAGCAATGAATCATTTATCCGCAACTCATAAGCACTCATGCAATTTCGAATATGAGTGAATCAACAGGATTGAAGTTTAACTACTTTGATTCATTCGAACTCGATACAACATTGATTTATAAGTATAAGTAGCAATGAGTATGAGTACAACCTTGACATTAAACTCACAACATTCGAAATATGTTTGATTCATACGCCTACTCATTCTGATTCATAAATTTAGAAATATACTTATAATACTTATAGGTGATTCGAATGGCTCGAATCATTCATCGAAATTTACAGCCTTTGTGTTTGTTGCATATACATACAAAGAAGAAAGGAGAGGCAAAGACAACAAGCAAAGCATACAGGCAATCTTCTTGTAAGTACAGTAGTGTTCGTACGCGAATCATACTTATTTTGTGCATCGTGTAAATGTGAAGTAGAGACGAATTGAAGTCAATAACATCACGCGTATTGTTAAGTGTGAATACAACGAGTACTTCCAACTTTGAGTATGAATAGTATTAGTATGATATCAAACTAAAATTATAAGTGTGTCTCGAACCTACTCATCGTTTTGAATACTTATTGCTGATCTCTTATAAGTAACACCTTATAACTATAAAACCAGAAGTGATAGAGATTTTAAATTGTACTCGGTGGTCGAATTGACCCATTGTACTACGTCTTAGCTTCTCATACCACTTATGTTGTGTGCGTTAACTTTAAACTGGCGGGACCTACAGTTTAAAGTCGACTCCGAACGACACATTTTTTTTAGAAGCATTCCATGGCAATTTTTTACTCTCAGAGTTTTTGACAGAAATCTGCTGAGAGGAAGTCACCGACAAATTATTTTCAAATTTTCGTTTTGATGTCTGACCTGGATTTCGAACTCGGGTCTTTCGTCTAATAAGCCAACACACTACATACTAGACCACGGCGACCTAAAAAAATATATTGGAATTATATTGGAAGCTCTAATAGTAAACTTTTGTACCAAAAACAAAGGGTTAATTAACAACGCAATGCTTTCCAGAAAAAGTTGTTTGTAACTTTTTCAAGAATATCGAATGCCACGTATTTCTTATTTTTTACAAACTTCAATTATTTCAATTACTTTCATCGCTTTTTTAATATTTGTATGTCTCTTTAATGAATTTAAATTCGAATTTAATATCTCTAAAGTTTTGATTTTATGTTTTTTCATAAAAATATTGTCATTTTTTTTTATAAGTGAATTTCGTATATTTTATAATGTGAATTATTATTCTACGAGTATTGTGATAAAAATTATAATTGTAAGCCATGTGCTGTTGTGGAGGAAATCAAACAATAAATAAACAAAAAAACAATTCTTTTGTAAATTAAAAACACAAAAGTTACCTTTTGAAGTATAAACTATTTATCCCAATAAACCAAAAGCCTTTTATAATAATTTGTAACAAACTTACTACCATAAGCGTTAGGTTTGCAAAACTGTTTTGATAATTATTATGAATGGCTTGTTAACAATTATTTTATTAAGAAAATTGAACCCTTGCGGTAATATTACAAGTTAAGGTATATAACAAGCTTTGAAGTGTAGTTATGGAATAAGCTTACATTGGTATTATTTTTATAAGCTTTTAAATCCAATAAAAAAATAAAGGTTTTTATTTTATATATTTTTAATAATTTTATTATATTCATTTATAAACTAAAATAATAGAAAAATAAAAAATATTCTCGAAAATATATACATATACGTATGTAAATAATAAAGGAATTCATGCTTTTGTTAGAAATAGAAAAATATATAATAATTTCGAAAGTAAGTATTCATATGTAAATAAAAATATGTATAAAAAAAAAAAAAAAAAAAGGTTTTAAAAACTCATTCACATTTTTAGGCTTAGAATTTCCACTATATATATACCAACTGTATGTACTGAATCGCTACCATTAACATTAATAAGAATTGGCCAGGTCTGTGCTAGGGAACTTTTGGAAACAGGTAATCCGTCTATATTTACAGTGACGAGCACAAGTGAGTGCATGTTCACAATTCTGAGTTTTGTCATCCACAAAAACAAAACCATACAAGCAAATACAAAAAATAAAATTTATTTTAATTCTCCATTTTATTCTTAACAAATAGCAGTAAAAAACAATAATTAATGAAATGAATTCAATGAGTTTGAATGAAAAAACTAAAGTAACCCACATTAACTCAATTTTGCACGTTTCAAGAAAATTCAAGAAACTAACCCAATTTCAATATTTGGTCCATAGACCCTTATTAGAAATAGCTTGATTTACGCAGTTTGAGATGCTTTCTACCAAATGATCAATAAAATCTTTCGGAATTCGATGCCATTTCGCATTTATACGATCCCAAAGTTTGACCATGTTTGTTGGGGCTGTTTCATACTGCCCGAGCCGGATTTTCACGAATGGCCAAAAATTTTTTATCGGATTGAGGTCGGGACTTTGTGCGGCCGTTCCAGCAATTGAAAATTTTGTTTCCCATCCCATATCTTTACAATTTTTGCTGTGTGCTTCGGATCACCATCCTGTTGGAAAATTATTTCTTATTTTGGATAAGCACATTTGTCCATAAAATTCGGAAGATGGGCTTGCAGAATCTTTAGATAGTCTTTTTCATATGATACCATCTACTAAATGTAGAGGGCCAACATGCCACCATGTTAAGGATCCGCAACCAATTATATTTTCGCTGCCATGTTTAATAGTTTACTTCACATAGAATCCTTGAACACGTTCCCCGGGTCTTCGATAATAGTACTGATTGGAACGTGTTATCCATCTGATTGGAAACATGTTATCTAGTCTGATGAGTCCAAATGTAACCACTTTCAGTAAGATGGAAAGCAGTACTTCTAGCGCAGATCCAGGGAACGTGTTCAAAGATACCATGTGAAGCAAACTGTTAAACACAGCGATGAAAATATTTTGGTTTGGGGATGCTTAATATGGTGGCATGTTGGTTCTCTACATTTAGTAGATGGTATCATGTGAAAAAAGACTATCTAAAGATTTTGCAAGCCCATCTTCCGAATTTTATGGACAAATGTGCTTATCCCAAATAAGAAATAATTTTCCAACAGGATGGTGATCCGAAGCACACAGCAAAAATTGTAAAGATATGGGATGGGAAACAAAATTTTCAATTGCTGGAACGGCCGCACAAAGTCCCGACCTCAATCCGATAAAAAATTTTTGGCCATTCGTGAAAATCCGGCTCGGGCAGTATGAAACAGCCCCAACAAACATGGTCAAACTTTGGGATCGTATAAATGCGAAATGGCATCGAATTCCGAAAGATTTTATTGATCATTTGGTAGAAAGCATCTCAAACTGCGTAAATCAAGCTATTTCTAATAAGGGTCTATGGACCAAATATTGAAATTGGGTTAGTTTCTTGAATTTTCTTGAAACGTGCAAAATTGAGTTTATGTGGGTTATTTTAGTTTTTTCATTCAAACTCATTGAATTCATTTCATTAATTATTGTTTTTTACTGCTATTTGTTAAGAATAAAATGGAGAATTAAAATAAATTTTTTTTTTTGTATTTGCTTGTATGGTTTTGTTTTTGTGGATGACGAAACTCAGAATTGTGAACATGCACTCACTTGTGCTCGTCACTGTATATTTAAATCAATGGAATTATTTAAAAACGTTGTGCGTGTTAAAAAATCCGTCAAACAATCTTTCAGACCATAATGTACATAATTTCCACCTTCAATTGAAACTATTGGTGGGTCTCGTGGAGTTTGTTTTAATGTCCTCGCATCTTTTGGTAAAAAAGGAAAATGTTTCTTTAAAATGTTTAACAAATCATTCACAGCTCTATTTGTTATAGTATGTTTAACGGCCTAAACTGCAATTTCACACTTAATATCCAGGTTATGAATTATGTCAAACTCTGCATCATCTTCAGAACTAGACACCTCATTTTCACTTGTATCCAAATTTTCCTCACAAAAATTTAAACAATTTGGACTAGAGCTTGCTGGAACTTCACTCGAATCGGTGTTTTTAGTTTTTTTTAAATTTAAAAGCAATTCAACAATTTCTTTTGATTCCGTACGAACACTGTGTTTTAATTTATATGGCATTTTTTAAATTTAATTTGAATTACCTTTTTTAATCAAATATTTTATATTATTTTTATTTTGTAATTTATTAAAAAACACTCTTAAACAATTTAAAGCATCTGTTTTTGTCAAACAAAAGAATAAGAATGAAAAGAAGAACAAAAAAAGAACATCACGCAATAAAATAACGGGATATATTTTACTAAACGATTACAAAGCTATTGCGAGCATAAGTCGTTTACAATCGCATTTAAAAAACTGTAAAAAAATATACCCATCATAAGTACGCTTATGAAATGGTGTAGAAAATTTGTTATAATAAGTTTATTCTACAATGTAGTTAAATTTTGATTATGGCTTGGTTTGTTGGGTATGGAACCAAGTAAATATATTTAAAAAATAAATATTTTAACTATCCTTTATTACAATTAGCACCTTTATATTCTATATATTTCTCTCTATATATGTACGTATGTATTTAAAAATTTGTTTTACAAAAAATTTCCACTGCCATGAAATATAAGAACATAAAATGAGTGGAAATTTTTTTTTTTTTATTTAAACTGACTGCCGGCTTTGTAATAAAACTCGAAAGTAGTAAAACAAATGAAAAAAAAAACAATTTTTTTTAGATAAAGGAAAATTAAAAAAAAAAACAAAATTATTACATAATTTTACATTCTTTGTTGTTGGAAATTGTTTCATTTGAAAATAAACAAAAAGTTATTTCAAACAAAAAACATTTCGTATTACAACAGAATTCCATGGAATTTATTCTTGTCCATTTGAGTGTAACATACATACGTAAAACTCATATGTATTACACGTAAGTATTATTTTACATCCGTAATACTATTTAAAAACTTATTTTTAAATATTTTATAAGTTTCGAAAAAAAATTGGAATTTAGTTAAAAAAAAGGTGGCTGATATACCATGCAACAAAGTAAAGCGCTATATTTTGTTTAATTTTTTTTTTTTTAATTTTATTGTTCAAAAGCAAAAAAAATGTTGAAAATAACATCAAATTTTAGAATCAGTTTAGATTTGTTCGAATTGGCCACCTTTGGTACGAATAATGGCCTACAAACGGCCGACAAAGCTATCACAGGCTGCACTAAAGTGGCTCTGCGGTATTTTGGAACATTTCCGTCGAAATGCCGTCTTCAAATGATCGACACTTTGGTGTTTTTTAATTAGAACCTTACTCACCAAAATGCCCTAGGCGCAAAAGTCCAACGGATTGAGATCCGGAGATTTTGATGGCCATTTTGATGCGGTAGAAATGAAGCGAGGAATCTCTTTTTTAAGCCATTCTTGGTTGACGCATGCTACGTGCGGTAGTGCTGAGTCCTGTTGGAATGTCAATGGTTTGTGGCCGATATGTTTGTCTGCCCAGGGCTTCAATACTGTCTTTAAGACATTATCCCGATAATATTCGGCATTTATTTTGACCCCACGGTCGATGAGTACGAGCGGGGAGCGACCATTGGCCGTTACGGCTACCCACACCATTACCATCGGCGGCGTTTGAGTTCTGGTGACCAATCGCAGGTGTAAAATTTCAGCTGACCTCTTTGGCAAGTAAACCCGACCATTTTGTTTGTTCACAAACCGCTCAATTTGGAATGGCTTCTCATCGGAGAAAACCAATTTAGGTAACTGGCCACTTTCGTGCAAGCGAAGTAACTCCTTTGCTCTTTCCAGTCTAACTTTTTTTTGTCCATTGGTGAGCCCTTGCACTTTTTGGAACTTCAATGGCTTTAGTCCGAGCTCATTTCTCAATATGTGTTGCATCCGTTCTCGCGTTTTGTTCAGCCCACGACCAATTCTGGCTTTCACTTTTCGGATCGTTTCTGGTGTTGTTACCGTTTTTTTTTGTCTACGTTTTGGACGCGATGCAACACTGTCACTTTCACGGTATCGAGCAATGGTACGAGAAACAAAAGATTTATTTACATTTAAATGCTGGAGGGCTCTAACGATAGCCATCTATGGTTTTCCAGCCAAATATAATGGAATCACACTATCACGCTTGAATTTCATCACGAATAACTATTTTTCTGAATGCAATAGATCAAAATGCTTTTATAAGCTTGTAAATAATAAAATGAACTGTCACTGGAATAAATCTGTCAGCTATCATACGAGCGGTTTACTAATGGTAACAACCTAAAGTTGGTTGCAATACATATCAGCCACCTTGTTTACAATCAAGGGAAAAAATTTTGATTTAAAATTTTGGAAAATTATTAGCGAAAACTGCGTTGTTTAATATTGTATTTGATCCACGTTAATGATTTGTTTAGTGCGCTGATTATTTGGGTTTTAGGGAAAAGGTAATGATAAAAGCGATTTTTACCTAGACAGTGAATTATTTATTTGTTGCAAATGAAGAGAAATTTATGTATTAAGCATTTGGGTGCCCTCGTATCACAATGAGCGCCATGTAAATAGATCAGAAGGGAGTTTAAGGTTTAATATCCACAAGATACTGTGCTTTATAGCATATATTAATTTTTATTATATTTTTCATTTATCAATATGTATTGCACATCAAGGTTTATATCACATATTTTAAAGTGCTAACGAAAACTCTAAATATTTTATAAATTTTTCGTATAAACGCAACATTTGCAGTACAATAATCTTTCAAAAATAAACCGCATGGGAGCATATAGAAATTATGGGTTTAAAGGCAATGCTACAACTAGCGATGATGCAGCTGTTTCACTTTTAGGCTTATTTGAATTTTTACTAGCAGCATTGAGAGAATTTGTGCTGGCCATTAGACAAACTGTATTGGCAGTATGAAGATTATTGTTGTCAATGTCATTATGTGCATGAATAGAGATTTTAAAAATGCCATACATCGAATGTAACTATTAAAAACGAACGAAAGAACATTTTAGTTACAACATTGTTAGAGAATTAATTTAACTATGAATCAAAGTATAAGATAAGAGACTCTATCATTTCATATCGGATTGGATTGTGTGGGGGGAAAATAGTTCAAAGAGAATGAATAAATGTTTGGGGCATGCATTAATTATGTTGATAATCTTCAGTTATATATAAAACAGACATAAAGCCATGATTTCGATGGTGATACTGTTAATTCATTATGTATCAAATCTAATGCTTCGTTCGGATGATATCTTGGCTATCAGTTGACGAATGTGGGTTTCAAATCAGCCAATCTTAGGGGAAAGATGACGTTATTTACACAGATCCACGCGGTGTCTAGTATACATACATACATAATTGGTCATTACAACCCTTCAGTTAGGATTATTGACCTAGTTTCGTTGCGTGTGTTAATTTTATACAGAAGTGGCGAAACATACAATTTAAAGTCGACTCCAAACAATAGATTTTTGAGAAACTTTTCATAGCTATTTTATTTTACTCTTGCAGTTTCTGCTACAAATCTACTGAAAGGCATACGTCGAAGAAACATTTGTTTATTTCGTTTTGCTGGTAGTGTCTGACTTGGGTTTTGACGCGTGGCCTCACGTCTAATCTGCCAACACACTCCCTACTTAACTATGGCGATGTCCAACAGGACGGAAAAAATATTGAAGTTACCAGCGAAGTTCTGTTTTTTAACGCAATTAAAATTATGTTTTATGTCAGTGTTAGAATAGCTAATTTTGGCTAATCGTGAACAAATTAACTTTCTTTTCTCGAAACTTATAATTTTACTCCATTAACGTAAGATTAGCGAAAAACATCTCTTAAAATCTACCATGAACGTATATGAAGAATATAGAGTGTGATTCTGCAAACCCCTCTTTCGAATTTTATGGACAAATGTGCTTATCCCGTATAAGAAATTGTTTTCCAACAGGATGGTGATCCGAAGCACACAGCAAAAATTGTAAAGATATGGAGTGGGAAACAAAATTTTCAATTGATGGAATGGCCAGCACAAAGTCCCGACCTCAATTCGATTGAAAATCTTTGGCCATTCGTGAAAATCCGCCTCGGGCAGTACGACACAGCCGCAACAAACATGGTCAAACTTTGAGATCGTATAAATGCGAAATGGAATCGAATTCCGAAAGATGTTATTGATAATTTGGTAGAAAACATCTCAAACCGCGTAAATCATGCTATTTCTAATAAGCATCTATAGATCAAATATTGAAATTGGGTTAGTTTCTTGAATTTTCTTGAAATGTGCAAAATTGAGTTTATGTGAATTCATTTCATTAATTACTGTTTTTTTTACTGCTATTTGTTAAGAATAAAGTAAAAAATTCAAATTAATTTTTTTTTTGTATTTGCTTGCATAGTTTTGTTTTTGTGGATGAAGAAACTCAGTATTATGAACATGCACTCACTTTTGCTCGTCAGTCACTGTATATGTGTACATATGTATAAATGTATATGAATCAATATAATGTACATGTGTGTACACATACATATGTATGTAAACATTTATTTTATATATGTGTACAGGTGTGTTTGGGCCAGTAAAATACATCGCTTCGATATAAATCACTTTTACTTCCTGAAATTACTTGGTACGTGTTCTTTTTCGAATTCACACCCCAACTTTTACTTTTAATTGTTGCTTTCAATACGATTTTATCTATCCTGCCATTATTTCTGTTTCCCCTTTTTCATCTCTCGCACACATATAAATAAACATTTCAGTTTGCAGCATAATTTGTGGTACTAATTTTCGAATTTCTTTGTTCTCCCCATTGCAGTGGCAGCATCATTATTGAAAGACAAATCCTTTTCGCCTTCTCCACAAACATTTTACTGATCACCTGTCTCAGAAACGGATACACTTCTGCGTTTAATAGTATTTCTTTTGAAATTGCGTGTAATAAATCTCATCGTCTTTATACTTTTTTTCTTTCTACATCTGTTGTTATGGTATTTATGGGCGCTCTTGAATTTTATTTCATAGTTACTGCGTTCAATTGGTTTTTATTGTCTTTGCTGTATTGTGGAAATGGCTTGTTTGTATTTGTTTTTGTTTCAATATTTTATTACAATTTATAAGTGACGTCTTTTATTGATTACCTGTGTGAAACTAGTTTGTTAGGGAACTTCTTACCAGCAACAGACAATTAGTTGCCGCCCTGCAACTACGGGTGCCACGGGAAGTGTTATTGTTAAGTCGTAAATGTTTTAATAAATTATTGGCATTCCGGAAAAAGGTAAATAAAATTCATATTAATTTTAGTTCTAGTAATAAATTTTTGTATCCATTATTTGGTAACGTATTTAAAAGATAGGTTTTGTTTTATATTGACTCTACGAAATATTACAATTGTAAATCAAATAGGATTTGTTGCAATCAATTCAGGCATATGCGACTTTAATTTATGTTTCAATGCCAGTAGAGTATGTTGTTTGATCGCTACATTTTTCAATGTTAACAAAGGCGGTAAGAATTCATTTTAGCTTAAACCTATGTTAAAATTAATCTGCATGTATCAGAGATCAGCAAAAAATCGTTTTTCCGCTACTCTTAAGCACTCAAGCAATTTTGAGTATGAATGAATTAACAGAATTGAAATTCAAGTACTTTGATTCATTCGTATTCGCTACAACATTGATTTATAAGTATAAACAACATTCGAAATATGTTTGATTTACACGCCTACTCATTCTGATTCATAAATTTAGAAAAATATTTACAATACTTATAAGTCATTCGAGTGGCTCGAATCGTTATTCATCAAAATTTACAGCCTTTGTTGTTGTTATTTCATATACAAACAAAGAAGAAAGGAAAGGCAAAGACAACAAGCAAAGCATACACACAATCTTCTTGTGAGTATAATAGTGTTCGTACGCGAATCATACTTATTTTGTGCTTCGTGTTAATATTAAGTAGAGACGAGTCAAAGTCAATAATATCATGCGTATTGTTAAATATGAATACGACGAGTGCTTTCAACTTTGAACATGAGTAGTATGAGTATTATATTAAAATAAGCATGAATGCGTATAAGTATCAGAAATTATAAGTATGACTCGAAGCTACTCATTGTTTTGTATACTTCTTGCTGATCTCTGATATGTATGTAAAATTGCTGATATTTTTGATTTTATAAAGAGAATTTAAAAATTGTATTACGTATCACATCTTATCTTTGATTACATACAATCGTATCCGTGACTTTAACAGTATTAAATAGTCGATGTAGTTTAGATCCAACGCAGTGTGGTTTCGTCTTTACATGTTGAAAATGTAGTCGCGTCCGACTGGTAGGTAGTGTGTTGGCTCATTAAGCGCGAGGCCGCGGTTTAAAAACTAGCTCATACAACTCAAGCGAAACGAAATAGAAAAAAGATATTTCTTTGCCGATTGCTACGCAAAAGTTTCACAATTTGTTGATTGTAGGTCTTGTCACTCATATCATGGGACATCTACACATAATCATAATTGGCCATTACAACTCTTCAGTCAAGATTATTGACCTGGTTCCTCACACCACTTATAATGTGTGTGTTAATTTTATGCATAAATGACGGGACCTACAGTTTAAAGTCGATTACGAACGACAGATTTTTGAGAAACCTCTCAGAGTTTTTGCCAGAAAACTGCTGTGAGGCAGTTACCGAAGAAATAGTTTTTATTATTTGATTTGAAACTACGGATACATTGGATTCAAGATTAACTCAGAAGCTAATTTTATGTCTGGCAATACATACGTCATTCTCTTCTGTCACAAAGTTCAGTGTCTTCACTGAACGTAATTAATCGATTTACGAATCGGTGCGGCTTGTAGCCCATATTTTTTGAAAGTGAGTACAGTGCAACCATTATGGTCATTGCACAATAATAAACGATTTTTTGTACTCTTTATTCATGACATTGATGTGAACGATGTTTGGTTTCAACAGGATTGTACTACCGGCCACATATCTTTTTTTTTTTTAAACCAGCACTCAAGGGATGGCCCCTACTCATGCAGTGCATTACAGGTTTTTAGAAAAGGTTGAAAGAGGGAAGATTCGATTGGCAAGGAAACGAGTTGCTGCTGACCAGTGCTATACCTTCACCATTAGACAGTCTACAGCAATTGTCACCAAGAAGCCCGCAGTTTCTTACACTACTTATGCTGTATGTGTTTTATTTTATACATAAGTGGCGGGACCTACAGTTTAAAGTCGACTCCGAACAACAGATTTTTTGAGAAACTTTTCATGAAAATTTTATTTACTCTCAGAGTTTTCGCCAGAAATCTGCTGAGAAGAAATCGCCGAAAACATACTTTTTATATATTTATTTTGATGTCTGGCCTGGGAATCGAACCCTGGCTTTACGTCGAATAAGCCAGCACACTATCTACTAGACCACGGCGACCTGATGCCACAAGCAATTTATTGCATTAAACATTTGATGGCTTTTTAATGCGTCGAAATGGTACTATCCAAAAAAAGTGTTATGCCGACAAACCAGATACAATTCAGCATTTGAAGGCCAACATTCGTGATGCCATTGCCGAGATACAACACTATACGTACGAAAAAGTCCACTAAAATTGGTTCCCTCGAATGAGCTACTGTGAGGTCAGCCTGGCAGCCATCTATTTGAAATAATATTCCATTTCTAATCGGAACACTTGTACTTCAAAGCAACACAATATGAATTTGGTAAAATTTTTAACCGTTTTTGCTTAATTACATTTTTAAATTTAATCCTGTAAATGGCCCAGCCATGGTGTTGTTCAATTTTTTGCCTATTTTTTATTTAATGTTGCATACTTTATAGAACTTAAAACAAAAGCACGCATACGTATGAGCAACATATTTTGTAAGCAGTAGAGATTAAATGTAACTCATACGCCTTAGTGTTGATTATGATTACTAATGTATTGGAAGCAAAATGTACTGCAACTGCATTACGATAAACGATTTAAACAAAAAATCTGATTTACTGATTAAAACAAAAAATTTTTTCTGTGTTTTTTTTTCTGTTTTTTCTCTGTCAATCAGCAAACAAACTAAAGTTTTTGAAAATTTCCATTAAAAATTATAGTGCAAGGTAACGGTTGATTACAAATGTTAAATGACATAGACTAGGCCGTTGAAATGAACATACTGGAACCAACCTTAGTAAGCTTGAAGAAGCACGACTTTTAGAAGTATCAACAACAGGTGTGTGGCAGCCGTATAGTAGTTGTACACTCCGGTAATGCAGACCATGACGGAAAAATGTTACGCATGTGCATTAATACGTTCTGTAGTGTACTTATGTGGGAATCCCATTGAAACGGTTTTTGTTTTATTGTATTTTTAAATTTAAACTTTTAAATCACCTACCCTGTATAAAATTTATACACAAAACATAAGTGATGAAAGGAGCGTAATTCTGACTGAAGAATTGTAATGACCAATTATATAGAACGTTCATTGAAAACGTGATTTCGAGCAGATGATAAGCTCTCGTACTGTGTCAATAAAGCAAATTATTTATTATAAACCAAATTTCGAAATAATTTCACAGTGCAGATAGTTAACATCAAATTGCTTTTATTTCTGTAAAAATGTCTAAAGAATGTAGTTTAAAAAAGTTTCTTGAAACAAATTCTTTAAAATTCCTTTAAAATAAAACTTTTAACTTTGAATACAGTAATCATGCTGACATTTTATAACTACTTGATGAAATCTTCAACATAAATCCGGGCATTATTGAAAACGTAAACCTCATCTGTCAACTCGTTGACAAATGCGTCTTTGAAAATCTATGTCAATGAAAGAGAATTATTGCTTTCGCTTCTTCAGTCATATTTTATTGTTATTTCGCTTCATTGAAATGGGAAAATATAAAAGCAGAAAAATGAAAGAGAAGAAAACAAAAAAAAAAATTTTTTTTGAATTGCAGTGGAAAACATTACAAATGCGCTGGTAAAACAATAATAATTCATGGCATACTATTGAAGCATACGCCAGCAAGTAATTCATCTCTGCATCTTATTTCTCGTTTTTTATGCCGTTTATTCTTTATATTTGTTGTTTTTTTTGTTTTTGTTCTATTTCAATGACCATCATGGTAATACAATAATTTTTCTATAAATATTGCAAAATAATGCAGTTCTTCTAAAGTAATAAAATGGAACTTCATAAAAATGCTTTAAGCAGCATAATTTGTCCATGGTACGAGGGTGTTTTTTTTGCTTTTTCTTCTTTTGTACAGCTTGTAATATAAAAAAAATTATTAAAATTTTATTGTGCTGCTGCATTCTCCTACCACTTTTCTTTTGTCACTTTGTGATGGAATGCAGAATTATCATAATAGACACTCGAAAAAAAGAGAAAAAATCAGAAGACGAATCCAAGTCAAGTTAATGCAATTCTATTTAAAATCAGAATACCAAATGTACTTCGCATTATTGTTTCGCAATGGATTACAATGGCAGCGTACTATACAATTGAAAGAATAATGCATACAGCTGGCCGTAACAGAGGAGTACGATATAATATTCCACTCTAGTAAAATACTCACTAAAACAATAGGAAAACTAACTGTACTACAAGGGAAATCTAAACTTAAAGATATCATTGCACAATTTCTTAATAATCTCATGAATATGCGTTCGTATTCCATTAATTGTTTGTTTGCGTTTTTTAAAAGAAAAAAAGGATTCATAAGAAATGGGGGAAAAATTAATATTAAAAGTATACACTTCTTATACACTTAAAATCTTAGAGTAAAATCTAAGCGCAATATTAATACAGATAATTGGGTCAACAATAAAATGAAGTAATTTACGTTGAGATTGTTTAAATTCGTGAAAGAGGGAATTTTGTGGTACCTAGTAACGTTCTTTGGATTTGATATAATATGAAACCGGGACAAGTATACAGTTGGTCATTAAAATACATACACCAATCGATGAATCGTTCACCAGGACAATTAGGTTTAAAATCTCTTCAATTTCCACGAAAGATGAGTCTTGCCAATGCTCAACAGATTTAATTAACTTTTAATTGCAATACAATTACAAATAATATCTAATTAGATGACCCTTGCGAATATTTCGCACCGTTAGTTGTCATTTCTATAACGTAAAATGAAAATACATACATACATAATTGGCCATTACAACCCTTCAGTCAGGATTACGACCTAGCTTCTCACACCACTTATGTTGTGTGCGTTAATTTTATACATGAGTGGCGGGACCTACAGTTTAAAGTCGACTCCGAACGACAGATTTTTGAGAAGCTTTTCATGACAATTTTTACTCTCAGAGTCTTTGCCAGAAATCTGCTGAGAGGAAGTCGCCGAAGAAATATTTTTCGTTTTGATGTCTGACCTGGGATACGAACCCGGGCCTTTTGTCTAATAAGCCAACACACTACCCACTAGATGAAAATAATTAATAGAAATTTTATTAAAAGCATAAAAATATTAGAAACCATAATATCATCATACATATTTACCGTCATACATACATATGTTTAAATCCTTTTATAATACTTCTTTAAATACAATGTTAGAGGTAATAATATGATCATCGTTAATTTTTTCCCTGTACGAATCCTTAATACAAACAAAAAATATCTTTAAACGTACGTACTCGAGAATAGGCCACGTAATACTGCCCATGCAAAAAGACCGGTTCTGGTAAATACAATCCTACCTTTTCAAGGGTTTGACTTTGTGCTTTGCTTATCGTCATAGCAAAAGCAACTTTCACTGGGAATTGTTTTCGTATCATTCGGAAAGGCACAGTTGGATCAGAAGGTGTAAGGTTGATTCGGGGTATGAGTACAGTTTTATCGGTATGAATAGTTTTTGCGGATATAATGTGCTCTCCCAAGTTTGTTACCATTAGCCTAGTACTATTTATTAACCCCTGTTTAGCATTAAGATTTCTGATTAACATTATAATTGCCTTAAACTTTTCAAATGCACGTTATTTTTCTTATTATTTTTCTTAAAATCTTTTTAACTGTCAAACATCAGCTGACACTATATATTGTATGTATGCATTAAAAGACACCGTATTACTACAATTCATAAAACAAACAATGCCATGACAATAACGACATTACCAAAATGGCTTTTACAACTTTATATACAATTATGTGAAATAGCATTACAATTAAGCGACCCTGTTTATCGCACTTGATCTAAAAACTACTGCAAAGTATTGCCAAAACACACTTGGTAACAAACGGCATTATAGTAAATAGCGGTATTGCCAGAATGAATTTTAATACATTATGCAGAACTGCATTAATATTAAGCGACCCTGTATTACCACACTTCAACAAAAACATAAAATCACAATGACACCAGTATTATCATGCAGTTCTATATAAAATATAATTTTTATCAATGAAAATATTAATTTTTCAATTTCTAATTATTTTTTGTCATTAGTGTTAAATATAAGCTTTAAAATGAGATATCATTCATTAAATTTGATGCGGTGGTATGGGAGATATTTTGCAACCGACAAATAAAAGTGATTTAGAAATAATATATATGATGATTATTAAGAGCTGAGCAACTTAGACTATGTAACACACTAGAGTATGTGGTGGGAATCGAACGCCCGCCCTCACACGCTATTAATTTAGTACACCATTCACTGAACTATCAGTATTAATAAAAGTAGTAGTTCTACTGTAGTGTAGTAGTTATACTGGAAATTAATAAAATTTTTTAAGTATCCTCTTTTGTTAACCAACACCCCGGTTTCGCTTTATATATTTACAATGAAGCAGTTTTAATTACGTTAAATATGTGTGTTACTTCACGAGAACGGATGCAACACATATTGAAAAATTAGCTTGGCCTAAAGCCATTGAAGTTCCAAAAAGTGCAAGAGCTCACCGATGGACACAAAAAAAGTTAAACAGGAAAGAGCCAAGGAATTACTTCGCTTGCACGAAACTGGCCAGTTACCGAATTTGGTTTTCTCCGATGAGAAGCCATTCCAAATTGAGCAGTTTGTGAACAAACAAAATGATTGAGTTTACTTGCCAAAGAGGTGAACTGAAAATTTACACTTGCGATTGGCCACCAGAAAACAAGCGCCGCCGATTGCAATCGTGTGGGCCGCTATAACGGCTGGTGATCGCTCCGCGCTCTTATTCATCGACGGTAAGGTCAAAATAAATGCCGAATATTATCGGGAAAATGTCTTAAAGACAGTATTGAGGCCCTGGGAAGACAAACATTTCGACTGCAAACCATGGACATTCCAACAGGACACAGCACCATCGCACCCAGCACGCGTCAACCAAGAACGGCTTAAAAAGGAGGTTTCTCTCTTCATTTCTATCGCACAATGGCCACCAAAATCTCCGGATCTCAATCCCTTGAACTTTTGCGCCTGGGGCATTTTGGGGAGTAAGGTTCTCACTAAAAAATACCAAAGTGTCGATCATCTCAAGACGGCGCTTCCTCGGGAATAGGCCAAAATACCGCGGTGCCACTTTGTGCAGCCTGTGATGGCTTTGTCGGCCGTTTGAAGGCCATAATTCGTACCAAAGGTGGCCATTCGAACAAATCTAAACTGATTCCAACATTTTTTGCTTTTGAACAATAAAATTAAAAAATATAGCGCTTTACCTTGTTGCATTATATATCAGCCACCCAGTAGGTCCCGCCACTCGTTGTAGGTTGAAGGTTGAAGTCTCCACTAAAGTCTTATAATGACGAATTAAGTAATTAAGTATTGACACCAGAAAAAAAAAAGAATTTTTATTGAATAAGGAAAACGTTTCTATTTTTTGTTCCATCGCTGTATGTTAAACATTTTGAAATATGAAAAAAGGATAAAAAAAAAGGAAATTATATTTTAAAAAATTGCTCCTATGTAAAGCTGCATTTTTAATTTCATATTATTTTGCAAATTTGGCTTACATATCATAAGTTTTTGGCATTTACAGATCATTATTTATGCATGTAAAGTAATTATGGTAAATATATTTGTATCTACAGTATAAATAAATAAATAAAAAAAATATACTTGAATTGAAATAAATTTAAGAAAATAAATTAAATTTTTTTTCCATCACAAAAATCCCTAAAAAATTTTAAAATCGAAATAAAAATTCTTTTTATTCAACAAAAATAAAATAAAAACAAACATTTTTCTGTTACAAATGTTTTAAATAAACCTCTCTCAAGGTCATTAGTGACACACTTGCCTTAGTACAAGGACCTCTAAAGTTCATATGCTTAACCTAAAGATGAGACAAGTTTATGATTTCAATAGTTTTTAGCCTTTTTTTTCTTGCTTTCTGCAACAGACAATATAAGTACGCATATTATAAGCCATTGAGTCAATAGATAATAACGGCTTAAAGTGGTGCTTTTGTTGAAATAAAATTGAAGGCGTTTAATACGAAGACTCTAGGATAATGCTTAAGAGCTAATAAAATCTATTAAGCCCGGGCAACCAATGCAATATGAAACAATTGTAGTGTATTCAAGTGTGTTTGCTTAAGAGGCAAATCGTTTATTTGAATAGGGTTTGCCATGATGCCTCTCATTGATTTAGTTTTAATAGGAAATGTAAAAGTTGAAATCCGAATAAAATTGTTTCGTTTCGAATACCCTTCTTTGATTTGTAATTTTAACTGTGTTGTATATAATGGGTGATTTTTTAAAAGCTATAGGAAAATTTTTCAAAAAAAAAAAAACACATAAAATTCAGAAAAATCCATGAAATCTTTATGGATAGTACGGTTCATATAATTTAATGTTTGAAGATTATTTCATGCAAATGTTGACCGCGACTGCGGCTTAATCCAATTTTGGCGTACTCTTTCCAACATTTCGGCCGGTATCTTACGAATAAATGTTTCATTGTTGTCTTCCAATGCGTTAATTGAAGCGTTTTTGTCTGTATAGACATGAGCTCCACAAAAAATAGTCTAAAGGCGTTAAATCCCACGATATAGGCGGCCAATTGACCGATCCCGAACGTGAAATAAAATGTTTACCAAACTCACCTCTCAATAATTCCATTGTTATGCGTGCTAAGTGGCATGTGACACCATCCTGTTGAAACCACATGCCATGCAAGTCAAGCTCTTGCATTTTGGGCAAAAAACAAGTTGGATATCATCTTACAGTAGCGTTCACCATTCACAGTTACGTTACGATTCGCAGCATCTTTGAAGAAATACGATCCAATGATGCCACTAGCCCATAAACCGCACGTGGTCTAGTAGGTAGTGTGCTGGCTTATTAGACGTAAAGCCAGGGTTGGACATCAAAAATAAAATACAAAAATGTATTTTATTGGCGATTTCTTCTCTTTCCTCTTCTTGTTTCTCAAATATCTGTCGTTCGGAGTCAACTTTAAATTGTAGATCCCGCCACTTCTGCATAAAATTAACACACACAACATAAGTGGTGTAAGAAACTGCGGGCTTCTTGGGGACGATTGCTGTTGACGGTCTAATGGTGAAGGTATAGCAGTGGCTATTTTATAGTCACCAGCAGTAACTTACCGTTCGCATCTTCCCTCTCTCTTTCCACCTTTCCTAAAAAACCTGCACAATGCAGTGCATGAGTAGGGGTCATCCCCTGCTGGTTTTATATATAAAAAAAAAAACTGCGACTTTTTCTGGATGTATTGGTAGCTTTTGTAAAATCGACAATTCTGCTTATTTACATAACCATTGAGCCTAAAATGAGTTTCGTCGCTAAACACAATTTTTCGATAAAGAAGTTGATCTTCGGCCAACTTTCCAAGAGCGTTGCGGTAGGTCGTTCGGCTTTAATTCTTGCACCAGCTGTATTTTGAAAGGCTTTACACTTAACTCTTGCCACGTAGTTGAGTAATAGAGGCCCAATTGTTGCGAACGGTGACGAATCGATCATTGATGGTCATGATTAACACTGGCCGATACAGCTGCGATATTTTCTTCAGTTAGCACTCTACGTAAGCGTGTTGGTGGTTTAATGGCCAATAATGTAAATTTGGTGCGAAATTTTGTCACAATAGCCCGAATAGCCGTTTCAGTGGGTTGATTAAACTGATCATAGAATGGAAGAAGAGCGAGATGAACTTTCTTAACAGAGCACGCATTTTGATAATAAAATTCAATGATTTTCAAGCTTTGTTCGTTTGTAAGACGATTCATGGTTAAATTATAGACCAAACTGAAGATGTTTGACAGTGAAACAAAACACGAAACGTGCAAGAGCTATTTAAACCAGTGTTGCCAAAATGATGATAGATAAAAAAATCACCCGTTATATGTATGTGTGTACATATGTTAGGCTTGTATGTATCTTTATTTACATGGTTTAAAGTACCATCAAATGGGTATATGTAGGTTTGTTTGTTTGTTTCTAACAGTTGTATCTTATTAGTAGTTTTTACATTTATTTCTAAAACAGTATTTTAGGAGGGCTTGTGTGTGCCTGTGTTCTAATTTATGGGCCTATTTGTTTGAGCACTTTCTGTTTCTATTAACGAATATGTTAATTTTTAATAGAGTACATATTGCAAATGCTTCACGTAACTGAACTTGGCCAAAAGGTAGTAAAATTGGCTATTAAGGTGGTAAAATATTAGGATAAAATGATATGTTGTTGCCAACATATAATTTACATTTCCAAACGATAATTAGTTACAAAATTATACGCCACCTTATTGCATGCAAAGCATACATACATATATGGGTAGTCAGGCATTGGTTTTATTGCTTTTAATGTTATTTAACTTCGACATGCATTAATAATGTACATGTGTACGTATGTATGTATGTATATATATATGTATTACAACACGGGTAGTCAATAAAACGAAATCAGTGATTAAATTAATTATCATATTAATTATAAAATTTACCATTATTACTACTATCTTATGCTATTGTTATCAGGCATAGCTTTTTTCATTACCTAGGCCTCTATGCCATTAACTAAATGTGTTTTTGATGAATTCGTATCAATCCATTATTTAATCAATTCGTCATTATTGAATTTCATTAATTTTACCTGACACCCAAGCTATCTAGTTAGTATGCAATTTAATTAAAATACTAAAGAACAATAAGAGAAATAAAATAAAATTGTGTAGGAGCTACCCAGTAATTGTAATTATTATTACGAAACTTCATTACATTGATGTCCAGTAAATAGCAGTGCTTTGTTTTATTTATATTGCCCGGAAGACAGGAATAAACAATGTTCGGATAATTTGTAGAAAAACAAATTCAAACAATAAGAAAATAATAAAGAAATTACAAGAATAAGGACAAACAAAAATCAAAATATAATCTTCCAATGGTAATATTCGAAGCTATAATCGAATTTTTAAAATTGTCTACAGCGGCGTATGATAATTTATTATCAACTACAATGTTATTTACGATTTGAATGTATTTGGCTTTTAAGGGATTAAAACGGTATAAAATACAGAAAAATCATCACAGGTATTTGAAAATAATTTAAAAAATTTAATATTTTACACCTTGTTATAAAAAGCTTAAGGAAGCCTAAAGTACTAAAGTAAAGAAAATGATGAAAATTTTTAATTGCTAAAAATCGTCAAAATTATGGCATAAATCGTTATGTCAACAAAATGAAATTTTTGAAGTTCAAAATCATCAAAATGACAAGAAATCGTCAAATCTGGCAGCTATATATCCAAGGCCACGATTCAAATAACCGATGATCTTATCCTCTCATAATGATATCATTAAATTGTCTGGATAGCATATAGTTGCAGTTACCAATTTTCAGCCTCATGGAGAGTATTAAGTAATAAGTTGTATGCCCAGATCTGGAAATAATTCAGATTACCGATGGCTTTAACACCTCCACTTTCAGCGATAATCTTAATCATAATGATGTCATTTAATGGCCTGGATGGTATAGGGAATTAGCTACTACTTCTCAACCGTTTAAAAAACTATAGAAGAGTAAGTAATTTGCTTATCTGTGCCTGTTGCATAAGGTGGTAATTACTATGCAATTAGGTGTATGCGGTATCATACATAATTGGTCATTACAACAATACAGTCAAGATTATTAACCTAGTTTCTCACACCACTTATGTTATATGTGTTAATTTTATTCATAAGTGGCGGGACCTACAGTTTAAAGTCGATTCCGAACGACAGATTTTTGAGCAACTTTTAATGGCAATTTTATTTACTCTTAGAGTTTTTGCCAGAAATCTGCTGAGAGCAAATCGCCGAAGAAATACTTTTTGTATTTTGTTTTAATGTCTGGCCCGGGGGTTCGCACTCTGGCTTTATGTCTAATAACTCAACACACTACCTACTAGACTACGGCGACTTCAATACCATTCATATTATATGTGTTAATTATACTTCACAGGCGGGATCTACAGATTTTTGATATACTTTTTCATGCAAATTTTGTTTACTCTCAAAGTTTTCAACAGAAGTCTGTTGAGGGGAAGTCAGTAAAGACATATTTCTTTGTATTTCGTTTTATTCGAGATGATCGAGCTGAGGTTTTAACCATGGCCTCACATTTAATATGCCAACACATTACCTACTAGACTACAGCGACAATACAGGACTCATTATAGAGGCTCTGTAATTGGAATGGGTCAAATGCGCTGATCTGGAGATAATTCAGATATCTGCAGATATCAACTTGTACTATTATATCTTAATATGCATTAAATAAACAGCCAGATGAACAGTCAAAGAGCCAAGTCCTTATAACAGTGGCGCAGTGTAATCAAACGCTTGACTGCAAATCATGCTGGATTCATGCACAGGAAAGAGAAGTTGCTGTATTTGCAATTTTCCTACCTTTTTTCAAATTAAAATTTTTTGGAAGTAAAAGTTTTTTTTGAAATAGTTTTTTTTTGTACCAAACATAAACATATTAAATTATTCATATTCTCGTATATTGTTGCTAAATTAGAGGCAATAAAATTCTGAAAAAAAACCAACAAAAACCTCTATGATTCTGTCATATGCACTTCAATTTTTGAATGAAGTTTTCTTTTTTATTGTTAACGAAATCGCATACTAATTATGCCTGCATACACGAATGTTGTTGGCCATTTCTTTTTGAGCTAAAAACCCTGCACTCTTCTTTGCTAATGTGGTTAATTTCTATACCCTACAGAATTACTATTGAATTCTTGAATTTTTAAATCCTTTCCACTCTTCCTACAGTCCTTTCTCTCTAACTTACAATGTTAACGTTTCCAAATATGTAATATTTTATTTATGAGTGGCAGAGCTGTGATTAAACTGATTGACTATATGTAAACTTAAGTAATGATTTTCGAATTAAAAAAAAAAATCCTCTAGGCGATAGCTTTGGATAGTCAGCAAATTCAGAGCAACATTGCTCGCTACTACATCCATTACACCTGCATAAGAAACCCTCAGAGAGGACGAGAAAGTCCTGCAATATGGTTAATGCTTCTTAAACGAATAGAATATGATACCACAATCCATTCTACCAGGGGATCAACTAGAGAAAATCCTATCAAACTCAAAATAAATTTTGCTATTGTAGCAATCTTTATATTATAAAACTCGTTCAACGATCTCCTTCTGTTTATTACAAGAACAGGGCTCTACAGGATGGCTGATATATATTGCAACCAACATTAGGTTTTTATCATTTGTAAGCCGCTGGTTTTAAGCTGACAGATTTATTCCAGTGATAGTTCATTTTATTATTTACAAGCTTACAAAAGCACTTTGATCAGAAAACAGCCAAAATGCTGCAGAGCCACTTTATTACAGCCTGTGATGTCTTTCTCGGCCGTTTTAAAGTCATAATTCCTACCAAAGGCGGCCAATTCGAACAAATCTAAACTGATTTTAAAATTCTATGTTATTTCCAACATATTTTGCTTTTGAACAATAAAATTAAAAAAAAAATTCAAAAATATAGCGCTTTACTTTGTTGCATTATATATCAGCCACCCTGTAATACATGAGTTGAAAGACAATCTGTTTCTCATTCTCAGATCCACAGCTTTTGGATCACATAAATTTTTAGTTAGAATCCCTACCAAAAACACATTGGCCTGTAAAAACTGCTATTGTATGATGGATAGACATGCGATTTAAGGGAAGAAGTGAGATAGACTTGTTCTTACATGACAATGTTGCGCGTACCTTCAGGTTGCCAACTTTTGAGTCTCCCCGTAAAACGAGTGAACAATAATCAACTTAATCGAGGTAATGGGAATTCCGTAGTGGAGTAGGTAGTATGTTGGCTTATTAGACGTGAGACCACGAATCAAACCAACTGAAATGTTTGAATATTTCACTTCTGGGAATTTCTGGAAAAAACTTTGAGAGTATATAAAATTGCTATGAGAGTTTCTCGGAAATCTGTCGTTTCGCGTCAACTTTAAACTGTAGGCGCCTCCACTCATAGGTAAAATTAAAACACACACACCGAATAAGTGATACCCTAATGATCAAATATGTATGTATGGACTTTATGTAAGGCCTGTATCATGTCGGAGAAATTCTGCCTCCCACCAGCACTGGAAAGTTCATTTGCAATGCAATTCTCAAAGATATCGCTGTGTCATGAAACGGAATATAAAATCCTTTGTTTCTTCATCTATTGATAACTGCAAAGTAAGATTTCCTAAGGCTACAAGAAATTTCTTTTTTAATGCAGACTGCATAGAGATAGGATATATTACATTTGAATTGAATTTTATGATCAAAATTCTTTCTATTTTACCCAAAACTTTTCACAAAGTGATGAAAATAGTTTACTCAGCTGGCTTACTTCGCAGCTGTCTATTTAAGTTTGTGGATAAATTGTTTAGAATTTCTTCAAACATATAACTTCGCTTGAACATAATTAATAGATTTGTATGATCCCATGATGCTTGATCGATTGTATTTAATCGAAATGTACAGTAGGGTTTCCAATATTTGTATTTGATTTACATATTAAGTTTCTATATCTTTTTTATTCTTTTTAAACTTTGGTTCCATGCTATGCACAAAAAATATATGCTTGGAAGTGTGTATGGCTATACAATTAAAAAGTCATTCGAATGAACCCTGATGGGAGCTATTCATTGATACAAAATTGAAAAAAATTTTAATTAATTCTGTTCTGTGTTATACACACGAAAAATATTATTCCATAATATACAATACGAATATTCAGAGTTTAATTATGTCTTTAGTAGTTCTAATTAATTGATAGGCCATAATTTATAGGTTCTTCTAACTCAAAACAACTATTTATATCAAGGATAGGAAGGTAAATATTTATAATTGAATGCTAATGATGTGCATCCCAACTGTGGGGCATCTGAATAAAACTTGTAGTGCAGTTATCTTTTTTCATTTTTCTTCATATTGCCATTTTTGTTGTTGTTGCTGGTAAATGCTGTATTGTTGTTGTACAACAATAAAGCCATAACAAATACGGCCGCAATACGAGCAACTGCAAACATTGCACGGCAGGAGTCCAGAGAAAAATAAAAGGACGAATTTTCCAGAATATGTGTGGTTAGAGTGTATTTAGCATGTTGGTTAGCATTAGTTTTCAAAGTTTAATAAAAAAAAACAAGACAGTTATGACATAAGGCAAGATGTCATTTGAAGCTTATATACGAGGATCCTTATGAAAAGTGTTGGAACAATAGAAATCAGCATTATAGCTTAAGCATAAATCATTGTATATCGTATAACTTAAGTGACCCTCTTTTGAAGATGATACATCTACATAGTATACCCATCTACATACATTTGTTTTGCATTTGTATTTTGTTTGTTTTGCAAAATTTTGGACAAAATATTTAGTTGTTGAACTCATATGAAAATTCTTTATAATTTTCTAGATATTTGACAAAATATTTTTTTAAGCATAAAAAATGAATAAAAAACGATTTTTTAATAATGATTTTTGTGGTTCGTTAATTTGTATGGCATTGTTTCTGGTTGTTTTTTGAATTTATCTACATCGTTTCGTTCTAATTATTTGACAAATAAAACTTAATTTAGAATCAAAATGGGAATTCAATTGTAAAAGTTCGTAAAAGATATTTTAATTGAAATTAAAAATATTAAAACATTTTAAAAGTGTAAATTGTTGACAAGTCAATTGTCTGGTATGACATTGTTGTGTATATAGCTTAAGAATGGGTGCACCAATAGTAACTTGAAACTGGCAATCAAGGATGAATATCTGTTAGTTAGATTCACTTGTTCTTGTATGAAATATTGTACACAACGAAACCTTTGTTTTCAATGCCAAAACTTTCAATTTGTAATGGTTTTGTTACACTTTGTACATTGATTACACCGTTTGATTCGAGAGTGGAAGAGATGGCTTGTTGGGTGCACAAGTAGCTATTTCGACATGGAAAACAAACTCGTTGACGTAATCGGTCAAACACCCAAACATATTTTATTTTTTTTTTTTGGTAGAACCAGCACTCAGGGGATGGCCCCTACTCATGCGGTGCATTGTGCAGAAATATAGGCTATAGGAAGGTGGAAAGAGTGAGTAGTGTTTGTGGACATTAGATTTAATTTACCAATATTGTAATTGACGGTATAAGGAACAATTGAAAGCAAGGCAGAAAAATTAATATCCAATCAAATAATTGAATGTCATATGAAGGGAAGTCCAGAGACTTTAAAAGATAATTTTGCATTGCCGAAATATTAGTCGAACGTAACACGAACTGCTCTCAAAGTGTTTACCGTATATCTGCTGACAGTCAGTCGCCATATAAATGTTACAGATTTTTCGTTTTGTTGAAGACCTCTGACTTGCGATTTTAGTTGCGTCTAGTCGCCGTGTTTTAGTAGATAGTGTGTTGGCTTTTTAGACGTAAGGCCAGGGTTCGAGTCCCAGGCCAGATATCAAAATAAAATACAAAAAGTATTTTTCCGGAGATTTCTCCTCAGCAGATTTCTGACAAAAACTCTGAGAGTAAATAAACCTGTCATGAAAAGTTTCCCCGAAAATCTGTCATTAATAATCAGGACTGTAGGGTTGTAATGACCAATTATGTATGTAAGCCAACACACTACCTACTAGACTATACCGACTGCTTAATTAACTAGACTCTATAATTAGCGAACATTTTTTCTTTAAACGCGAATCCCTTAAACTGATTCGGAAATATGAGAATTTTCAAAACAATCAAATAACTTAAGCACAAATGTAAATGTCACTGCAATAAACGTAAACACAGCTTGTAATACAGGAAGGTCACGTTTTCTAAGACCCAAGCAGTAAAAGCAAACTGATTACAGGTGGACAACAGAAATTATAGAACTTCAGATAGTCTGTCTACCTGCTAGGCGATTACCAACTCATTCTTCAGATCTGCAAATGAATATCTTCAAAAGGACTACAGAGCAATTAGAAAAGCAAACAACTTAAGTACCACCATATTAGGGCAATAACCTGTAGTAACAGATATAGTGTCAAATATAATCTTACTGCACTGATTAAAAAATACGAAAAAAAATTCGCGTTTTCCAGGTTTGCCTCATTAAATCTCTCAGCATATTAAGCTAAATAACACTTATATGTATACCGTTTTAATCTTCCATCTCTCCCCTTTCCAACAAGATATAAATATTGAAAATTGGGTTAGAAATGTTTGAGTAATCCAGAAATTTGTACGTGAAGTCCAAAAAAACAGTTTTTATCAAATAAAAAAAGGTTGGAGGGTTCAAGAAATATAAAAAAAATATTTTTGAGATCTACTCAACAAAACTCACAACCTACACTATGTCATTAGCCGAGTCTATTTAATTTTTTTTAATTTTGGCGCATTGTGTTACAGTTTAAAATGATGAAGCCATGTTTTACTTATTGTCCTAGAATATTTTCACGGTAGGACTTCTTAAAAATATAAATTTATTAGTTCCCTCCAAAGTAATCAAATTTATTTTACTTTAACAACCCCTTTGAGGGGTATCATAGACGGTCTCCATTCCACCTTAATTGAACTTAGAAAATGATTTTATTTTGGTGAGTTTTCCATAGGTAAAATCCAATTATTGTTTATCGAACATAACCAAAATGAAGTCGCCAACGTCTAGTAAGTAGTGTTTTGACTTATTACACAGATATTTCGGTAAAAAAAAATTATAAAAATTTTTCTTTAACAGTCCTCTTTCAAAAGCTCTGGGAGTTATTGATATGAAAGATATCTCAAAAATCTATCATGCAGAGTTGACTTTAAAACTGTAGGTCCCGCCACTCGTGTACAAAATTAACACACACAAAGTGGGTGATGAGAGAAGCTAGTTTGTAATCCTCCCTTAAGGGTTGTAATGACCAATTAAGTAAGTAAGTAAGTAAAGCTTCGTTAACACTTGTAATTCATTAAAAAGCTGCTTCACTTAAAATTATTTATCCAATAATGGTTGGGTATTTGGCACAACTGTGTCTCGTCTACCATATTCATTGACTGCTAAATGTTGCAAGACGATCTATAATCAGAGATGAAAATAAGTTTTCTCTGGGAAATTAAAAAGAAGATGGTTGTATGAATTAAAAATAAATTACAAGGTAAAACAAAAACCATACATACATACGTACATAGTTTTCACCTACAATACCAATAAAAGTAGTAATTAATGAAAGTTATTTAAGAAAGAATTGTATTTAGTTTTGGCTATACATAATTAGTATTGATTATTATTTCGCAAAAGTCTTATAAGGACAATGTATTAAAACAAATGACAAAAAACCAAATAAAACAGGAACAATGACATTAATTTCGATTTTAATGAAAAAAAAGGTATATATAAATAGGCGTGTGTGTGTGTGTGAATAAATGCCCCTGTAGGAAATGCCAGTCACACCAGATACACAGTCACCAGTACTAGTGGCATTTTATACCCCAGCCAATGTTATTTACTATAGACATTTAACATGTGTGTGTCATATGTCATATAGTGAATAGGTACTCTTTTTGGGACCTTATGTAGACATTGGAACCAGTGAAGCAATAGTACAATTTAGCATTTCTAGTCTAATTTTCTGTAGTAATAGACGACAATAAAATTTAAATTTTTGAAAATATTTGGTATTTTATTAAAAAAAAGCGTCCGTCTTCATTGTTGCAGCCATTTTTTAAATTTAAATATGAAAACTAAAAAGATACTAAATTCACTCTCTCTTATTTATATAGAAACATCAAAATAACATTTTTGTTTTTTTGAAAATTAAGTAAAATTATTAATCCTCTTTGGGAGAGTCGTCTTCTTCACGATTTACAGCATTTTAGGTTTTGCTGCGACCCATTTCTTTAAAATATTTTTTCTTTTTGGCGTTGAAATGTTGTTCTAAGTTGATATTACATCTGGATATTAAAAAAAACGAAACGAAACAAATTGTTAAAATATTACAAATATTTATGAGAATACAAAAAAGTATTTATTACCTATTAAGGCTTTCAAAACATTTGATTATTCGCGAAACTTCTTTTTGCTAAAAGGGCCATCAACATTAAAATTCATGTTAATATTTTGGTCAAATATTTCATGAAGATTTCGTTCTACATTACCCGCAAGATGTGATTTCATTTGTCGAATCTATTGAATATAAACAAAAAATGCAATTTCATTCGTTGAAGTAGTTCTACAATAAAAGTAAATACTTACTGAATGACTTTTCAAAATAGCATCAAATTTTCTCTGCTTTTCGTCAGAGTCGATAGCGTAAAATTCCATAAGATTTTAAACAATTTCATTTTGTATAAAAATTGTGTCCAACACGCTAATTTTTAATCTTCTTTCACAAGCCATATTTTGGAAAATCAGTTTTAGACGACACCGATTTGTATTATCTCTTTTTTAATACGAGATCTTTAATATCTCTTTTCCAGTATGGTTTTTTGAATAGCAGGTCGACTGTCACTAATCTTCTTGAATTTACTACACATGTTTTCAGGGGTTTTCTTGTCTGTGCTCGGACTGATATAAATTACATCATTACATCTGATTTCAGTAAAGCTTTTGATATAGAACGATTTCTATAGAACGAACTATGGATGTAATTCTTCTTTTCGTAGATTATGCAATGATTTGAACTTACATTATGATTTTATAGATTTTAATTGTAGTATTTGTAATAAAAAACGTAGCTTATATTCTTTATAAATTATTATATAAAAATGTATTTTCGTTGTTGTCTTATGTAGTTCCGGTTTATTTTTATCTTATTCAGCTTGTGATTAAGTTCTGTAGCTGTTTTATATTCTCGTTGCCATAACTTTTCCCTTACCCGCTACAGTCCGGGCTGTAGTGTGTACGTGTTCCTACGTAATAGGGACGAGCACTCCGCGGTTGGGTGAGGGTGGATTAGTGTGAGGCCGGGAACGTTCGAAAAAAAAAGAATATTCAGGCCCCAAATAATTTTCACAATTCGCACTTGGACTTATAATTGCCTCCTTTTCACTACTTTTATTTTTATATAACATTGATTGTTCCTTTTTTTATTAAACGTTTATAATTTCTTGGCAATTTGACGATTGACAATATTTTTCTAATCAAAATAAAATAATTGTTGACGCTTCGATCATAATGTCATCATAAAGTCACCAATATAGTCAACAAAACTGGTGACTTGGAGACACTTGTCGACATGTTTCCTTTAGGGGTATCATACACGTATGTATGTATGTATATGTCGTCTAAAGCATCAACATGTTAAAGTTAGAAAGGCAATAGCTGTTCACGTATGTGTACATATACTGTTAACACTTTGTTAGAAAGTTAAATGGACATACAAGTACAAGTATTAGCCCAATTACAACTAACAAAATAGTTTCAAAAACACAAACATACATACGTACATACATATGTAAACACACACAATGAAATTCATTATATGTGAAAGGGAAAAGAGAGAGAGAGCTAAACAGTAAGAATGCATGTACATTAGTATTGTGGGTTGGACGAGCAGTAAAAGTCAGTGTTATTAGTTTATTAACAAAACTCACTGGTCAACAGTCAAGTGGGACAGACAGACGGACGTCCTACAAAACCAAAATACAACAAAACATCCACAGATATGTTGGCACGGGTAAGTGCATGAGTGTTATGGCAAAATTAACTCAATTAACATGTGTTTTTGTAAGCCATTACTTGCCAAAATAATACAAGCATCGGCAACTGGTTATAAAATATCAGATAAAAAACAAAAGAAAAAAGTCAACTTTTTTTTGTTGTGTCTCACAAGAGAAATGAAAAGTTATAAAACTTTTATGCACGTACAATAAATAGATTGCAAAAGCGAAAAAAAAAGATTTCTGAAGTTTGACAATGTTTAATAAGTTGGTAAATATTTTGTTTTGTAGCCAAATTATTAGAGTTTTTTGTGATAAAAAGCAAAGTTATGGCAAACAATACTTCTATTATAGAAGTCTGGGGTTAGAATAAAAATAGAATAAGAAGGATAAGAAGGGTTCTTTTACAAATCCTTCAATTCTAGAAAAGATATGGAATCTGAATATATAACTGAGTCAGTTGGAAGAAAATCATGCTGGTTGGTATGTGTGATGACTGTTAATTGAAATCATATCAACACTTTCCTAAACTACTAGACATAATGATTCAGTATTCTGTTGATTGTTTAACAAACAAAGTTGATTTTTATAAAAATCCAGCAGTTAGAAGAACAGTTTCTAAAATTTTAGTTCTTTTGGATATTATTTTTTCTACTACCTTTGGGCTAAAAAGCTTTATTAAGACTTCAAACAATTCAGCTTTTTCAAATTGAATAAGAACTCAGAGATTGGCGAAATGTTTACAAAATTTGCAGTAGTAAAATAATATCAGCTATTACCATTTACTGTAGATTTTTTTGCAAATAATGAAGACACTGATGCAGTAAAATATGTTTTATTTTATGCTTTAAAATGTGCGAAGTGAATCATACTATACCTAAATACAGCTCTACGGTGAGTGACCTCTGGAAGCATTATGATTGGCCTTTTATAAAAATATTGCCCCCTTTTCTGTGATACTATAATAGGCTGCTACGCATGCTCAAGTGTGATTTGCTAATTAACCATTTCGATCTAACCTAACCCCACTTCAAAGTTGTATTAATTCTGCTAGTGCTTAAGCAGTTATTCCTGGTTGTTTGGGTTTTATTGACCTAGTTCTAGACCCTCAAGTTAGTCCAACACATGCAGATCGTAGTCATTTTATTTTGAAAACAATTGACTTACTTAATTGACCATTAACAACCCGATTAACGGCGCCTCTGCTTCTTGCTCGCCTACGACAGTTGGTCACACCAATCGATGACAGGGCATCCTCGACTTGGTTCTTCCGACTTCCGCAGATCCCCGCATCAAAAATCCGTGTCGCTGGAGCATCCTCCTCCATTCGAACGACATGACCGAGCCAGCACATCAGCTGGATATTAATACACTGCACAACGTCTATGTTGTTGAGGAGTTTATACAGTTCACTGCTGGAACTCCCCTGGACCGAAGATCTTACGTACGACTTCTCTCCCGAATACCCGTAAGGCTGCTGCATCAGTTCTTAATAGGCTCCTTAATAGGGGTCCGAAACAATTTATATAACAGAAATCCACCACAGTTCTAACTTTAGTTCTTTACTTTAATCAATAAGAATATGTGAGGCTTCTAGGCATGTCTAATATTATCTTTGGACTCATATAGGCAATAAAGTGCCTTTGATTTTCCCTGGACTGGAAGGCTTTCTTTTCAACAAAAATTTTTTTATATTTAAAATGAGTCTCAATATCCATGGCATTTCTAAATATCATTCAGCCTATTATGTCTATCTATTCGTCTCACCAGTTTGTTTTCCAATCTATACGACCTTTCTAAATGCCATAACAAAGACCACCAAAACTGATGCGATACGTTCTCTAGCTAGCGTTTGGTATTTAACTTTTCTCTTTTCAAAATTTCCACCCGTTACTAGGAGTCAAAAGTATTGTAAACCAGTTTTAAATTTGGCATCGAATATTTGCCAACCGTCCGCTTATTAGGTAATATATTCGAGTACATTTTTACTATAGATAATTCACTGCCTTATTATGAGTTATATTTACATACACACTTACACACATACATACATGATCAGTCATTATAACCCTTTCAGTCAGGATTACGACCTAACTTCTCACACCACCCATGCTGTGTGTATAAATTTTATAGATAAGTAGCAGGATCTACAGTTTATAGTCGAATCCTAACGAGGGATTTTTGAGAATTTTTTCATTGCAATTGATTTATAAGTATAAGTAGTAATGAGTATTAGTACAACGTTGACATTAAACTCACAACATTCAAAATATGTTTGATTCATACGCCTACTCATTCTGATTCATAAATTTAGAAAAATACTTATAATACTTATAAGTAATTCGAGTGGCTCGAATCATTCGCCTAAATTTACAGCCTTTGTTGTTGTTGCATATACGAACAAAGAAGAAAGGAAATATAAAGACACCAAGCATAGCATACACACAATCTTCTTGTGAGTATAGTAGTGTTCGTACGCGAATCATACTTATTTTGTGCTTCGTGTAAATGTTAAGTAGAGACGAGTTGAAGTCAATAACATCATGCGTATTGTTAAGTAAAAATACGACGAGTACTTCTAACTTGAGTATGAGTAGTATCATATTAAAATAAGTATGAATGTGTATAAGTATCTGAAATTATAAGTATGACTCGAATCTACTCATCGTTTTGAAGACTTGTTGCAGATCTCTGTACTGGACTACAGTCTTACTGCAGATAATTCAATTATTTGTTATGAACCATATTTCTTTATTTTTTAAAGGACAAAGATCAGCTTATCTTCAATAGGTTCATTTGACGTTAGCTATAGACATTAATTAGATGCAGAAGGCAGGAAGTTATTGTTGATTCTTTCTCAAGTTGTCCTGGGAGTACAGTTCAGGGCGCTTCCTAGAAGTATTCTTTTGCATTGTTGCTGAAGATTTTAAATTTTCTAAATTCGTAAATCAACAAGGGAGATTTTTTCGAAGCAATTTAACTAATGCTACATGCCACATCCTTTTCATTTTATTAACTACAGTATTCCCTCGATTTACGTCGTCTCGATTTACGTTGTTTCGATTAACGTCGCCTTTTTCCGGAACATTCTACAACGTAAATGGAGGGAATACTGTATCCTGTATTATTTTTAAATTAAGACTCTGTTCAATACAATTTCAGATAGTTTCTAGTGCCAACAAAATTTGCATTTCATTTAGTGTGAGTACGTTTAACTTGAATTAAATGAACTGAAACACAGTTTACCGTGTGTACATTACAATACTTGTGCTTTCCTAGGACTACCCTACTAAATATTGAAATCTTCATAATTTATTATGGAAATCTATTATGATGATGTAAATAAAGTTCAATTATTTATTTTTAATAGAAAATTATTTAATATATAGGAAGAGTGAAAAGCAAAAAGTTTTCTTAATTTTTATAATCAAACACGTAAATAGATTAGCTGATATTCGTATCCTGTGCGTACACTATGATTTAATAGCATCAAATTAAATCAATTCAAGACTTTAAGTATGTGTATGTAGGTGTGTGTATGGGTTTTTCTCCATCTCAGATTTTATCTTATCAAGATTTTTTGATCACATAAAACTCTGTGACCAAAAACCTTTGAGACATACAACCTTTGTAAAAACTACACTATGCGACCTCAAAAATATTTTTTTTATATTTCTCCAACCTTCCAAATTTTTTTTTATTTAACAAAAAATGTTTTTCTTAACCTTACGCACAAATTTCTGGATTCATTTCTGACTCGATGTCCTAAATTTAAATCTTGTTGAAAAGGGTCAATTTTACGCTTGAGCAACCACCAGAAGTCGCCGTGGTCTAGTGTGTTGGCTTATTAGACGTAAAAGCCAGGGTTCGAGTCCCAGGTCAGACATCAAAACAAAATACAAAAAGTATTTTTCGGCGATTTCCTCTCAGCAGATTTCTGGCTAAAACTCTGAGAGTAAATAAAATTGCCTTGAAAAGTTTCTCATAAAATCTGTCATTCGGAGTCGACTTTAAACTGTAGGTCCCGCTACTCATGTATAAAATTAACACACACAACATACGTGGTGTGAGAAACTAGGACAATAATCCTGACTGATGGGCTCTAATGACCAATTATGTATGTAACCACCAGAAGGTAGCCAATGTTTGTGTTTTCCTAAAGTCAAAAATCCTGCATGAACAACGTAAATATGTAGTTACTCGGTTGTATTTTCACTGTTGCATCCTGTTATTAATTAATTAATTATTAATGCAGCAAAGACATCAATCCATTAAATAAGCATCTTCAAATATCTTTCAACATAATGATGTGGTTGATGGCAATTAATGCTTCTTTAGGTGGGGTTCATATGGCAAGGAAAGCTATTAGAGGCACACGTAAAGGTGGTTTTCTCTCACATTGCTGTGCTGCTGCAATAGGGGAACTGTTAGATTAACTGCAACAACTTGGTTTTAAGGTCTATGGTTATGCGGACGATCTGGACACTATAGCCTCAGGTTTCTCTGCGTACACACACTCTATCTCTCTATCTTTTTGAGATGTAACCAGGCTTTATAGCTTATAATTTAATGGTGCTCATTATGTGGTTTAAATGTCAACCCTTACAAAACGTAATTGAAGTTTTTTTAACAGACGATATAAGGTACCCATTTTTAACTTAGCAATCCTCAACGGATTTAAACTCTCCTTATCCAAGTGAGTTAAATAGCTGGGGCTCATTCCTGATAGGGTAGAAAAGCGACAATAGCGCTCTACATGTGCAAAAGGATCCAAGTCAAGATTTGAAACACCACCTTAACCATCGTATATTGGCTCTTTCGGGCTGTGGTGGAGCCAACCTTGCTATATGAGGCACAAGTTTAGTGGACGGTACACAAATGTTACAAATGCCATCAGACGTCAAGATGGATCTGATGCGCTCTGTTTCACTCCAACCAAGTCACTATTTGCTATATTCCGGCCAGCTACAAAGATAGAAGTGGAGTTGGTAGCGTGAAGAAGCAATGCAGTCATATCCTGGTTTAATTTGAACTATGGACATATTTTTATTCAGGAATACATTAATTCACTAAGGATAGACCATTCGATTTTAGAATTCTAATTTGTTTTGTACTGAGGAATCGAAAGAAATTGCGTTGTTGATGAGCTGGCCAGTGTCGGCACATACATACACACATAATTGGTTAGGATAACTAATTCGCTTCTCACATCACTTGTATTCGCATATACATGAGGAACGGGACCTACAGTTTAATGTCGATTCCGAACGACAGATTTTTGAGGCACCGGTGAGAGAAGTTTGTAATCTCCGACATGCTACAGGGCATAGTAAATTTGGATATTATTTCCCCGTTTTAAGCGGAGGCTTAATCTCATTGACAGCGGGAAGGCAAGTGCAATGGCGCCAGACTCTGCTGGACACGAATGGACAATAATCAGGGTTAATCATCTTTATTTGCACGCTGCCTGATTGTTACTCGTTTCATTTTATTTTCCATACTAATATTGTTATCGTCCTAATTTAATCAAAATCACCGAAACCTTAAGGCTTTTTTATAAGAAGGCGCCGTATTGTCCTTTTTGTTACACACTATCATATGACAATTTCGAGAAACCCAAAACTAGATTTGAGTATAGAGTGTCATGTCAAACGAGTGGTATTGCCATGAACAATTTTTTTTGCTTTTATTTTCTATTTCCTTCTAGTTTTTTACAAGCAACGGAAAATGATATTGAAGTAGAATCGTTTTACAAGATTTCCTTTAAAGTACAAACGACTTGCAACGTGTGGTAAAGTGTTGAAGAAAAGTATGTGAAGTTAAGTGCAGTTCATGTTTAACGTTCAAATTGTTGACGTTGATGTCGAAAGTGATATTGATGTTGGTTTAATACGAATACAAATACAAATACAAATACATTCTTAACTGTTGAAGTTTCGAGCATCATAATACAATGCAAAAGGTGAGATTAAAGGATTAAAGTTACACGTTAATATTTCAAAATAAGAATTACTTTAATGGAGTTATTAAATCAAGAAGTTTGTAAATTTTTCTTGCATCTGATTCAATAATTTAATCAGATCAACTATAATACCTGTTGTCGTTGTCTGCCATGCTGTTTGGGTAAATATTTTTTCACTTGCATTACTGGCAGTTCAGTTTAAATCAGTTTTTTTTTGTCACCAAATTTTTGCATCTCTAAGCATGACGGTAGACAAACTATTGCCTGTTATACACTGTGTAGTGTTAATTTGACTGTAAGAGATAGTGAATGGTGGCGATGGGGTATATGATAATTTCGATACACACTTTAGTGTTTGAAGTCTCAAAACACTAAAGTGTTTTCCATTTTCGTTGAGTGTCAAATAGTCGAGTGTAAATTTGTTTTTTTATAAACAAAAAACAAGCAACTGCTGCTAGTACCATTGCTCGTATGTTGCTTCCATTACAATAACTGAAGCTAAAATGGTATAAACAGCGACAAAAACATGAAATAATTTTACTTGTTGTTTGTAAAGTTAAAAGTTAAAATATAAACTATAATGGGGTAGTTAACTTTTGTTTCTAAAAAAAAAAACACATATTTTTGTTATTACATTTACTTACAAGTCGAACCACCAATGTCGAAAGTAACAACAAATTATGCTGCATTAAAGTACTTTATATGTAAACCCATAGGAAATCTTAAAAATGAAAAAACATTGAATGAGTTTTTGTCGTAAAGAAGACTATTTAATGAGAAATTTATTTACTTCCATATACTTACACGACAAATTCGAATTCCAGTTAACTGAATTTAAACAATTTTTCGGAAAGTATTTGAAAGGCAATAAAATTTGGTCAGTGAATGAGATAAAGCATTACTGGTGCTACTAAAGTCACAATACGCAATTGAGCAGCAGAGATCTCTCTTGTGCCATAAAACAAATATCCCACAAGACACTCATCCTCTCCGTGCTTCTTTATAGCGCAGAGACATGGACGCTGTTAAGAACTGATGCAACAGCCTTGGGTGTATTCTAGAAACATGTCATACATAAGATCTTCGTTCCAATGCGTTTTGGCAATAATTTGCGCATTCGATCTAACAATGAGCTATATGAGCTTCTCAACGACATAGACGTTGCGCAGCGTATTAACATCCAGCGGCTGCGTTGACTTAGCCATGTCGTTCAAATGGAGAAGGATACTTCGTCTTGCCTTCTTTTATTCTTGCTTCAACATTTGGCACCATTTATTTGTCCTACATCTGGCCTCTCCTTTTTCAAAATTAACATTTTCTCCTAAGCATTTCTTCTTCTATAGCATCTATTGGGATTTTTATGAAGTTCGTCCGATCTTGAAAATTTAAGTAAAACAAAGTGTGTGTGAGATTTGAGAGAATTTTTTTAATCCTTTAAGAGAAGTATTGGCGCCAAGATAATTGCAATACAACGTCGTTAAATTGTCAGCCACGACTTCTTTGAAGCGTATTTGAAGTGTTCAATTCTCCATGGCGCTGGCGCATAAATCAGTTCCAATATAATCGATGGCAAGGGTTATGTCCGTCAATTTTTTTCGATCTCTGCGGCCAGTACATTTTACCTCCACATGAGATGACCAAGGCCTTAAATCGCTTTTAATACATCAGCCTGTGATGTTCAGGTACTCGCCGTTGACAGCGATGACTTAGCCGACGTGGCGATCAAAGATATATGGGACAATTACGCCGTCTTCTCAAAATCTACCCGAAACAAAGAACTTTTCGAGATGCAATGGACGCTCTTGGATCTCATATGGGTGGATATTGTCCTAAAATGTTGTTTAGTAATATACTCACTCATCCGGAAAGGGGCTTCATAGCTGAAAATGATTTTTCGATGACTCGATATTAAATTTTGTTGATTTCCCTTTACGGTTATTTTCATGGGCTATATTTTAGAAGTCGTCTGTCCTTACTACCTTAGTATTACCACTGCTTTGTACAGCATCCATGTTTACGCATCATATTGAATGTATTTGCCATAGAGGTTTCCGCTTAGGAAGAACATTTCTGGGTCCATTTATTCTTTGAGGCTTAAGTTCGAAATTTCGCTATTTAACCGACATTATGATAATGAGAGGGAACAATTTAATGCCTACACTAAGACGACGGCATTACACATTACTTACAATGACTTGGAAGGATAGTTTTCTAATTTCTTTTAGTCTCTTCTTGGTCATTTCTTTCCCTAACCTTAGCATAACATGTAAACAATATGTAGACACAAACACTTCTTCTGTCCTCAAAATTGGAAGCCGGGAACAATGAAGTTTATTTACTACATTGTGGGGTACGAGATTATAATTGCTGATCTTGAAGGGCATAGCGATTTGTAAATCTGCGATAATCTTTGGTTTATTATTAAAGACTTGGTATTTAACTTCCTAGTGCTATTTAGGAAAAAAAAAAAATTTTAATTCAAATATACAGTGGGCGTCAAAAGAAAGTGTACATAAAAAAATGTATACATTAATATTATTTTTTTACTAGATGACCCTTGCGAATATTTCGCTCCGTTAGTTGTCATTTTTGTAACATAAAATGAAAATAATTAATAGAAATTTTATTAAAAGCATAAAAATATTAGAAATCATAATACATATTTACATACATACATACATATGTTTAAATGCTTTTATAATACTTCTTTGAATACAATGTTAGAGGTAATGATCATGATCATCGTTAAAAGAAAAGAGCGGTTCTGGTAAATACAGTCCTACATTTTGAAGGGTTTGACCTGGTGCATTGTTTATCGTTATAGCAAAAGCAACTTCCACAGGGAATTGTTTTCGTGTCATTGGGAAAGGCACAGCTGGATCCGAAGGTGTAAGGTTGTTTTCGGGTATGAGTACAGTTTTATCGGTATGAATAATTATTGCTGATAAGATGTGTTCTCCCAAGGTTGTTACGATTAGCCTGGTACCATTTATTAAACCCTGTTTTGCATTAAGATTTCTGATTAACAAATTAATTGCATTTGTGTTTTCAAATGGACGTTATTTATAATCTCACGTTGCACGTTATTTTTATTCTTAATTTTCTTAAAACCCTTTTTAACTGTTAAATATCAGCTGACACTATATATAATAAAAGACACCGTATTACTACACTTCATAAAACAAATAATGCCATGACAATAACGACATTACCAAAATGGCTTCTACAACTTTATATATTATTATGTGAAATAGCATTATTAATTAAGCGACCCTGTTTATGGCACTTGATCTAACAACTACTCCAAAGTACTGCCAAAACATCTTTTTACAATTTAATATGCATATTGTATATAACTGACTTAGTAATAAACGGCATTATAGTAAATAGCGGTACTGCCAGAATGGATTTTAATACATACTATATTATGTACAACTGCATTACTATTAAGCGACCCTGTATTACCACACTTTAACAAAAACATATAATCATAATGTATTATCATGCAGTTCCGTATGAAATATAATTTTTTTTAATGAAAATATTAATTTTTAAATTTCTTATTATTTTTTGCCATTAGTGTTAGATATAAGCTTTAAAATGAGATATCGTTCATTAAATTTGATGCAGTAGTATGGGAGATATGTGCAACCGACAGAAAAAATTGTCAGTTTTTTATTGTCAGTTTTTAAAATTGAAGCAGAAAAACGAAAACCTTGCAAAATATTTAGAAATATATATTGTTAAATCTTTGAGTTGAGCTTGGTAATTGCTAGAATTTTATCTTTAGTGTACAGTTTCTTTTGACCCTCACTGTATATCGCTTAGACAATGCAATAAAATAAAAAAAAACAGAAACAAAAATCTTTTTAACTGAGTTTTTAAATGGCAAAGAATCATAAAATAAAATTCAACAAAACAAACGTTATAAAGAAAATGTAATAAAAAGAAAAAAAAAATAAATTTTTGTGGCACTAATGTTTCCGACAGTGTAGTTATATTTTAAGTTGTATTCTAATGCATATACTACACCATTTTCGAATAGGGTGCAGTCGCCAAAAATTCAGTATAAACTCAAGCCATTGGCTTTGGCTACAACAGCAATTCGCATGAAATTTGTACAGCGTAAATTTGTTTCTATTCCGATGCCATGTGGTATATTTAGCTGAATGAGTTTTGTGGCACGTTCGTGTTGCTGATTTATGTTGTTTCTGTTGCTGTTACTGTAGCTGTTGCTTTGTATGTTTGTAGTTGTTTTTTGTTTTTCGTACTTTTTTTTTATTTTATCTGTCTTCCCCATATGGTGGCAACAACGCATACCATTAATGCGTTAAATCACTTGGGTAACGTTGGTCTCTATGGTGTTGAATGGTGTTTATTTGTTGCCTGTTGTTGCTTTGTTGTTGTTGTTATGCTTTAAACGAATTCTTAATGCCGCTTATTGTTACTGCCCTTGTATTTTTATTTTCCTTTTTATGTACAATTGTTATCGTATTTATGATGTAAAATGTATTTTTTGGTTTCTATTTAAATAGCCTATTTTGAGCATTTGAGCGTCAAGCCTATTTTGAACATTTTCAATTATTTTCGTTTATTCTTTAGGACTTCAGAGTTTAAAGCATTGGTTGCTGCTAATGTTTAGTATTCTCTGATTTTTTTTTCTGAACAACAACAACTGCACAATATAAAATAAAATTAAATTTTTATGTTTAATAAGCCCATGTGAGATTTTCAATAGAATTGGCAATATTAGCTACGCTATTGGTAGCGATTGATAAAATTAAACTGCTATTAGGCGTATATAAAATTACATTAAATTTGAGCATGGTTTGAGTGTAATGGTTATTTGTATTTAATTTTTAACCATAATTCTTAGAATATTTTTGCTTCACAAATGAAGATAAGAATAAACAAAAGCGGAAATATAAATTCACGACTTTTTTTGAACTCCTTATTTAATAGTTAAAGCAAAATATTGCTCTTGTTAGTAGGTATTTATTAGTTGTCAACTGCCGAAGTTTGGAAAAGCTGCCTCATTTTGTTTATTTCAAACAGCCATTGACAGCCGCTTTGTTTCACCAGAAAAAATAGGGATCATTGAAGATCAAAAAAGGGAAACTATCAATCAAACTAAATGCTTGAGAAGTAAGGTGAGAACTTTTCACCGTCAACTTCAATGGTTTAAGATTTAATTAATCGTTATCACGAATACTGCACAGTTGGGGTCTTCATTTGAGACTCTCCACACAATGATGTTAGTGGCGACTTATCGTCATTTAGATGATTTCATCTACCACAAGGTACATGTCATCGATCAAAAAATGCAAGTAATTGACCAAAAGATTCAAATTATTAACCGAAAATTGTCATTAATTGACCAAAACGCAGAAGTCGACTACAAAAATTCAAGTCATCGACTAAAAATTGCAAGTCAACATCCAAAAAAATGCAAGACAGCAACAAAAAACACAGAACAGCGTCCAAAAAAATTGTATGTCATCGACCAAACGATGACAGTCATGAACCTAAAATTGGGAGCCATTGTCCAAAAAAATGCCTACTTATCTACCAATGAAATGTAACTTGCGAAAATAAGACATTTTACTGTATATATAAACGGAGTGCGCACAAAAAAAACTGGACTTACACTTTTCGTTATAGAAATAAAACTAAGTGGCGATTTTTTTCGTTTTATTTTTCAATTAAAGGAAATAATATTTGAATTCTTTCGGGTATAAAATTTTTTTTTGTTAAAGGTCTCAAAGCATCCTACTTTTTGAACTACTTTTCTTTCGGACATATTAGGGTGTTTTAGAAAAATACGTATTATTTTTCTTGCTTTGTTTTGGTCGGCAAATCCTTTTTTTCTTCCACTTCCACGCTTTCTCTCAATACTCAAAGACTCCTTCTATTGTTTTATTCTTACCTTAGAAACTATTTTTTGGTTAACACTTGCGAGCCTAGCAATCGTATTTTGTAAGCGGCATGGTTTTTCATTGAAAATTTCAATTATTTTCTTACGACATTCTTGTTGGGTGCTCATTTTAAAAAACTATTTTTGGTATTGCAATGACATTTAGCACGTGGATTTTGAAATAGATGACTAACGAAAACAATGTAACGGTACTCATTTTTTCAATTATGATAAAAGTTATAAACTTTAAAGGAGGACCATTTTTTTTTTGTGCCCACTCCTTACATAAATGCTTATTATCTCAATGAGAATTATTACAATTTTTAAGTCCATTTTCTCACAATTTATTGCTGAATTTGCATAGAACATCGCCTGTATCTCCTGTTCCAAGTAAACTTCGATCGTAAGATGGAAATCGGTTCAGGGGTTAAGGAAATATGGCCATTTCAATTTTTTAATTTTATTGTTTATGTGCCGCAGTAGACCAACAATGGTAGGTTAGAAAGAGGAAAAATGGCCATATTTCCTTAACCCCTGAACCGATTTCCATCAAAGTTGTTCTAGGAGTTATAGCCCGCGATGAATACTACTAGATGCCGTTTATTTGATGGAAATCGGTTCAGGGGTTAAGGAAATATGGCCATTTTTCCTCTTTCTAACCTACCATTGTTGGTCTACTGCGGCACATAAACAATAAAATTAAAAAATTGAAATGGCCATATTTCCTTAACCCCTGAACCGATTTCCATCAAATAAACGGCATCTAGTAGTATTCATCGCGGGCTATAACTCCTAACCCAACCTTTTTACCTATCTTTATTTTTATTTTTTCCTCTTTCTAACCTACCATTGTTGGTCGACTGCGGCACATAAACAATAAAATTAAAAAATTGAAATGGCCATATTTCCTTAACCCCTGAACCGATTTCCATCAAATAAACGGCATCTAGTAGTATTCATCGGGGATAACTCCTAAACCTATCTATTCCGTTGGAACCAGTTGCAGCGTAACATAATTAAAAATTGAAATGGCCATATTTCCTTATACCTAATTTATCTAATAAACGGCACTAGTAGTATTCATCGCGGGTAAAATCTATCCAACCTTTTAATCTTTAATTTTTCTTTTTCCTATTTCACCTACCATTGTTGGTCACTGCGGCACCAATAAATAAAAAAATGAATGCCAATTCCTTACCCCTGAACCGATTTCCATCAAATGTTCGGAGTGTAGCCGCGATATACTCTATCGTTTTAAACTAAGTGGCGATTTTTTTCGTTTTATTTTTCAATTAAGGAAATAATATTTGAATTCTTTCGGGTATAAAATTTTTTTTGTTAAAGGTCTCAAAGCATCCTACTTTTTGAACTACTTTTCTTTCGGACATATTAGGGTGTTTTAGAAAAATACGTATTATTTTTCTTGCTTTGTTTTGGTCGGCAAATCCTTTTTTTCTTCCACTTCCACGCTTTCTCTCAATACTCAAAGACTCCTTCTATTGTTTTATTCTTACCTTAGAAACTATTTTTTGGTTAACACTTGCGAGCCTAGCAATCGTATTTTGTAAGCGGCATGGTTTTTCATTGAAAATTTCAATTATTTTCTTACGACATTCTTGTTGGGTGCTCATTTTAAAAAACTATTTTTGGTATTGCAATGACATTTAGCACGTGGATTTTGAAATAGATGACTAACGAAAACAATGTAACGGTACTCATTTTTTCAATTATGATAAAAGTTATAAACTTTAAAGGAGGACCATTTTTTTTTTGTGCCCACTCCTTACATAAATGCTTATTATCTCAATGAGAATTATTACAATTTTTAAGTCCATTTTCTCACAATTTATTGCTGAATTTGCATAGAACATCGCCTGTATCTCCTGTTCCAAGTAAACTTCGATCGTAAGATGGAAATCGGTTCAGGGGTTAAGGAAATATGGCCATTTCAATTTTTTAATTTTATTGTTTATGTGCCGCAGTAGACCAACAATGGTAGGTTAGAAAGAGGAAAAATGGCCATATTTCCTTAACCCCTGAACCGATTTCCATCAAGTTGTTCTAGGAGTTATAGCCCGCGATGAATACTACTAGATGCCGTTTATTTGATGGAAATCGGTTCAGGGGTTAAGGAAATATGGCCATTTTTCCTCTTTCTAACCTACCATTGTTGGTCTACTGCGGCACATAAACAATAAAATTAAAAAATTGAAATGGCCATATTTCCTTAACCCCTGAACCGATTTCCATCAAATAAACGGCATCTAGTAGTATTCATCGCGGGCTATAACTCCTACCCCAACCTTTTTACCTATCTTTATTTTTTTTTTTTTCCTCTTTCTAACCTACCATTGTTGGTCTACTGCGGCACATAAACAATAAAATTAAAAAATTGAAATGGCCATATTTCCTTAACCCCTGAACCGATTTCCATCAATAAACGGCATCTAGTAGTATTCATCGCGGCTATAACTCCTACCCCAACCTTTTTACCTATCTTTAATTTTTTTTTTCCTCTTTCTAACCTACCATTGTTGGTCTACTGCGGCACATAAACAATAAAATTAAAAAATTGAAATGGCCATATTTCCTTAACCCCTGAACCGATTTCCATCAAATAAACGGCATCTAGTAGTATTCATCGCGGGCTATAACTCCTACCCCAACCTTTTTACCTATCTTTAATTTTTTTTTTTCC
>CM025789.1:52442130-52477601 GCA_014635995.1 Sarcophaga peregrina
TTTTGCCAAGTTCAAGTTTTTTTGAGATATGACTATGTTGCAATAAAGGAGCGATATAAATAAGTGTGAAGCAAAGATAGAGTACAAAAAAACAACTGCACTCGTAAACTATTGTACAACAGTATAAAAGAGCAGTGATGCCAACTTAGCCCTTTTCGGGCTAGATTTAGCCCTTTTTGAAGTACCTTTAACGCGAAAAAAAATTTTTAGCCCTAAACTAAAAAACGCGCAATTTCAGCGCTTTTCAGTATTTTTGTTTAGCCCTTTTAGCCCGTTTTTCCTTTAACTCTGTAGGGCAATATTATCTTATGTTTCTCTGGCAATGTCGAATTGTAAGTCAATGTGGCAGATTTTTTTTCTTCTATTTCTTGATCTCTTCTCTGACATTTACATAGAATTACCAAAAGTACCAGGAAACATAAACTTTGCTGAAAGTTTAAAATTGTGTTTACATAATAATTAGGTGGAAAAGAAATGTCAGGCTGCGCTATCTTTATATACTGCAATTCATTTATCATTTGCTTCCATAGAACACTTGACAGAGACAAGTGATTTATGAATGAAGAAGAGGATGACCAAGAAGTACAAATCGTATGTAACAATGACCAACTTTGAAAGATTGTAATGTAAATTCTATTTGAAACTAATCTAGTATCTTAATTCTATTGAATATAAAATGATCTCTAAAGCAATAATATCTATTAATAAATTGTTTTGTTTAAAAATTGTGGTTTCTTTATCTGAAAAGACTTTTTAATTTTAGCCTCGTTTTTGCGCTTTTTTGAAAAAAATTTAATTGTTTTGTACTAAAAACGTAATTTTTTTCAATTTAGCCCTTTTTAGCCCGTTTTTCATTTTTATTCACGCGTTTGGTGTACTAAGAGTTGGCATCACTGTAAAAGAGAGTTGTGTGAAGAGTGCAACAAAAATATTGTACTCTTCATAGAGTCACAACATGCATTTCTTTTTTTGCTCTCGGCAACCGAACATCTTCGTCGACGCCAGCATTGCCAGTAACTTTTTTAAACTTTTTATTTCTGGGGAAAAACCTTTTTTTACATTACTACTTTTTTACACTACTGATATTCATATGGCAATACTGAAAATGTAGCTTCAGTAGTAAAATATGCTCTTACAACACAAATCATAGTTCCGTTACTTCACAGGCAAACGAGTGCTGTTGTATACATTGAATAAATGAGAAATACACATTTCAGTGCACTCGTAAAATCAAGAGCAATGGAAAAGAGTACACTACAGTATTGCATTCGGTGAAGGGTAAGCTAGCAGAATGTCTTGTGCACACCTCTAGTTTAAAGTCGATCCAATTCTGGAATTTGGAGGCGGAAAAGTTGCTAATATGAATGTAATTGAATGTAACATTGCGATTTTTTTCGTTACTGAAAAAATCCGGTCCAATAAATGTAGATTTTATCCACATAAAAGTAAACACTTTTAAGTTTAATTTTTTTAAAATTATTTTATTTAATAATTAAAAATGTAAATTAAATTTTACATTTAAGTACGTTTTTTAATAAAAAGATTACACAATTTTCATATTCATGAATATTTAAAATATTTTCTATGTTTTTTAAAAAAAAGTTTACAATTCACATTTAAAGATGTTACACTTCATTTTAATTTCTTTTTAAATGTTCTTTCTTTCTTTAATTCAGTTTGAAGACTAACTACTTCGTCCTCACAAAATATTTGTTCAACCTAATTCGTTAGTCGTTATTATTTCGTCAATCGTCATTATTGTCTAAGCCTACTATGTTTAGTCGTTAGTCATTGGTATTTCATTATTCGTTGTTATTGGCTAAGCCTACTACATTCAGTTTGTTAGTTGTTATTATTTCGTCAATCGTTATTATTATCTAAGCCTACTATGTTTAGTCGTTAGTCATTGGTATTTCATTATTCGTTGTTATTGGCTAAGCCTACTACGTTCAGTTTGTTAGTTGTTATTATTTCGTTAATTGGTATTATGTCTAAGCCTACTATGTTTAGTCATCAGTCATTGTTAATCGTTATTATTGGACAAGCCTACTGTGTTCAGTAGGGTTGGCCACTTCTCGTCCGTCTAATCTCCGGTCCTACATTCGGCCATCCTGCACGGTCATTCGACTCGGATGACGGATTCCACTTCTTCATATATTCAGCTACTGTACTGGTTCTCTTTGGACCTTCACCTTCACCAACTTTTTCTACTTCATACCTATCATGTCCCATAATTCGAATCACCTTATACGGCCCTAAATACTTCGGTCGCAACTTCAAACCTGGTCCAAATTGAGTTCGTTTAATAGCCACTAATTCATTTTCCTTATACAATGATGCTCGAATTCTCTTCCTATTAGACGTTTTCCTATTTTCTGCCTGAATTTTCGCTATATTTGACCTGGCTAAATTACGAATTTCATCTCTTTGCTCATCTAGTTCTTCTACAGCAAATTCCTCAATCATGTTTCGTATCTCTTTTCCTTCGTCTGTCCTCATTTCACATCCTGTAAGAATCTTAAATGGTGAATACTTTGTACTACGTGGAGGAGTATTATTTATACATTGTTGAACCTTATCTACATGCTTGTACCAATTTTGAGGATCTTCTGCGCACAGTTTCGATAGTAACGTTATTACTATTTTATTAATACGTTCTACCTGACCGTTTCCCCTAGGAACCCCCGTTGTAATAAGAAGGTGTTGAATATTACGCTCTGTACAAAACTTATTGAACAAATTTGATGTGAAAGCTGTTCCCCTGTCTGATATAATTCTCTCCGGATTTCCAAAAATCGCCGATTGACGTTGGAGTCTATCTATGACTTCTTCTGCTCCAGTGCTTCTGGTTGGATATAACCAAACAAATTTCGAAAACGCATCAACTACCACCAGAATGTGGTTATATCGTTTCTTCGTTTGCTCCATAGGCCCAACGTGATCGATATGGTATGTTCTTAATGGTCGATCTGACTTATCGATAGTGGTAAGAAGTCCTTCCTGTTTACCTGTCTTAGCTTCTGTTATTATACACTCTAAGCAACAACGAACGATTTTATCAACTTTTGAAGCGATATTGGGTATATAAACTTCTCTTTCTAAAAGATCTCGCGTCTTCCTAGTACCAAAATGACCTTTTCTATGAGCAATTTGAATTATTTCCTCCTCCATACTTTCTGGAATCACTATAAGTTCCCGACCTGGATCCTTGTAAACTAGATCATGTTTTAAATAAAAATCCTCATAATTCCCATTTTCAAGAATGTTTCTAACAGCTTTAACCCACTTGTCTTGCATCTGTGCTTGTTTGAGTCGATGCTTTATCGAGTCATCCGACATCAAACAAGAAAACCTACTCAAAGCATCAACGTGCCGCATTTTGCTCCCAGATCTATGTTCTATTATAAAATCAAATTCCTGTAAAAACATGGCCCACCTAGACACTCTTAATGGAACGTCCTTCTTCTTTATAGTCATCGCAAAAGCATTACAATCTGTCACTATTTTAATTTTATGACCCATTAAAAATACTCTCCACTTCTTTAATGCTTCGATTATTGCCAAAACTTCGAGTTCGTAGGAGTGGTATTTTTGTTGCGCATCAGTAGTCTTACGACTCATATATTCCACCGGATGAAATTGTTGGTCATCTGCATTCTTCTGAAGCAGAACACCTCCATAACCATACATACTTGCATCGGTGTGTACTTCTGTAACAGCATTTGGATTATACAATTTTAAAACAGGTGCATTCATCAAACTTTCCTTAAGTTGTCTGAATGATACCATTTGAGCTTCTCCCATTACAAAATCATTATTCTTCCTAAGTAAATCAGATAAAGGTCTAGCAATTGTAGCATATCCACAGATAAATCTTCTAAAATACGACGTTAGGCCCAAGAAACGTTGTAGCGCTTTCTTGTCCTTAGGAGTTGGAAAATTTTCAACTGCCGATGTCTTCTCTATTGATGGTCTTATCGTTGAATTTTCAACTATATACCCAAGAAAATTAACCTTATTCATTAAAAATTGACACTTCTCCCACTTAATTCGTAAGTTATGCTTCCTAGCTACCTGTAATACTTTTCTCAATTTTACGATACCCTCCGATACATCAACGATGGTATTATGATATCATCAACATACACGATTATAGTACCATCCTGAATCAATTCCCTATATATCGAAAAAATAAACCGAGAAAATACTGCTGGAGAATTAGAAATTCCAAAAGGTACGTAGTTGAACTCATACTGGCCGTTGTGTGTTACAAAGGCTGTAAACTTTTTCGACTGTTCCTCAACAGGTACGTGAAAGAAACCATTCTTTAAATCAAGTGTAGAATAAATCTTAGCGGATTCTAATTTATGTAACACGTCATCAATCAAAACCATTGGGAAGTTATCCCTCATAATTTTCTCATTTAATTTTCGAAAATCGCAACAAAGTCTCTTTGTGCCGTCCTTCTTAGACACTAGAACAATTGGTGATGCATATTCAGAAGTACTCGGACGAATAATGCCCTCATTTAACCAATCTTTAATTTGTTGTTCAACAACAGCTTGATCCCCATAGGATAAACGACGTGGTCGTTGAAATATTGGGATATCATCCGACAATATTATCTTCATATTAATAGGAGATGGTTCAAGATTCTCCGGATTATAGTCCCTTACTAACCTGCTAACTTCTCCTGCTGTCTCCTTTGGTAAATGTGACAAGTTCAATACAACATCATCGTCGTCGATAACAACCGTTGAACAAAATACCCTAAAATCGTCTATTTCATCACTTTGTTCTCCTACAGATTCATTCTTACGTTTGAAAGTTGCGCCCTTAGATGTCAATATCATATCTGTCTGATCCAATATATCATTACCTATTGCAGCTTCATATGGAAATTGTTCAGCTATGTAAAATTTAACCTTAAAGTCAAAACTATCTATATTAACAATTCTATCAAAGTGTCCTAAAGTTACCAATTCACCAACATTGGCTGTTACAAAACTTTCCCTTTTATTATGAACTTCAATGCCCTGTAACTTTTCAAAAATGTCCAACCTAATTAAGGAAATATCACTACCAGAATCAATAATCGCAGAAACTCTAAGATCGTCTAATTTAATTTCTTTAAAAACACGATTTGGCTTCAAAATACACGCCGAAACAGGTTTGTCGTTTCTTACCGCTTTAATATAATTTCCTACCGTACACGCTCTGTTCTCGTTTTCCTTTTTGATCTGGTTCAAACTCTTTATCTTACATTCAAATGATTTATGACCTGTTTTTCCACAATTAAAACACTTAAAATTGCCTGATTTACAATATTTTGCCAAATGACCATCACCCCCGCAGTTATAGCATTTGGCTTTGAAATAATTATTCGACTTTGTTTTATCTGACTGTCCCAAATCCGAAGATACTTTGAAGGTTGGTGCCTGTGAAGTAGTTCTTCGAATTTTCTCATAAATTTTAATTTTCTCCTTTAAATCTTCTACGCTCGTTGCTTGGTATAAGATACTCTTACCGAATTTCGAATCGGGAATCCCATCCGCAAAGTATTGTATTAAACTACCCTCATCAAGCTTAACGGGTTTTCCTATCTCCATTAGAGTGTAAAGGTACTCCCGTAAACTTTCATTATTTCTCTTCTTACGATTTCTTAATATTTGATGTATTTCAATTGCTGCTAGCTTGGTTCCAAATTCCTTGACAAGTGCTTCCCTAAGAGAGTTCCAATTCTTTATTCCATTCTGACTACGGATAAACATACGTGCTGCCCCCTTCAATAACTGTTTCGCATAAATAAACTTATGTAAATTATTCCAACCTACTGCCTCAGCATTATCCTCAAAATCCGAAATCCACTCTTCTATCACAATACTGTCTGTACCACAAAAACTAGTCAAAGAGTCCTCAATATCCCGTAGCGTGAATATATTTCTTTCTCTAACTAAAACCGGTTCATGACGTGGGCTAACATCAACGTATTCCGAGTCAGAATTTGGTGCACTCAGGCCGAAATATTCTATAAGCCGATCACGAAGCTCGGCCTTTCGTCCGTTTGTAGGTAATCCTATCTCTATTAACTTGTCCTTTAAACCTTCCACTGTCAAAGAAAAAATTCCGTTTACGTCCATGTTTACAAATTATTTATTTGTCCGACTATAAAAAATTCAGTAACAAAGTGTGTTTACGTATATGTATGAATAATAATAATTATAATAATAATAATAATTAATACAAATTGAATGAAAATTGAATTTAATAAACTAAACCAGATCAAAATTAAGATTACAGTGTGATTTTAATAATCTCTGCAGTTTTAAAATTTAAAGTTTAAATTGAATTGCAACTCATTAATTAGGTTAATAATAATATTAATAAAAAAAATAAAAAATAATTTTAATTTAAATAATTATAAAGCAAAAAGAAAACAAATACTTCCAGTACACAATCGTCACAGCAACTCAGCTTTTTTATTTCTTTTCTCTTCTCTTCTTTCTATTTCAGCACTTACTGCTTTATTTAGGGGTTGTTTTTTGGATTTTGCTAATTTCTCTCACTCTCTCGCACATTAATGTTGTTGTTGTTGTTGCTGTTGTTGTTGATGTTGTTATTGATGTTGTTGTTGATGTTGTTGTTGATTTTGTTGTTGATATTTTTGTTGATATTGCTGTTGATGTTGTTCTTGATAATGTTCTTTTTATTTTACACCGCTGATTTATATTTTAATTTTTCTAAAACTTCTTTTTTATTTTTAAAGCGTTTTTATATATATTTGGTTTTTCTTTTGAATTTCTGTTTTGATTTTATATTTTAAAAATTTCTTAGAAGTTTTCTTTTCCTTTTTTCAGTTAATTTTCTTTAATCTATATTAATTTGAGTTTTTTTTTGTTGTTTATGTAATTTGTCTGACACTTATTTGTAATTTACGTTCCGTTCATATATTATTTGCTTCTTTATAGAAGATTTATTTATTTTCTCAGTCTTTCACACGCGCACAATTTCTTTTTACATATTAGTTTTCTTTGAAAAATGAATGACACGACAAACAAAGCTTTCAACGTCACTGCAAATGTTCAACTTCTTTTCACTTTTTGTTTCTTGTTATGTTTTTTTTTAAATCAGGCAAATGTTCAACTTTTTTTTCACTTTTTGTTTCTTGTTTTATTTTTTTTTAATCAGGACACAGACTTAAATTTGGTTGAGCCCCCAAAAATGTAGATTTTATCCACATAAAAGTAAACACTTTTAAGTTTAATTTTTTTAAAATTATTTTATTTAATAATTAAAAATGTAAATTAAATTTTACATTTAAGTACGTTTTTTAATAAAAAGATTACACAATTTTCATATTCATTAATATTTAAAATATTTTCTATGTTTTTTAAAAAAAAGTTTACAATTCACATTTAAAGATGTTACACTTCATTTTAATTTCTTTTTAAATGTTCTTTCTTTCTTTAATTCAGTTTGAAGACTAACTACTTCGTCCTCACACAATATTTGTTCAACCTAATTCGTTAGTCGTTATTATTTCGTCAATCGTCATTATTGTCTAAGCCTACTATGTTTAGTCGTTAGTCATTGGTATTTCATTATTCGTTGTTATTGGCTAAGCCTACTACATTCAGTTTGTTAGTTGTTATTATTTCGTCAATCGTTATTATTATCTAAGCCTACTATGTTTAGTCGTTAGTCATTGGTATTTCATTATTCGTTGTTATTGGCTAAGCCTACTACGTTCAGTTTGTTAGTTGTTATTATTTCGTTAATTGGTATTATGTCTAAGCCTACTATGTTTAGTCATCCGTCATTGTTAATCGTTATTATTGGACAAGCCTACTGTGTTCAGTAGGGTTGGCCACTTCTCGTCCGTCTAATCTCCGGTCCTACATAAATGATGCCGACTCATATACAGCAGCAAACAGTGCTTTTTAAGGGTATGCCAAAACTGGCAAACAGTTGAATATAGATAAATAGATGGATACAAATAGATTCCTTAAACAACACGAATTTTGATTAAATATAATAGTTTGCAAGCATTGTTCGTTTATTAGTCTATTACCGGTGAAATAGAAAACTTTACTGAGCATTTTTAAAATTGTCACATGTGACGAATATTTTTTTTATACTGAAAATATATTTCTAAACTAATGTAAATTCTTCAAACTTTTATAAGTGACTGTCCAATGAATAATAAAACAGCAACCAATCCACATCAAAATTACTGAAAATAGGAATAGGATGATATTTTAAGGCAGTTTGTTTTGATTGAAAGGATGTCTACATAAATATGAAATAGAAATTAAAACAACAAACTTAAGCTTAAGAGAATTGTCAAGTCGCACATTAAATAAAAATCTTTGAAGGACCATGGAGCACAGGCAGAGACGGAAATAAATGTTGGTCCAGATAATGACTGTTGTAAATTGCCCATCGCCTTATAATATAAATTTCCTGGACGTCATCAGAATGAAACAGAGCGTATATATAACCCATTGTTAGACTAGAATAAACGTCTGCGTCAATGGTTCCTAAACAAAACTGAAGTCAAAAAATTACTAGGCAGCTTGTCCTTAATATTTTCCCACTTTTTTCATTGGACTTAATAGAAACCATAATATTAAAGAATATTTCTTCTGATTTCTTACATATTAAAACTCTACTCTACTTATCTTGTTAACAAATGCAATTCAAAGTGTTGTTAACCAAAAAAAAAAATATTTCTTAAAAGCTATAGAATTTCAAAATGATTGAATTCTTTTTTATATTTAATAAAAAAAATTAAAAAATAATAATTTTAGTAGAGTACCAGAGTACAATTTACAGCGATAAGGCTTGTTTGTGGTGCCTCAAAATTTCAAGTGTACGAAAATTTTAATTTAAAAATTTTTATTTTTTCAATTGTTAAGTTAAATCAACGACTTCATTTCACTTCTCCCGTTTTCAACCATAATTTTCTTTAATTTTTTTTTTTACTTTTCAATGAATTTTATTTGATAAGATTATTAAAGAAAAAAAAATTTATTTTCTTTTGCGTACAATGAATATCTGCACTCTTTTCAAATAATAAAATATTATGACACCTTTCTCCTACCCCTCCGTACGACACCTAATGGTCCTATTTTACAAGTGTTGTTATTGTGGCGCTTGTTGATTTAAACTAGAGATGCCAAATTTCGTTTTGAAAAGTAATTAACATGATTCCCATTGTTTTTATAATATTTTCTTGAATTTCTTAAAGTTGAAAAGGAGTCACAAACATTGATGCAGAGCAGAACTTATTCAAACAAGCGATATACATATTAAGCAAGCTGTCCCATAAAGTATCTAAAAACTAGAAAAAATTATGAACAATTTTCGTAAGTTAGGTTAGGATGAAGTGGTAGCTTTGATGCCGTTGTGACGCCACGGGTAAACGCAGTCCGCGTACTAACCAAATTTCACCGAATTCAACAACAACAATTTTCTTCTGTGGAAAGAAAATCCTGTCGACTAGGATAATGGCAGAAAAAACCAGTGACCGATCAATGTGTATAAATCTAAGGTTAAGTAAAAGTTTTAAGAGGAATTTTGTAGCTAATGACAGTAAGATAACTTCTATAAAGCATAGGAAACATTTTTTTTATCATTTTGGAGCTAAGCAAAATTAAAATATAGCGACATAATTTGGCGACTAATATTACCCTCCTCAGTTCTTCTTCAAAAAACACTCTATTTTTTATTTTCTTTATAAATTTATTTTGATTTAATCGTATTATTTTTTTTATCTATCTTTCAAGATTTTATAGTATACTCTCTGATATAATAAAACGTTGTGTTAATTTTTTAAACAAAAACAATTTTTTTCTATAAAAACAATGAATAAATAAATAAAGCAACAGCAACAAGAGCAAATTTTTGTTTGTGTTGTATTGCATTCTCACGTGATCTGAATAGATCGTGTTGGCTACACTTAACAAATTAAATAAATTGTGGAATTTTAAATGAGGGAGCGGGAGAATAAGTGACACTGATTGAAATAAACAAACGATGAATCATCACCATCCATCGACAATATCAAGAATACATTTTGTAATCGCTTTTCAAAAGAAATCCCCCTCTTCTACACGACTTACCGACGAAGCATTAATTTAAAGTGTTGAAAAACGAAGTTGGAAAAAATATTTTAAAAATTTCAATTAAAATACACTCACATTTGAACAATTTGGAGATAATATTTTACGAATACTTATATAGATGCATATGTATGTGTATGTTTGTACATATACGGGATATGAGGAAAACTAAAAAACAACCACTCATCAATAGGGAGTAAATAAAGAATTGTCTAAATAAACTAAAGAAGAAAAAAAAACCACAACAACAATATCTTCATGAATAGATAAATAAGAAGACAAACAATCAATTGCAATAAGAAAATCTGTAACGGCGCTTACATATGTATGTCTGTATGTATAACGTCATGCGTGTGTGTGTGTGTGTGAGTCTTTAAAAGCGGAAAAAGTGGGTGTCTAAAATGAATGCAGCTGCTATTTTTTTTGTTTATTATTTTTTTTCTTTTTCTGCTGCAACAGGGCATAGACGAAAGGAGTAACGCAGTAGCATACACACACACACACTCACATCCACACTCAAACAAATGCTCAAATTCTAATGTTGAATTTTTCTTAAAGGAATAAATTCACTCACAAGAAAATGTCCAAATAATTGTTAGTAAAATCAAATACGCCTTTGGTATACAATACATCTATGGGATAGTATCTCGACAATGGCAACACTAATGTTGAAATGTTGAGCATTCTTTAACGGCGCTCCACAGAAAGTAACTCAACGTTTTGAAGTCTTAGCAGCTAATTAAACAGTCATCAGTGTTTTAACGCAATAAATCGATTGTGGCATGTGATGTGCAGTCAGAAAATGTCATGAGCCATGAGAATGACAATAAGCTTCAGAACCGGATCCCCATGCAATTTCTCGTTGGTTGAATAAATCCCAAGGTTGCTTAAGCATAAATCGATTCATTACATTCAGTGGAGATAATATACTGAACTTTGGGACAGAAAAGAATGACATAAGTATTAGTCAGATTCGAAATAACCGATGGTTCAAATTTAAACCGATGGATGGGCCATCTGATACTTGCGAAAACAAGCTTCGATAGATTTTTGCAATTGCAATCGCTATAACATAAAATTACTCTTTCTGGAATCTCTTTACACAATAAAATCAAATAGGTCTTTTTGTGTAGCACATAGCTTAGTCTTGTTGACACTAGTCATAATCTCCAACTGCATTCCAAAAAAGTCTACAACGCATATAACAGTAAATAAAAATGAATAAATAAAATATTTATGGAAAGCATTTCTTAACATTTCTGTATTATATATATACAGACACATATCAAATAAGAACAATAACAATAAGTTTAATACAATGAATGAATCCATATCGACTCAAACACAATAAAAATTCATTTCAAACCATTTATACCTAAGAAAACCTACAGAGTATCAAAGAAATGAAATTGAAAAAAAACATACAAATAACGGCAAATTACGACTATAACAGTACCCTTTCTATAGTATATCGCAGCGTAGCTATTTTCATCGAAAGTGCAATGGTATTGGTTTTAGTGGAGAGTGCATAGGTCCCTATTTTTTTCAATGATGTTCTAGATTTCAATAATTAGGACACTTCCTGAATTAGTTAGATGGAAGAGGTTATTTTGAAATTCGTAAACAGTGATGAAAGTTTGAGCTCTTTCTTTGGTATTCAAACTTAAATTATAACTTTGGATATAGATAAATATCAGGTATCAGCAATGAATCGTTTTTTGAGCTAATCATAAGTACTCATGCAATTTTGAGTATGAGTGAATCAACAGAATTGAAATTCAACTACTCTGATTCATAGGTTACAATGAGTATGAGTACAACGTTGACATCAAACTCACAACATTTGAAATATGTTCGATTCATACGCCTACTCATTGGGATTCATAAATTTAGAAAAATACTTATAATACTTATAAGTGATTCGAGTGATTCGGATCATTTATCAAAATTTACAGCCTTTGTTATTGTTGCACATGAAAACAAAGAAGAAAGGAAAGACAAAGACAATAAGCAAAGTAGACACACAATCTTCTTGTAAGTATTGCAGTGCTCGTACGCGTATCATACTTACTTTGTGCTTCGTGTAAATGTTAAGTAGAGATGAGTCGAAGTCAATGAGTATTGAGTACGACAAGTACTTCCAACTTTGAATATGAGTAGTAATATGAAATTAATTATGAATGCGATTAAGTATCAGAAATTATATGTATGACTCCAATCCACTCATCGTTTTGAATACTCGTTGCTGATACATATTAAGGTAATTTAATGCGACTTTAGTTTCAGGTCAATAATCTCCTTTTCAAAACACTTTAATAAGTACTCTTTTATTTAAAAATTATGCGAAATTGTACTCTAATTACAATTTAAACTAATTTTCATAATAAGATTAGTTGAGACAGAACAATCCTAATTAATAGGAAAAGATTATCTCTAGGGCTGTCTGTTTATGTACCCATATTGGTGTAGGGTTTAAAAAAGTCAACACTGCCAACAAAATTAAAGCAAATGAACTGAAATAGAATAGAATAAAGACAAAAAAAAAAACATGAAGAAAACTAAGTGAATACGTAAATGCAACAAGTATTGGAATGTAGACGACCTAGCCACCAAAACAAGAAAAAAAAACCCCAACAACAACAACAACACCATACTATCATGATCGTTAGCAAATATAATAATAATGCAAGAGTAAATAACGGTGTATGTATGTGTGTGCTAGAGAGACTTGTACATAAAAGATACGGCACAGCTGGCTCATATGTTTCGACTTTTGCCTTGCAAGTAATTTTTGTTTCTTCGTTTGTTTTTTGTTTTTTCTTCACCCTCTTGCATTATTTTGTTTATTTGTTGGTATTGCTATTTCTTCATACATACTTCTTGTGTTTGTATGCCTGATTTGTCAATTAGTTTTAATATTTTTTGTTTATCTTTTTGGATTATGTTATTTCCTCCGTTTCCTCTGACGTATTTATGTATGTACGTATGAGCAAACACATTTAAATTTTTGTTTTTGTCTTTTCTTACTTAAGTCTACAAATTGTCATTCATTCATTACTTTTTTTTTGGATTGTTTTAAGTAGTTTTTCCAAACAACAACAACAACCATTACAACTTAAATGACAAACATGATGTATCGATCAAGCTGCTGTAATAATAACAATAACAGCACCAGCAACAGCAACAACAACAACAACTACAAAACATGTAATTCATATTTTTAAACTCACTACTCAGGCAACTGAAGAAAAACAAATTCACTGTTTGTTGGTACTCTTAGCGCAGCTCTTTCAATCTACAAGTAACATTGGGCGTATGTCATTCAATTACTCTACATTAAATGAAAAATAGAGACGAAAAAAAAGCGTGTAGGAAAGAAAAGTAAACAAGAAATCTTGAAATTTTAAGTTTGTTTGAAGATTTTATAAACTGGTTAGAAAAATAAACTAAATCCTCTTAATTATTTCGAAAATTAAATTTAATTCACTGATGTATTTCAGAATTTGTTGTATTTAACGCTTCTTTTAAATTAATTTTAATTATGTACAGGTAGTCCCCAACTTACGACCATTCGACTTACGACCATTCGACTTACGATTATTCGCTCTTACGACCATTTTTTTCCATTTTTTTTTCATGGAAAACACTTAAAAAAGACTAATATATATATGTATATACACTGGCGAGCAAAAATGGATACATAATATTAAAAAAAAATATAAACTTTATATTTATACTTTATTTATTAAAATAAAAACAATCCATATATTAAACATTTCAGCTGCCGTGGTCTAGTAGGTAGTGTGTTGGCTTATTAGACGTAAAAGCCAGGGTTCAAGTCCCAGGCCAGACATCAAAACAAAATACAAAAAATATTTTTTCGGCGATTTCCTCTCAGCAGATTTCTGGCAAAAACTCAGAGTAAATAAAATAGCCATGAAAAGTTTCTCATAAAATCTGTCGTTCGGAGTCGACTTTAAACTGTAGGTCCCGCTACTCATGTATAAAATTAACACACACAACATAAGTGGTGTGAGAAACTAGGTCAATAATCCTGACTGATGGGTTCTAATGATCAATTATGTATGTATGTATGTTAAACATTTATGTAGACTTTCCTCTAATTAAAACAACAGTAATATTATTTCCTTTTAAATATGAAATACAGTTTAAATATTATTTAGTAGCATTTATCCAATTATGCTCGTTTCGTTTCAAATGAAAAATTCAAATAATTCCATAATCCTTTATTCTTTATTACGGATTTAATGCGTTTTAGTAAACTTTCTACCAGTTTTTTGATGGTTTCTCTGTTTATACTTTGCCACTCTGCCTCAATTCGTTAAGATTATTTGGAGGGTTTTCATACTGTACCAATTTCCATTTTACAATTGCCCACAAATTCTCGATCGGATTTAAATTTTGCTTCTCCAACCATTTTGTAACTATTTTGCTTTATGTTTGGGGTCCCCGTCGTACTGGAAAATAATATCATGCAACCATTTTTGCTCGCCAGTGTATATGTATTTTTGTGTTATTATTATTATTTTAAATAAATTTTGAATTATAACCTCAAAGTTAGTAGTAGTACAGTATATGCATAACTTTTTTCTTAAATTTTTTATATTAACTTCGACTTACGACCGATGACCAGGAAACTACATATCTCGGTCGTAAGTCGGGAAATACCTGTAATTTTTTAAAGGCTCTGAGATATTTTCAATATTTTTTCCAGCGTTTATATAACAATAGAAAGTTTTAACATTGAAATTGTACAATAAAAACTGGTGATTTTTTCAAGTGTTTGGGATTTGAAAATTAAAACAAAAAACATTTGCAAAAATAGATTAAATATAACTTATTCTTTTATATAAAGGATTACTCGATAAGCAACCCACTCATAAGTTCCAATTTTGATATATTTTTTTCCAAGCTATTTCGTCAGAATTTTATCAATGGGAGCTGCAATATTGCCATTCAGGACTAAAAGAAGTCGCCGCAAGTAATATCTTTCCATATTTTTAAAACACCATAGATTAAAATAATATTGCAATGAAAAGTACTTCAAATCTGTCATGGGTTTCCATACTTTTGAATAAAATCGAATAATACAAGTTGGGTGAGAAGCCTTTGAGAACTACAACTATGCCTGGATTAGAGTCCACTTATTCTCATAAAATATTCTAGGTTGGATAAATAGCATAGGCTTGGTAGCCATGAACTGCTCCAAAACATGAAGTCAGTTACTCATCAAATTCTTACGTGTTTGGGTATAAAAGTCTCTAATCGGTGCACGGTACCTTGCTCCTTTAAATGTAAAGGAGGGTCGACATAGTTCGAGTTAATAATGCTAAACAGTGACCAAAAACGAAAGTCATACGAAAATCTAGAAAATTTTTCTGTTGGGGAAACTGTTGGAGATTTCACTTCCAACACTTTCCAACATACAAAAAATATTTTCACCAACTTAGTAAGAAAAATTTGATTAATGGAAGTCGTTTTCATTCTCAGGACATTTTTCTTGCCACGTAGCATTTATTGTAATTTTCGTACGATGTACGCTTAAGAAAGCCTGTTTTGAGGTGTCAAGATCTTAGTCGAGGATCTTCAGCTTTTCCATTCTAAAGAGGTATTCCTGGAAATAACTACAATTTAAATTTTCCTTTTTTACTCTCCTTTTATTCCTCCTTACTGCGTACAGTACTGCGTAAATTTAATGTTTCATCTTAGAATTTTAATTTCGAATACATACTTCTTTTTGACACTCTTTTTCCCTACCTAAAGACAAAGTCTGGTCACAATTTTTCAAGCGTTGTAACCTTACATGTCAATTAGTGTAGTTTTCTTTAAGTGAAAGAAAGAAAATAATAATCTTCGACTATTACTCTAGAGGTAATTAAATTTTATTGTTTTAAATGTGAAAATAGTACTTAAGTATGTATAACCTCTATGTAAAATATATCATATTTTTTAAACAATTCCAAAAAATATTTTTATTGTCTCAAGTTGAATAATTTTTAGCGATAACAACTGAACTTAATTGCAAGTTAATGTATTAAAAACCCTGACTTAGAATTCTTCTTCAGTTTTATTTTATATTCGTATACTAATTGCTGCAAAAGAACTTTTACCATAATAATTATATAATATATTATACAATATAAATAATTTGTAGGGTTTAATGCCTTCACACATCACAGACCAAATGACCTATAAGACTAGCCACATGTAATAAATTACCATATTTCTAAAGAATATTCTGTGTTCCCTTATATGCACTTATTATATCGTATTGATACCATTGTCTCTCTCGTGTGTAGCAAATAAAATAATTTATTTTTTATATTTTTACAATTAAATTGTTTATAAATAGACATGCTTCTTTGAAATGCCTTTTTCTGTGGAACTGGACATTTTTAGAAATAGTCGCAGACAGACAAGTAATTGAGTAAGGTTTTGTAATTGTGAGATTCAGTTTTATAAAGTTGAGCAATTTTAATAAGAATTTTATTGAGTTTGATTTGTTTATTTGTATTTCTTTTTTATAATTAGTAAAGAAATGATAATTAATAGTTTTCAATTACATAGAGAAAGAATGATAACAGAGGTGATTGAACAGTATTACTTAATAAAACACAATCTAAAGAGAACATTGAAACTGGATACCTTTTGGAAATTTATGAAAGGTTACTGAATTATCATTGTAATAACATTATCGTAATAATATTACTATTTCCTCTTTTGCGGATGGCAGCAACATTTGTCATTCATATTCATTTAATCGGAGGCCGAGCCTTTTGGAGATTGGGGCAAGGAGGTCGAACTTAAATGACGCTCTCACAGGTGACCTGATAACAATCTCTGAGTGGAGCCGCGCGAACAGGGTCGATTTCAACGCGCGCAAGACCCAATGTTGTTTTTTGACACACCGGCATGATGCTGGCGCTGGTGTTCTGTCATCTGTATCTATGAGTAAAGTAAATATTGAGGACGCAAAAGCTCTTGATGTTCTGGGCATGAGAATTAGTTGTGATGCTCGTTTTTTGAAATGGTGCAGAAAATACTTCACTCCATCCGACCTTCTTACTATTTACATCACCTTTATCCGACCCTGTATAGAGTAAAACTCTCATGTATGGGCCGGTGCTTCAAAGTCTATTTTGAAGCTTCTCGACCGCGTACAGGAGAGGGCGAAGGCGCTTATTAATGACGGTAGGATATCCAACTCTATTGATTCGTTGGAGCATCGTCGCAATGTGGCGTGTGTTTCATTGTTCTATCGGTGTTCTCGAGAGATAAGGGGCTTGGTTCCCGATAATCACATATTTTTACATGGTACTCGAGCTTCTCTCAGAGCTCATCTTTTTGTGGTTGTTTAATTTTTAGAATTCATTTTTCATTTCATTTTCCTTTTTTTGCCCGCACTGCTCGCTTGTGGAATGATCTTCCTGCGAAGGTTTTTCCCATCAATTACGATATTGGTAAGTTTAAGTCAAATGTCCACAAACACTACTCCCTCTTTCCACCTTCCTATAACCTATTTTCCTAAACCTGCACAATGCATTCCATGAGTAGGGGTCATCCCCTAAATGTTGGTTTTTATAAAAAAAAATATGTAGATAGCAAGAAAAACAATACATTTGACGATTGATTGTCAGGTCAGAGAAGGAAAAAAGTTGTAAATGTTAGAGGCATAAGCTATTTTATCGTACTAGCTGGTTTCATTACCAACAAGAATCACGTATATAGGGACAGATATTGCTTACCAGCACAAACGATACATCTAACCCAATGTAACTTTTCTTGTAGAAATTTTTAAACTCCAAATCCCTTAGTATTTTAAAAACAGATTCGATTGGCAGCCCTGATCTTAAATCAATATTACTATTATATCATTTCAGGCGACGATTATCACAAAATATATCTTATCAACATTTTCTAATTATTATCATGTCAGGACTTAAGTTTAGTGAAATGTTTACATTTTTTTTTTAAACTAGAAATAAAAAAAAAATTTATTGTTCAAGGCATTAATCTCTATTTGCAAAATATTTGTGGATTAATTTGTAATTTAATGATTATTTTTTATATTTTGACTGGTTTCAACCGGTAGTAGATTAAAATTATTAAAAACTGCATGCTATTATGACCTTCAATTTCTGAACCACTGGTACGTAAAAATTTATATTCACAATTATTAGTAGATTATATTTAAAAAATTTTTAGTTTTTAATGGAAAAAGGGGCGTATTTAAAAAAAAAAAAAAAACAACATAATATTAGTGCAGAAATTAAGTACAGACATACCACAAAATACAATACATCAATGAAATTACAACAATGGGGGCAAACAAAGTTCACTCAAGAATAGCAAAACTTAACAGAAGGCCCATTAAAGATAAAAAACAATAGAATAACAACGACGCTTTCATCATCATACATAATTGGTCATTACAACCCTTCAGTTAGTATTACAACCTAGCTTCTCGCACGACTTCTGTTGTGTGTTTTGTAACCCGAATGACAGATTTTTGAAAAACTTTTCATGACAATTTTATTCACTTTCAGAGTTTTTTCCAGCAATTTGCTGAGAGGAAGTCACAGAAGAAATATTTAGTCACATTTCCGTTTGTTGGATATATCTGACCGGGGATTTGAACTGTGTGACCTCAAGTCTAATAATCCAACACACTATATATTGTATATGCAAAATTCTGTTAAAATATACTCCAGCTACTAAATGATACAATTTCAAAAACTTTGGTTGGTTCCCTTATTCTGCTCTAGGTAGACTTTTCATATTATAATCCTAAAGATAAACCTAAAAATGCGCCTCCGTACTGTTATGATCGTGAATTTTTTAAAATTACGTGAATTAATTTAAATTGCAAGCAAACTTTATTCAACTTGATAAATTGCATAACCTCGTAGCAATGATTGATTTGATATTTTCGATGAAAAAGAATGGTCTTTATATGAAACCAATGTAGATGTGATTGGAAAGTTTTACGGAGGTATATTGTAGATGTCTTCTGTTAATTAATCACATGCCCTCGGAAAGAAAACGTCTACCTTTTGTCATTTACCAAATTGTCACTGTGTTATGAATGCTAATATTTGCACTTCTCTATTGTTCATTGCAATGTTATTTCGGTCGACGTAGTCTAGTAGGTAGTATCTTGGCTTATTAAACATAAATCTAGGGTTCGAGCCCCTAAAAAAGTATTCCTTCGGCGATTTCCTCTCAGCAGATTTCTGGCAAAAACTCTGAGAGTAAAAGAAACCTCTCAAGAAGAGTTTCTCAAAAAAAATCTGTCGTTCGGAGTCGACTTTAAACTGTAGGTCAAGCCTCTTATGTAATTATAAAATTAACACACACAAGTGGTGTGAGAAACATAAGGGTTGTAATGATGACCATATGTATGAAATATTATTTCGATCCTAACAAACGAAAAGCATTGTACAAGACTCTATAGCTATCCGTATTGTTATATAGCGCAGAGATACATACATATGTATACTTGCTTAACCCCGCAATACTATGATTAAACTTTTTGATAAAAATCTATTTCATAACAAGAATAGGAATCAATCAAATGAGTCAAGATTCACATTCCTAAACGCAAGTACAACGTCTACGTTGGCTTGGAAATGACATCGGCTTGAGTGAAAAATCTGTGGCGAATAGATCTCTCGGTTTATACATGCAGAGGCACAAATAAAGACAATCTTTAACAACCTAATGAAATAAAAACAATACATAGACTTGTAATATAGGTATGTGCATACATAGCTGCCAAAGTAGGTGTAGAATATTCTCAATTGTTTTCTTATGGTTTGGGGAAAAGACCTTTTTCTCCTAACAAACATTTAAATGAAATTTATAATCATGAAAGATTAAAAATAGTTTTAACCAGATAAAAATTATAAACAATATATATATAATATATACAAAATAATATACATACATACATATATACACTTATAAATAAAACTAAAATTAACTTTGCTTGGGGTGCTTGAACTATCTTGATAATTTTCAAGTTCAGTTGATATGAAACTAAAAAAAAAATAAAAAAAAAATAAGAAGAAACCTCTCTTACCCCTTGCGAAAATTCAGCAAAATTTCAATTGCGTATAATTTCAAAAGTAATTAAAAGTATTTACTTTGTTTACGTTAGGCAATTTAAAGTAAACAATATAGTATAAGAGATAATAAAATGTTTACGACAAAATTCGGTAAGGTTGCTTGCTTCAAATTAAATATTGATTTGAATTTTAAAAAAATTAAATCAATTATTATAACTTAATTAATAAATTGTAATTTACAAGTAAACAATTCACGACATTTGTTGTTTTATTATAAAATTAATTATAAAATAATTAACATTTAAGTCGTGCTTTAAATCGTTTCAAATGCTAACGTGACTTTTGATCAACTCTTCTTCGGTTGCTTTTTCCTTTTCAATACAATTGTAATTTTCATAAATATTCGTTTATACTTTTTAAAATTTCGCATTTCTTATCAGTTTTAGGTTAAAAATAAATTTCATGTTTTTTTTCTTTTTTCTTTGCTAAATTATACTGAAATTTGCTGATTTGTTTAGTTTTACGATTTGTTTATATTTTTTAAAAATTTTTTTAACTCAATAATTTTAACAGAACTGGACAAAATTATTAGTATAGCAATATAATTTATAAAGAAACTAAACTTGACTAAAGTCCAGTTAACATTACAACAGACTTTATTGAAAAGCACTTGCAATAATTCATTGCAAGACAATGTACAAATCTGAACCTAAAAAATAACAATAAATAATGGAATAAAATACAAAATACTTTTGCTGTTGACTAAAACCATAAAAGTTATTAAGTTCGGACATTGCAGGCCTTAGGACGAGTGTTAATACCTCATAATCCAATTAAAAATATTACATGACGTTGATTTTATACTATTGTTCGGTTCCCATCTAGGCTTTCTTATCGCCATATTTTCAGTCAAAATGAGAGTTCATTTTAAAACAAGAGTTTCATAAATAATTTTCTTGTTTGTACAAAGGGCTTAATTGAAGCAGAATTCGTAAAAGCCTGAATATATTCTGAACAAACGGATGGCCTATTTCGAATTTGGCAGTATGAATCGACTTCGCGTAGGTAGAAATGCCAACGAGAAACTGCACGAAATTATCTTTTCGAATGAAGGTCATTTTCATTTTGGTGGGTACTTTAATAAGCAAAATTTCAGTATTTAAGGGTCAGAAAACACAAATCTGGACTTACAGAAGCCATTTCAACCATTACGACTGACTATTAGGTACAACTTGTCGAACGGAGGCATCATTGTTCCATGTTTATTTGAAAATGAGAACAGCGCAACCATTACGGTTATTGCGACACTAATTATTATTTAACACCGTTAGACTTTTTTCTGTGGGGCGCCTTTAAAGAAAAGTGTTATGCCGACAAACCAGAGACATTTGAGCATTCCAAGGTAAACATTCGTAATGGCATTGCCAACATATGACCCCATTATTCGAAAAAGTGCACGGAAATTGGTCCGATCGAATTAGGTACTGTAAGGTCAGCCGCGGCAGCCATATGAATGAAATAATATTCGATTTATAACTAAACAATTGTACTTAACAACAAAGATACAAATTTGGAAAAATTTCCAACACTTTTTGTTTTAAACTTTCAAATCACCCACCCTATAGTTTAGATTTTTATATTAAAAACGAGCTGACCCGGCGAACTTCGTCACGCCCAAAATTTATTTTCTTTTTTGCCCAAAACAGGTCAGATTATATATTTATTGTAATACGCTGTACCACCCCCTCTAAGTACTTATCAAAAAGAGCAACGTAAACCATATGTGTTCTACGGTATGCATCTAGTTCAAAATTTAATCGAAGTCTGTACATTATTTAGGTGAGACGTACAAAGAGTAACAATAAGAGGCCCGAATCATGGGTAGCGCTGACAAAGTAGATATTGTGATCGCTCCAAAACAAAAACTAACAGGTACGTGTACATGTTTTATATGTACATATCGTCGTCGAAAATCCAAAAGCACGTATCATCAAAAAACTCAAAATCTAGTTTTTGATTGATTATAATTCGTGATGTTAGGTAACATATCTCTACCAATTTTTAAATTATGGCTACCAAAAATAATGTTTTTTAATCAATAATTCAAAATGTTTTTACATATGAAGTACTTGTTATTTAATGAAGTTTTTTGATTCTCCTGTAAAATTAGAAAATTGTTTGTTATGTACGTTTGGATTTTCAACGACGATATGTAATTATAAACCAACGCATTAATGTTGTCACGCCCATTTTTGGTGTGTTTTGCGATATCTACGAATTTACCCACTAAATTGCATTCATCTACGATCACTATGTCCCTAAATATTCAATTTTAAAGATTTGCCACGCCTACTTTTTGTTATAACGAATATCGAACCATCTAAACTTGATAAGCTTTCGAATAAAAAAAAGAATCGTTAAAATTGGTTCACTTGAAGGGCGAGAGTTGTCACGTCCATTTTTGGTTGAATTGTTGATATCGACTCTTTTGATATCGAACTTTGATTCCTCTACTATCAATATGTACCTAAATATTAAAATTTAACGATTTGCCACGCCTACTTAATACTTAGGGATATGAAAAATGGATGTTGCACACAAAATTTCATGAAATTCAGTCGATCCATTTCGAAGGAGTTTAGCCACTAACACAATGACACGAGAATTTTATATATTAGATTTATTTTAGAAATAAATAATAACGAACGTGTTCTGTTTCAATTAAATTTATTTGAAGTGCGACCAACAGCCACTCAAAATATTTAAAGATTATTCCTTACGATGTATTCCAGCGGAAGCTGTGAAAGTAAAAAACTTCAAAAAAATAAACTCTGGCACACGGGCAAAGTCGAAGGAAACTTATTATTTGCACAAAAAAAAGACAATTAAATTGTCTTCCTTGGCAATTCGTTCTCATTTAGACTATAAATCCCTTCTTCTCGTTACTTTCCTTATGTTACCTATCAATTTAAAGCATTTTTTCAATATAAATTCTTTTCCTATTGTTTACTTAGTTTGTAATTGTAAAATAAAGATCAATTTTTTATCTAATTTTTACGAACTGAATGAATAATATCATATTGACGGCATAGTGTAATACAATTGATTATTTCCATTGAACAAAAATTCTAGCGTCTCAATATTGTTGACCAAACAGTTTGCCTTTGCAATAAAGTCAACAAAGAACTGGAAATACATTAAAAATAAAATTAATACAAAAAAAAACACATTTTGCCGACGTCAATTACACTGTACTGCACACATAACTAATCGATTTGATTAAAATATTGAGTATAAAGTTTTGTTTATTTTATTTTTTATATTTTTGCATTTAAAATTATTCCATTGATCTCTAAACTAAACGAAAACGTTGAAGGGATATTTACGTATATGCTTTACAGCTTATGTATTTCTTTTGTTGCACAGTGTTATTTACTAATTTCACATTAAAAACTTTGTTTATTTTTAAAATTTTTTTATTACACAGTGTTAGTGTGGAGTATTATAGACTACACCCAGGAAAACACGTATGTATGCGAGGAACTTGAATGAAGAAAAAAAAATAATATTTATAATAAGATACTGTTGTTGTTGTTGCTGTTGTATGCAACATGTAGTAGGCAGACAGTCATTCATATCAGGCGTCATGACCGGTTACCGGTTGCTGTCTTTTGCAAACGTTTTTCAATTTTTTTTGCTTTTTTGTGTACCCTACATAATCATTCGTATGGGAATGTAAAATTTCTTAATCCTGATGTTGGTAACAATTTAGAATATTTTAAGGGCTTTAGGCTTACATCAAATGCTAACTTATCAAACTATAAATATATAATATCTTTAAAATTATTGAATATACAAATCATATTTAACGAAAAAAATCAAAGCAAAAACCTAGAGAATGCCTGAAGAATTCAGAGAAAACCGGTTTCTCGTAATTTTTCAACAACTCAGTTCGCAAGAGATGGGGCTCACTGAGCAAAGTACAACCAAGTTTAAGTTAGATTAGGTGGCGGGCCTCCTTGTAGAGGTCCTACTTAAGTCAGCATTTAGTGCCATTGTGATACTACAATTAATTCTTTCCGAGGATCAGAGATTCCCTAGAGAAATCCATACGATTTTCATAATGAATCGAACCCCAGATATTTAATATTCTAGATAAGGAAAGTTGAAAAGTATACCCACAATATTCACAGGGGGTCTCTGGTATTATTACTAAGTACCAGTTTCATATAAATTAGCAAACCAAAAACGATCAATCTCTTTAAATTCTTTGATAGAAAACTTTATCAATTTTAAGTTAAGAAGAATTCTTTTGATGGAAATCTGTCCATTAGAACCTCAAGCTACTATGTAAAGTTTCTGGTAAAGTGAAAGTATGAGTAAACTAAGATGCCATTAACCTGAAATATATAATCGCTTTACACTAGTAGGTAGTGCGTTGGCTTATTAGATGTGAGGCATCGATTCAAAAAAAAAAATATTTCTTCGACCACTTTTTCTACGCAGATTTCTGGCAAAAACTCTAAAAATAAATAAAATTACCATGAGGAAGTTTACCAACAATTTGTTTTTTGGAATTGACTTTAAACTGTGGTTCCAATCACTCAAGTATAAAATTAACACACAACATCAGTGGGGTGCGAAACTAGGTCGTAATCTTGGACAAGAATGATAAACTAAAGATTACGTCTTGCGCATGATTTTCCGTTAGATGACGTAGTTGGGTTATATTAAAGGTTTCAAAGTCTTATTCATACATATGTGGAAATTATCATTTCTTCTGAAAAGTGTGTGCACTACGTGAAAGTAGTTGGCAGCCCTGCAATATAACTTATATTATCATCAGCCAATAGGAACACAGTTTGCGTGACGTCATTGATTCAACATAATTTTGTGTGCCTGATTGCGTAATCTTTAGTTTAGCATTCTTGATCTTGGCGAAAGTTAATTTCCAGCACAGTTGCAATATAGGAAAAGAAAATAAAATCCAAAAATTACATTCTGATGTAGAGTATCACAAAGTCTTGTTTCGACTTTTTTAGCTTTTCAGTATGCACAAGACGATATAATTTTCTGTGTCTTTTTTTATTTATCAGAAAACACTCATACGTTTGCCAATAAATAATCAAATATTTCTGTTTTTTCTTTTCTCTCGATATAAAACAACAAATTAAAAAAAAAATAAGTAAAACACAAAATTTAGAAATACATTAAGTAAAAAGCCAACAACAGCGACAACAACAAATAACAATATATATAACAACAACAAGACAAGACAAAAAAATATAAAATAAATGCAGATATTAAAACGAACGCCAACTGTTTATTTGTACACGTGAATTAAAATTGCAAAATAACAGAAGAACATAAACAACAACAATAACAACAACAAAAATCGCCAATATTAGTTTTCTATAGAAAATATATTTTTGTGCTTATGTGGTGATTAACCCGCTAAACAATCGTTGAAAATTTAAGAAAAAAAAAATCGATTTTCTGTTGAAATATTGTATAAGAAACGTTCTATAAGGCCGCCTTCCTCTTCCGTATACATAATACAAATATTTTTAGATTTATTGTTGTAAAATGGAATTAACATAAGGGATAATATTATAATGCCTTGCACGATACAGGGGCCCAAGATAGTCACCCATGAGAAACCAATTTCCTTAAATAATGTTTGGATGCCAAAAGTTAAACATTTTATTTTTAACTTTTTTTCAGCAAGCCTGTAACAATATTTCCTACGTTATACTAGGGATGTCTACTGCCTCTCGGCAGATTTCTGCCATAAACTCGAAGAGTAAATAAAATTTCGATGAAAAAGTTTCTTGAAAATCTGTCGTTCGGAGTCGACATTAAACTCATGTAGAAAATTAGTACACACAACATAAGTGGTGTGAGGATCTAGGCCGTAATTCTTACGGCAGAATTTTAATGACTGACAACTTATGTATGTATGTATTAGAGAACATACTGGACTAAATATTATAATTTTTAATCTTCTTAAAATTTTTTTGTGTGAAGAAAATAATGAATAAATGATATTACCCAAGTCGAAGAGTAAATTTTTTCAAAGGCTAATTGTAGGTATTAGGGATGCCGATTTTTAAAAATTCCGGGATTCGGGATTACGTAAATCCCGATCACGAAATCCCAGGATATTTCGGGATAATTCGAGATCCAAAAATCCCGAAAAATCGCGATTCTCTCTTATTAATAAAAATATTTTGTTAACAAAATCATTTATATTCCAATTATATCTCAGGTTAGAGGACGTGCACTTGTCGGTCAAGACAAGCACAATACCCGGAGGTCGAAATTGACCAATTGTACGAATTATTTATATCTCTTTAAAAACAAAAAGTAACAAAAAAGCGTAAATCAACAAAAAATAAAAATTATTCATAGATTTGGATTCCAACAGAAAGGTTAAAGCATCTAACATTTGATCTGATAGGCTTGAACGAATTTTGTTGTCAACATACTCTGCCGTTTAAAAACACTTCGCGCAGTCAACATTTGTTGGTAGAATAGTACCAAGATAGCCGTATGCAGATTATAAATATTCACCTCTACCACCTCCTGATGTAAATAAATCTATTCCTTTGGACAGTTGAGTATCTAAATCAGTTACCCTATTAATTCGTTTTATAGGGCTTTTACATTCCTCGATGCCATCAAATAATTTTTTATCAATGGAAGTAGGGTTTTCCTCATCAGAGATGCTATTATAGAAGTCAAGTGATATAGATTTTTTTCAGGACCTTTTATAGGGTCCAAATACGTATGAATTCACAATCCCGAAAAACCAGAAAAATTCCGGGACAAGCTTTTAAAAATCCCGGTATTCGGGATTTTGTGAATCCCGAAAATCCCGGCATTCGGGATTTCCCGATTGGCATCCCTAGTTTAAAGTCAACATCAAGCGACAGACTTTTGTGAAATTTTCATGATTCTCAGATTTTTTGCCTTAATACTGCCGAAGACATTTTTTTCATGTTTTGTTTTATTCGAGATTTCTGAGCCAAATATCGAATCACGGCTTCAAGTCTAGTAAGCCTATTAGACTACATATAGGGTCCAAATACGTATGAATTTACAATCCCGAAAAATCTCGGAACAAGATTTGAAAAATCCCGGGATTCGGGATTTTGTGAAATCCGAAAATCCCGGGATTTCGGTATTTCCCGATTGGCATCCCTAGTAGGTACATACGTAGATTTTGTTTCATGTTACTTTTGATTCAATGAAATTAATCACTTCTTGAGTTTTGAAACGCAGTGCCTGATTTCAAAATCCTACAATATTTACATTGAAACTGTCTTTGTAGCAGGCAAAAACATTCTTATTCTCTTCTTCTCAACTCTTTAAATATATGTACGTATTGTAAGTTCAAAATTTTCTTTTAAAATAAAATTAAAGTAAAAAAATAAATAAAAAAATATACAAAAAAATTATTTTATTATTGCTAAACGCCCATTTTGCGAATTTCGACCTTCACTATTAAAACACAGCAAACAGCAGCAAATATTCAGGTTAATCATTTTGAAATTGTTGTGTAAAGAAAAAATTTTTTGCTGCTTTTGGACTCACGTTTAGTTGCATAGATTTCTTTTTTTTTTTTTTGTTGTTTGGTTATTTTTGCACATTTGACAATAATCGCGGTTTACGAGTAAGTAGCAGTAGCTAAACACCATCAACATGAATATTGTCTGTGCCATTGTTTTATTGCATTGTGAACATTAAATTCCATAGTCAGTGATTCCTAAATAGACAAGCAAAAGATATACGTGCGACCACAGTATGTACAATTCTGGTTCTTATATACATAAATAAAGGCCTTGGCAAAGTAGTCGGAAAACAAAAAAAAAAAAACAGATTTTCAAAGAGGCATATTCATAAATGGGTCACGAATAGCTACTAATGAAAGATCAAATTTAGCAATATAGTTGATTATCAGATCTCTGTGTGTCTATTTTGTTATCTGTATTTTTCGTCTTTACTTATCTTCGATATAAAGGCAATGATGGACCAGCAAATATTAAGCAATTTTCTCATGAAGCAGAGTCATTTACTGTGGATTGTCTAGCCGATCATACAAAGTAAAGTAAAGTTCTACGCATTTACGGTCTTTCTTTTTTGTACAAGCTTCTTTCCTGGTAAACATACATATATAATTGGTCATTATAACCCTTCAGAAAGGATTATTGACCTAGTTTCTCACACTACTTATGTTGTGTGTGTTAATTTTATACATAAATGGCGGGATCAACAGTTTAAAGTCGACTCCGAACGACAGAGAAATTTTTCATGGCAATTTTATTTACTCTCAGAGTTTTTACCAGAAAACTGCTGATAAGAAATCACCGAAAAAATATTTTTTGTATTTTATTTGATGTCCGGCCTAGGACTCGAACCCTGGCTTTGCGTCTAATAAGCCAGCGCACTACCTACAAGACCACGGCGACCCCCTTCTTTCCTGTTAGGACAATGTAATCCTCGACGTGAATGGAAGTCATTCACAAGGATATTGAATGTTATTATTCCACTGTTTCTCATATCTTTCTTGCTAAAGTACAGCACTAAGAGTTTTAAAAATCCCTATAAAAAGGATTCAATTTTCAACATATTGAACCCAGAATTTATATGACACTTTGCATGTAAACTTTACGTAAAACAATCAAATTCAGAAGGGTGCCTTGATAGCCTAGTTAGTAGTGTGCTAAACTATTAGCATGGGGTCGGGGTTTTAATTCCCATCAGCTACTCAATTCTGTTGCGCAGCTCGTACTAATTATATATAATTTGTAACAATATTGTAATTAAAAAATAAATAAACAGATTTTGAAGAGAATTAAGCTCTTTATACGTTTTCAATAACTGAAGTGAATTTAAAACTGATTAGTTATTACTATACCCGAAAAAAAGGACTCGAAAACTCTTCTCTTAGGATATATTGACCTTAAGAATCTATAAGAATACAATTATTTCGACAAAAGTACATTAAAGTTTAAGTAAATATTGAGCAAAGCATACCTACAACACTACAACGTAAAAATTAGTATCAGTTTCATTTAGATTTCCCCATACATAACCTAGTACATACAGAATTGGTCATTACAACCCTTTAGTCAGGATTATTGACCTAGTTTCTCACATGTTGTGTGTGTTAATTTTATACATAAATGGCGGAACCTACAGTTTAAAATCGACTCCGAACGACATATTTTTGAGAAACTTTTATTTTATTTACCTCAGAGTTTTTGCCAGAAATCTGCTGAGAAGAAATCGCCGAAAAAATACTTTTTGTATTTTATTTTGATGTCTGTCCTGATACTCGAACCCTGGCTTTACGTCTAATAAGTCAGCACACTACCTACTAGACTACAGCGACTTCCTAACCTAGTACTTCTGATATATACATTATCTTAACTTGACAGATTCGATGCAGACTGGATAAAATAAAATTTTGAAAAATATTTCCGTTGTCAATCTAGAAAGAGAAATATTTTATAAGGACGACCAACCTTTTTACCCAGAAAAATTGTAAAAGTACTTACACTGACCCTGAGACGTTATGCTCTGTTGTAGACTGAAGCTATTTTTACCTGACAATCATTAACTACATATATTCTGATGTGCTTATTAGTCTGTATAAATAAATTACGAGCAATTAATTGTTATTTTTAACAATAATTGTCGCTATTCACCGCAATTGTTTATGAGCCATCACGATTTAAATAAAGCGAGAAAGCCAATGAACGTGATTAAAAAAAATTAAGACTGGAAAATTTATGTATGCTGATGATATATATACACAAAGATATTTATGTATATGTACAATGCAATTCGTTCATAAATACATCTGCTTATAATGCAAGACATATATACATCCATTAAAAAAGTATTAAAATAAAACATTGCAAGTGATATTATATTTTCAAAAAATCTTTTTAAAAATTAAATTTTCAAAAAACGTTTTTAAATCCATAACTTCAATCCTAATTTATATTGTTAATACGTCTGTTAAGCACAGCTTTCTATAACGTGAATATATAACCGATAATAAATGCTATATGTTGCTTTGGAATAAACTTTAGTCTAGAAGCAAAGACAATCCTCCCTTACAAATACTGTACTACGGACCTCTAAAGCAGATTAAAACACATTGCAACTTTAAAAATTTTTTATAAAGGAGATAGATGGTATACACAGTTCATATAAATATTAAATATTGTCAACTAACATTAGTAAGATAATGTTAATTTAGACTGCACCCCGGAAGGATAGCTAGGTCAAATGGCTTGATAAAAAAAAGCTTTATAAAAAAGTAACTGATGTAAACGCAGTTTGGAAATTTAAATTTGAATACCGCGGGGATAACAACTAAATACAAGTCAATGATATGTTAAAGAACAGTGAAAAAGTTCAAAGTTCAAACAAATCGATAACAGAGTAATCTACTTTATGCGTTATGAATTAGACACTTTCCAATGGCTACTGAAAACCTATTATAATGTATATCTTCTCCATTAATTTGAAACCTGTGGTCTTAGGGAAATGCTGGCACCTGGAAGAATGTATAAGGCAGGCCGAAATCCATTAATCGGGTTGTTAATGGCCAATTAATTATTATTTAAGGTGGATCAAAATAAAATATAGAGATTGCCGGGACTTTAAAATATAAAAAATATCATATCGACGCCTCCATTCTATAACGTTCTAAGTACTACGTTCTGTGACTTAAATGCTGTCAAAATTTGGTTTAGATTTGATTTAAGGTGGATCAAAATAAAATATAGAGATTGCAGGAACTTTAAAATATAAAAAAATATCATATCGACGCCTCCATTCTATAACGTTCTAAGTACTACGTTCTCTAACTTAAATACTGTTTGGTTAAGAAGAGCCGATCCGTTCCGGAGTTATAGGGAAATTTGTACTTAGAATACACATATGGCGTATGGCGGGTGAAAACTCATAACTCAAAACACACTTTTTTGACTTAGAATGTTATAGAATCCCACTCTAGGTAGTATTTCATATGCAACAAAACGAAATATTAAAAAATATTTCTTCGGCGACTTACTCTCAACAGATATTTGGGAAAAATTCTGAAAGTTAATAATAAAATTGCCATGAAAAGTTTCTCACAAATCTGTGATAAGAGTTGAAACTTCTGGGAATGGAATATGAAAAACTATTTACTTCGGCGTCGCTCTTCTGGCAAATGCTCTCAGAGTAAGTAATTGCTCTGTCATTCAGAGTAGCCGGGACGTACAGTTTAATATGGATAGGGTGGATAGGTGGTTTGTAAAGTATTTTAATTATTATTTAAAATTTTAACAGAAATAGTATTCTCTATTCTCTGGAATAGAATATTGTATATAGAATTCAGAGTAATGACAGAGTAATTACGTACTCTATCGAATAGAATATTCTATGTAATATCATTTTAAGGATTGAACACGAAAATACTTTACCCACTTTTTTTTCCATGATCTCGATATCGAGGAAGGGTAACCTTCATTATTATTTTATTAAGGAATGCAGAGTAATTTCAAGCAAAATACATATCGCTCCTTTATTGCAACATTGTGATACCTCAAAAAAAAATTTAAATAAAATTAAAAAAATTTGTAGGTACTTAAGCAAAACTGCTCTTTTAGACCTTTTGTACATGTTGAAAAAAAAAAATTAGTTTTATAACCCAAGCTGAACCGAAGTTATAGCAAAAAGTTATTGCGGCAATTTGTCCATAGTACTTATGTCTTGAAAACTTAAATCGCATTTTGCCAAGTTCAAGTTTTTTTGAGATATGACTATGTTACAATAAAGGAGCTACATCACTATTGTGAAAACATGATATTATAGACCTCTGAATTAACCCGCTAATAACCAGCCATTTATTTAACCTAACCTAACTTAACCTATATATTAAATCGTTGAATATTTTTACATACATTGTACTAAATTCAAAACTATTTAATTAATTCGCATTTAATTGAACAACCATAAATTTATATTGAATTTTAATCAAGTGCACTTGTTTGATAGTCGTAAGTATAGAAATAAATTATTAAATAAATGCCTTTGGAAATATATTTAATTTTTATTTTATTTTTTTTTTTGTGCCCATCAAATAGAATGTTGTTTACATGTAAACAAAAATTCAAAATGTTGACGTAAATCAGAAATATTATTTAACAATTTTTTATTATGTTACAATAAGATGTAGTGTGTTTGGAATGTAAAACACTTGTTTCCTATTAAACAATTGACCCAATCAATTAGTGAATAGAGTATTCGTTATAAACAATAATTATCTTACAAAATTGCAAGACTTGTGCCGGTAATCACCATTATTTTAAAATTAAAGTTTATCTACAATAACAAAGCGGTTCTTCTTAACTTAAGCAGCAATTGATATGTAAAACAAGTGTAATTATTTTAGGCATAATTCGTTAGTTAGAAGTCTTAAAAAACGACATCTGGTTATTGCTAAAGATGCACATGCTTTGATAAGCATGATTACGAGGAAAGATTATTATTTAAAAAAGGAAAACTGAAAGAAAAACTGTCTCAGCATTTTATTTAACGCCTCCATGCGTGATAAGGCTGTAAAAAACGGAACATTTTCAGTACGTCACGTTAAAAACTTTTTAACCTGAAACAAGCTTCGCAATCAATAATTGAACGATCGAAAAACACAAAATTTCTGAAAATAATATACCGCAGTATGTTACAATTTGAAACATTTGGAATTTGTTGAATTTTGAAACAAAAATTTAAAAAAAGAACATGATTCAAAGTGGTGACAAAATGGGATTTCGAAAAACCTCAACCACTGCTCATTAAACTCCCTCAATTTGAAGAATATTGTTTGCCACTGAAGTAAAAATATATCAACATATCGACAAGTAAAGTCTCAAGAACATAAAGTTATGACTAGAGTTATTTTAGGTGGGTAGTTTGTGTAGCAACTTAATTCGTAGCCTTTAAGCCTATTGTGAAACAATAAGGAACATTACTATTAGCATAGAAACAAACACTGAAATAACTACTATTACTCGCCAAACTTATGTTCACAACACATTTGAAAATGTAAAAAGGAAATTTTTCATCTCAGGTTTTTCATGTCCACTGCACCGGGAAGTCATTTAGTGACTTGGTATTTTTGAGAACCGTATCCGAAGGCAGTTGTATGTATATAAAGCTATGAAATCACTGCTAGACTAATATTTAATCTAAGCACGGAACGCAGAGCAATAGAAATAGAAATCGGAATAGAATCGGAAAACAGAAATTGTTGTAATGTAACTGACCAGGGTTTTTGGTGTAAATCAAACCCACAACTCTAACGCTAATTGTTTGACACTAGACTACTATGAACCCAGATTTTCTTTCGTTTACAGCATGAAACTGATATACATATGTTTTCCGATTGAAATTTCTAAAAACTGATTATTTTAAAAACATACATAATTGGTCATTAGAACCCATCAGTTAGGATTATTGACCTAGTTTCTCACACCACTTATGTTGTGTGTGTTAATTTTGTACATAAGTGGCGGGACCTACAGTTTAAAGTCGACTCCGAACGACAGATTTTATGAGAAACTTTTCATGGCAATTTTATTAATCTCAGAGTTTTGTCAGAAATCTACTGAGAGGATATAGCCGAAGAAATATTTTTGTATTTTGTTTTGATGTCTGGCCTGGGAATCAAACCCTGGCTTTTACGTCAATAAGCCAACACACTACCTACTAGACCACGGCGACTTCATAAATTCATTATTTAACAAAAATTTTCAATTTATTGTGAAACTGTATATCGACTGACAGCGACTACCAAATTTATTTTACGATGGGTTTAGAATGGTTTTTTATATCTTCAATGTAATATATAACTGCAGTAAAAATGTCATATTAATGTCATGATAAAACAGAATACAGACATGAAATATTTTTCCATTTTTCTGAAGAACGCGATCGTAAAATAGATTGTATATTATTTTGACAGCGTTATTTCTAACGTTCTTAATTCTTAATGAAATTCGATGAATTTAAAAAAAAATTGTTTACCTTCCAAGCTTTAAAAAAAATTGAATTTATTGTTGCTTAGTAAACAATATAGTGACAATATTTGAAGTTGCAGTCGTATTCTGTGTTCTGTATATTTTGGTTGGATAATATAAAAATTTGAAAATTTTCTTGACACTTTTTTTTTTTATAATATTTAATGGCAAAATAAAAAAAACACTTGTCGTCTATAATATAAAATTACGAATTATTTTTACGCATTTTTTTGTAAACACCATTAATTAATGTCACAAACAAATAAATTATGAAAAAAAAACAAAATTTTTGAAATTAAAACAAATAACAGAACCTGCAAATAAATTATTTTAAATGAATTTTTCATTTTAATGCCTGCCTCTCTTCAAATGATGTTGCTGTGCTGTGTTATTCGAATTCATTATTAAATAAATAATTTGTTATTGTTTTTGTTTAAAAAAACGTATTTAAATATTTTGTGTTTTTAAAATGCAACACACAGCCACTCTTTTGAATTTTAATTTTATTTTATTTCATTTTAATTATTTTTAAACATGGCAACAAACGACAACTACAAGAGAAAAAATATCTGCAATAAACTGCAACCGTCGTTGTCGTCAACCGAACAATAGCCAGTGTTGTCTTCTTTGTGCGATACTTTATATTGTTTATTGTTAATATAATTTTATTTTCTATATATAGAAATCAACATATGTATATATATCATATCATTATTTTTTTTTATGTTATTGTTTCTGTTGTTTATACATGATAAAAATAATGCAATAAAAATTAAATGTTTTTAAAAATAAAATAAAATAAAATTCTCAAAGAACACAATGCTTTCATTGTATATTAAGTAAGGCAGCCTGTTCGCTCTATGTATTTGCAAAGCGGAATGCCAATGTGAAATATTATTTTGAAAAGACAGTGTGTTACAGAAACATTTTACAAATTTTTTAATTTCTAACCTTTCTGGCAAAATGCGAATATAATTAAAATCTGAAGCGATCAATCTGATATCAAGTTTGTTATTGGTAGTGCTTATTTCCTTAATTAATTTGTCATTGCAGGATTTCAACCTAGCTGCTCACACCAATCATGTTACGTATGTTAATTTTATCCATGCGTTTTGGTATCTGGGTACTAGGGATGCCAAACGAGATCGATTTTTAAAAATCCCAGGATTCGGGAATAT